>JBBCBC010000006.1:43708648-44043399 GCA_037126765.1 Stenogyne calaminthoides
TATACATTCACGCTTTCAGCCATGCCGCTTCAAGCACGCCACCATCAAGCCCGCAGAATTTACCTAAAATAGCCGAGATTCAAATTGTTTCCAACGGGCTTGATATCAAGGTCTATAAATACGGGATCACACTTCGTAGTGATACACGAAATGCTTCGACAAACAACATAATCAAGAAGCTCAAACTATAGTCGATTTCGCAAGAACAGAACAACAACAATGTTTATTATATTGTGTTCATCCCATAAGTTTTAGCAAGAAATCTTTTCATCTAATGCATCGCCCGCTTATACGCAAAGAAAGATTTCATATTGAACTCTCAACAATCTTACCCAAACCCCCAAGTTAGATAAGTTGTTTAGCAAGATTTCAAATTTAGGTTTCTAAAAATCGATTTCGGATCGGTTGGAGTGAGAACTCTAAAACATCCGTTGGTGTATCGTCGACTAACACACTAAACTAAGTCCACCGTTAAGCTTTGCAAGTGTTTTAGAAAGGGAAGAGGGACGAGGACCGGGTTTGTCCGAACCACTATAAATCTTGTGTGCCTTTATCGCTTTGATTAATCGCTCACATCGCACAATCTTAAAGCGCAGATACATATTTAAGTTAAGATCGATTGCACTAAGATCTCGATCCGACGGACTGATATTTCGCTATCCGATTAAAAAGATAAAACTTGAATCGGATGATACAAACCGGTTTTTTCACATCGGTAAAACTTAAAGCTTCAAGACACATCGCTTAATCTGATAGGTTACCGAATCGATCTCTTCCGGGCGCTCAAGAAATTGGTTATCGTGACTAAATCGATTCACTCAGACTGATCAAAGCATTCGCCGCACACCGATCCAAGACGAAAGTTTTTCGTAAGTCTATTCACCCTCCCTCTAGACTTCTCACATAACCCGCTCGACCTACAGTAAAGATTTGTTATTTGTTCCAACCGAATTCTATCCTAGTTTTGAGGTAAATTTTTGCCTGAGGATAAGAATTCTATGCTAAGAACTAATGGGATGAACACTTAGTAAATAATCTTGAATTTGTGTTCTTTGTGCGAAATCTTGATATAGCTTGAACTTGATGATAATTTCCGTGTCTTCACTATGAAGATTGATCCCATATTTATAGATTCCTCAAATCAAATAAATTGTTGGAGAGCAATTTGAATTTCGCATCTATATTTGGTAGAATCATAGGTTTGATTTGACGTCTTTCAGAATGACATGGCTCTAAAACATGTATGTTTGTCCTTTTCTAGCCGCTTGATTTTGGCAAACGAATCCTCAAGATTTCCAAATTCGCTCATACGTGACTTGATCTCATCGTTTAATAGATATACTTGTTCAAGGGTATACCAACTAAGATTAACATTCTTTTTGTCCGATTAGTACGATGATCCGGGTGCACAAAAACAGCTTGACACCGTGAGAGTTGACTGATCGATAAAACCGATTAGTCTACCCGATAGAGTCTTCGCAAGTTGTCTTAACTTCAACTTAGCGGACTAACTAATGTAGATCTTCCAGCCTCCTCGGTCTTGATCTTTCCGTAGCCATCCGATCTTCGTGTCTTCAATTTTAGCCATGTCTTCACCGATCATTTGACTAACTGCTCTCCGATCTTTTGACTTCGTCCCGGGTCTTCTCGATCCGATCTTCTTTCAAGACTTTACATATCGAGTTCTCCTCAATACGTGACCTATATATTACATCGCTTGTTCTATACATTAAATATCAACTGGTCATCCTAACTCGATATCTAGCTTATCAGTCAGTTAACAGGTCTGACTTGTCCTATTACAAGTTTTTTGAAACTTTCATCAAAACTCTAAATTTCCCAACAATTTCCCCCTTTTTTGATGAAACCAAAACATCTAAGAAACCAACAACAGTTGATAATTTTGTAAAACAGAGAAAAAAAATAGAAAATCAGAAGACAATGAGAATTTGTCTTAGCATCAGTAAAAATAAACTTTTCATTTAACCGATTTGTCGCTTACATGTTACATCCGAAAAGTTTGAAAATAAAGTACAACCGATCCTAAAAGTCTTCGATCTTCACCTTCGAATGTAATTTTCCGCATTTCTCGTTGATCTTGAGGAACGCTTGAAAACTGCACAGCTTCCATTTGACATTGTTGACCGCTCTCGATCGCTTATAAAGCGATTTGCCCAAGATGTCAAAATAGAATCTTTGAAATGCCAATCATTTAACGAGCCATCCGCCTTCTTAGTGTAGTCAATCACCCCATAGCCTTGATGGGTTATTCTTACATTTATCTTCCCCGCCTCATTCTTCTAGATACTTCGTAAAGTTCTGTGATGGTCCCAAGGGGAAAACCCATTTTTATGCGCAAGGAAGCAAAAACATTTTGTTGCGGTGCATATAAAATGGTGGGTGAAGGAATGGTGATTCCACATTTTTCACCTTTTTAAGCTCATGTGTTGTGTCTTGCTTATAATCGAAAAGGCATTTACAAGATAAGAACGTAAGCAAGAAACAACACAATAATGTATAGTGGTTCGAGACTCAAGCCCCTACATCCACTCTCCCTATTTCTAGAAAAAATTCCTTCAAACACTTCCTAAGGCTTTCTCGACTACCTCTCAGAGTTTACTTAACCTTTCTACTTTGAGCTTCTCGACTACCTCTCGTAGTTTACTAACTCAAAGCCTCCTCGACTTATCACCTCTCGCCTCGCCTCTTAGATGTTTAATCGAGTTCACACTCCTTCGACTTATCACCTCACTGGATCGCCTAACAACTACCTCACTTCACCACTGCTATCTCTACGAGAATGGGTTTGGGTTTGGTGTTGTTCTCCAACTATGGTGAGATTTTCCTTACATTTGTTTAAATTTCAATGCTAAGGTTGGGAAAAAATCTCTAAGCTTAGGATACATCGCGGGTTGCTTAGGTTGGGTTCTAGAACACCATTTTTATATTTGTATATCTACAAACTTGTGTTCTAGGGTGGAATGCTTGGACTATAACGCCTGGCTCAGAAGATCTTGTGCATAATCTCCACACTTAATTTGATGGAAGATCTTGTATTTATAGTGTGGATTTGAATGTTACCGCTGGAGAGAATCACATTCAAATCCATACTATTCTCCTCGTGAAGTTCTGCAGCCTTTTCTAGGCGGGTTGCCTTCCTCCTCGTTGGTCCACGCCACCGGATTCCATCTTATATTCCTCACCTTCAAAGGTTTCTAACATCTCAGATATATCGAAGCCAAAGATATTACCGAAGTCTTCGCAATTATTGTGCCTTCAAGATTCTCTCGAGACTTGCTCTTCTCGAGCTTTCAGATTCTCCAGTCTTCGATTTCTCCGAGCCTTCGTGTTCTCGGGCCATATCGAGTTTCAAAACTTCCGCCATATCAAACTTCGCTTTTTCAAACTTATCGAGTCTTCGCTTAACTCGCTCTATATCCGCGACTATACACGGTGCGTATAACATCCCTAACACTCTAAAATCAATCCCGACTATCTATCAAGATTATCCCAACATGTCATACTCAGGGGTTTTTGGGATCTAATCAAAATCCTCTTTATTAAATTCATTTCCCAACAATTTCCACTTTTTGATGATGCCAAAACCATCTTGTTACAACACACTTAACCTATACTCGTGTTTCAGCTTTTTCCTATTACAAGAATGGTAAATCTCTTAATAATCAATTCAAAGAATGAATTTCTCAACAAATTCATCACCAAACAACAATAATCAAAGGATATCAAATATAAAGACATGTAAAAAAGATAATGAGGTATTATCTTTGAGCATAAAGATAAAGTTTCATTGATGTATGATATTCTATTACGCTTTACAATGAACTTATCAAAAGATAAAGACAAAATCATAAAGAATTACAAGTCTTCGCCTTCTTGATCTTCAAATTTCTGGCCCTCATTCCTCTTCTTCTACTTTGACTTGTCCGATCAAAAGCATAATCGACATTCATGCCGACCGAGTTCGCTTTTTTCGACTTTCATCCCGACCCTCAGTCTTTTTACTTTATCGACCTCGTGTCTTTTCGACCTATAATGAGTCTTAGTTTCACTTTTTACTTATCGAGCCTCGATCACTTTTTACCAGTATCTCGATTTTTTTTTTTTTGATTCCGATCACCAATTAATCGATCAACACATCTTTAGATCAATATATCGAATAAGATCGTCATCATATCGTTAGCATATCAGTTTATCATATCTAATCTCGATCACGTCTGATCTTGGTCAGTCTCTTTCGCTCATCTTCTGATCTGCAACCTTCTCTTCTGATTTTTGCACAACTCATCAGTTGATTCCGGAACTCATCTAACTCATTTGATCTCAATCAAACTCATCTGCAACCTCGCCCCCGATCTCGATCATCTACTTTTTATTCCGTGAGTTCCCCTCAATTTGTTCTTTTTTCCCCCCTCAACTTGTTATCTCAGAATTTTCTTGAATAACACAGTTGATAATGTTTTTTGCATAGACTAAAATATCCCAACAATTTCAATTGATAATGTCGCCAAAACATCAGAATATATGCATTTTTAAAGAAATGAGTTTTTCTTTAAAAATATCTGTTCAGGTGGTCACTCTGAAAATAGTGAACCTTTTGAACTCCCGCTCTGATACCACTTGATGGTCCCGGTGGGAAAACCCATTTTGCGCGTGGCGAAGCAAAACATTTCGCTATGTGCATATAAAATGGTGAAGGAATGGTGATTCCGATTTTTCACCTTTTTAAGCTCATGTGGTTGTGTCTTGCTTATAATCGAAAAGGTGCATTTAAAGATAAGAACGGAAGCAAGAAACAACACAACAATGTATAGTGGTTCTTGAGACTCAAGCTCCTATATCCACTCTCCCTATTTCTAGGAAATTCCTTCAAACACTTCCTAAGGCTTTACTTGACTACCTCTGTAGTTTACTAACTCAAAGCCTTCCGGACTTATCACCCTCCTGCTCGCCTCTTAGATGTTTAACGAGTTCACACACCTTCGGGACTTATCACCTCACTGATTGCGTAACAACTACCTCACTTCACCACTGCGTTATCTCTTACGAGAATGGGTTTGGGTTTGGTGTTGTCTCCAACTATGGTGAGATTTTCCTTACATTTGTTTAAATTTCAATGCTAAGGTTGGGAAAATCTCTCTAAGCTTATGATACATCGTGTGTTGCTTAGATTGGGTTCTAGAACACTCTTTGAATATATTTGTGTATCTACAGACTTGTGTTCTAGGTGGGGAATGCTTGACTATAACGCTCTTGGCTCTGAGCATCTTGTGCATAATCTCCACACTTAATTTGATGGAAGATCTTGTATTTATAGTTTGGATTTGAATGTTACCGCTTGGAGAGAATCACATTCAAATCCATACTATTCTCTGTGAAGTTCAGTGTGAAGCTTTCTAGTCTGGTTGTCTTCCTCTCGCTGGTCCACGCCACCGATTCCAACGCTATATTCCTCAACAATTGCCTCGGAACATTAGGATATCTTGAGCTTTTCGGATATTAATCGAGTCTTCGCAATTATCGTGTGCCTTATTCTCTCGACTTGGAGTTTCTCTGAGCTTTGATTCTCTGAAGTCTTGAGTTTCTCTCGAGACTTGAGTGTTCTCGATTCATCTTTTGGTCTTGAAACTTCCGCTTTTGAAACTTGATTTAACGAAGCCTTGAGTCTTAACCCTCTAACTGTTCATGTCTGCCACGACGGTGCGTATAACATCCCTAACACTCTAAAACCAATCCCGACTCATCTATCAAGATTATCCTAAACATGTCATACTCAGGGGTTTTGGGATCTAATCAAAATCCTCTTTATTAAATTCATTTCCCAACAGTCTGGATGCTTGTTCTCCAACCAGTTGAGAAATTTCTCATCTGGTGATTCTTCTTTTGGCACTAGATCCGTACAAAAGCATCCAGAGCCATTCACCTCTTATCATGTTCCATTCTTCAAATTTATCAAAGATGAGCAATGCTTTTGGAATGATTTCATCGATTCTTGTCGCCACCGTGGTTCTCGCCTCCGCATTTTCCTATTTGACCTTTCTTAACCCTCGATCTGTATTTCTTCCTAAGTCCTTCTGCCTCGGCCATTTCTTCTGCTTTCATTTCTTCTTCACTAAGGCGAGCTTCCTCAGCAATCTGCTCCTTGGAGAGTTTTTATGCCAGCTCCTTATAAGTTTGTATCCGCTCATTGCTTCTTTGTAACTCTTTTTTTTTTGACCGGCGGATCGCCAGCTTTTTGATGTTCCAAAGACCGGGCGCCATCTTTCTTGCCTTAGACTTTTCCATCTTCTCAGAAACTTCATTCGCGAATAGATCAAGAT
Source organism: Stenogyne calaminthoides (assembly GCA_037126765.1). NCBI lineage: Eukaryota > Viridiplantae > Streptophyta > Magnoliopsida > Lamiales > Lamiaceae > Stenogyne > Stenogyne calaminthoides. The sequence continues at coordinate 43,714,987 of JBBCBC010000006.1, forward strand.
GGTCTAGTCTTTGGCCATATGTTTCAACTGTTTGAATCAGCTCCTCTGTTGTTTTGATATTGTTGGGATATTTTAGTTTTGATGAATTATGCCAAAACATTATCAACTTGTGTTTTTGAAGCTAATCTACGATAACAAGTTGAGGGAACGAGAGAACAAATTGAGGGGAACTCACGAAATCGCATAAGGTTGAGCAGATTTAGACCGACGAGATCGATGAGTTAGATGAGTTCGAAAGAATCGATGAGTCAGGCAAAATCGGGGAAGAGAAGAAAGTTAAGCCACCGATCGTAAGATCGGGATGACTGTAATGCACTGATCGATGATCGAAGAACAATGAAATGATATGGTGATCGAAGAGCGCATAAGTCGATCGAAAGAAATCCACCGTAAGATCGTAAGAGAAGGTTGCAGATCGAAGAGGAGCAGGATGAGACCGACAGATCGACGTGATCGAGATCGACATAAAGATGAGCAGATGATCAAGATCGACGCGATTGATATCGATGTAGCAAACCGATATGCTAAACCTAATGTAATCGACTGATGCTATCCCGAGATATTGATCTCAAGAAGTGTTGATCGATCAACAGCTGCTCAGATCAGCAAAGAAGAAATCGATAAATCGAGTCAAAGTGACTGAAGGTCGATGTCCAAGTCAAGAATCAACTCGGTCAAATTTCGAGGGTCAAGATCCCCGACGACAATGTCCGCAAGAGAAGTCTCGCTGAATCAAGAAACTCGAGTAACCCGAGACTCAGAGAAACCTCAAGGCTCGATAGAATCTCCGACTCAAGATGTCTCTCAAGACACCGAGACCTTCAGAGAACTCAATGATTCCAAGGCGAGAATCCGAGGAATATAGCCAAGTAGAATCACCGACGTGGGACTAATGAGAGAAAACAAACCAAAGAAGAAGTCAGACTTACAAGAATAGTATGGATTTGAATGTGATTCTTCCAATCCAGAATATTCAAATCCACACTATAAATACAAGATCTTCCATCAAATTAAGCGTGGAGAATATGCAAAAAGATGTTACAGAGCCAAGAGCCTTATAAATAAGCATTCCCACCATAGAACACAAGTCTATAGATATACAAATATATTCAAAGAGTATTCTAGAACCCAATCTAAGCAACCCACGATGTATCCTCTAGCTTAGAGAGATTTTCCCATCCTTAGCATTGAGGCTAAACAAATGTAAAGAGAAAATCTCAAACTAGTTGAAAACCAAACAAACCTTACCCAAATGAAATCTGGTTAAGTTTGTAGGTGAGTGTGAACCCCAAACATCTAGCAATCCCAAAAGGGAGGGTAGGCAATCCCGTGAGGGTGATAAGTCCCGCTTTGAGTGTGAACCCGTAAACATCTGGTTGGGTGTTGACTAACACGTTAAACTAAGTCCATCCGGTTAAGTTGGTGCCCCGATGATAGGGAAGAAATGGATGTAGGAGTTGACTCAACCACTATAAAATCGCATGCTTCTTTTATCGCTTTATGTTCTTACTTGTCTACGATTCGATTATAAGCAAAACAACACACATGAGCTTAAAACACAAAAATTGGAATCACTCTGCCCTCACCCCCGCTTTTTTATATGATAAGACGAAAATGTTTGCTTCCGCAAGACGCACAAAATGGGTTTTTAGACTTCATAATCGGACCATCGATATAGGCGGTTGGTTTCTCAACCCCGCTTTCCCCATTTTGGTTTGATCAAAAAGTGCATTGAGGTGGGAAGTCAGGGAGCCAAAACTGATAGAAATGGCCTTGTTTAAATCAGAAGCAATTAGGCCCTGAGTCTGAGCAGTTAGATCTTGAATCTTGGCAATCAGCTCAGACTTGGCAGCTTCGATGGCCGTGGAAAAAGTGAGAATCAGTTTATCCAGTTTCTCTTCGTCTTTTCAAGTTTTTCAAAGACCATCATAAGAGAAACTTGATTTTGATCAACTCGACCAACTTCTCGTCAAAATTCTTCTTAATATCAGAAGTCAGGTTGGTCACGGTTTGAGAGAATTGATCTTTAATTGTCTCAATCTGGGAAATAGCAAATTCTCGTTGATCCTTCATCTCCCAGAGGCTAGCCTGCCTCTGATCAGCTATTGTGTTGCTAACTACATTAGCCAACATTCCCTCAACTTCCTCTTTCAGGAGATCTTTGAAACAAGATCTGATCTCCCGAAGTTGATCAGTGGTTATGTGTGTAGCAGGAATGCTTTGTACCACCTGATCAATTCCAGTTGTTTGTGCCTCCAGTGGCTGGTCATGAACTGTAGCACCAGGCTCACCTTCATCGGCAGCTCCTGCATCCTTCATAGGAGCAACTTCTCGTGGAGTCTCCTCTTCAGAGTCTATCTGCACCCTTTCAGATAAGCCCATCTTCCTGAAGATCAGGGCTTTTACTACTTCAGCATAAATCAACTCAGCTGGTGACCCAACCTGAGCTGAATTTTTTCATATCAAAATCGTAATCAGCAAATTCATCCGCTCCTCCCATCTGTTCAATAATTATCATAAAATCGGAGAAGTTCTTCATGCGGAGATCTCTCCAAGTCAGAATCTCCAGAACATCATCCCTTACAGCTGGATGAGCTTCCAGTTCCGGATATAATCCATCTATTTCCCTTTCTATTTTCATCCTTGCCAGCTTCCCGGTGATGGTTTTTGATGATCTGGATTCGGGAAGTGACTGTTCAGTTGGGACTGGGGGTTGTATGGAGGAGGTTTCTGGTGGTGGTAGATCAGCGGGTTGATGCCAACCTAGGAGCATAGGTTGAGCTGGCTCCACCACCGGGGATTTAGCCTACTAGCGGACTGGAGAAGACGAGGGAGTCATGTACTGAGGAGAGGGTGATCTGGTCTTGTCTTTGCCCTTTTCCTGTTCTCCTCCAGACTGCTCTGGAGAGCTTTCCACCTGCGATCCATGTTCAGCAAATTTGTCAACAGATTTGCTTTGAGGAGCGGGATGGAATGCAGCCTCTTCTTCTTCTGACTTGTCTGCCAAGAAGAGAGTCATCGACGCCTGTTTTACTTTCTTTGGCCTCTTCTCCTGAGCCTTCACCAGTTTTCTCTTCCTCTTTGGAGGAATTGCAGTTGTAGAAGCAGCAGTCTCTTTGCTTTTCCCTTTCCTGAGTGTGACCCGCAGATCATCATATGCCGGGCCATAGATGGCAGTTGTGGTTGAAAGAAAGGCCTTGTAAAACTTCAGTCCATTCTGATCCCATTCAGCATTAGGTATTTTGTCCCTCAGAATGACTGCAACTTTGTTGAGATTGCTGATTCTCTTCTTCAGAAAGACTTGTCTCTGGTCATTAACTCCAAATTTCCCATGCTCTTGGACCAGTATAGCCTTCAGAAAACCAGCCCAGTTAATATTTGTGGTTCCATCGATAATAGCAGCTAAACAATGCATCTTTACAGTTGTTAATCCGTTCGGGCTGAAAGATATACCCATAATTATTTTTGACAAAATGTCAAACAACAGACGGAATTTCCTTTTCAACATCGGCCTGACAAAGTTTGCGGTATGGTGTTTGTCAGCCTCCCGGAAGAGTTCATTCCTAATCAGCTCGTCTTCATTCTCTCTGTAGTGAGCAGGAGAGATCTTCCCCAGCATTTGTAACTTTGATCTCCTCTCCATTTACCAATGAAACAAGTTCATCCCCAGGGGTCACAACATCCAAATTTCTCAAGAATTCCAGTGCCTCATACTGCATCATTGGATTGGAGTGTGCATCACAGTATTCTTCGAGTCCACAACCCTTTAACAACTGCTCAACTTCCATCGATTCTGGATCTCGTGTAACTCCAAACATTACATATTTGTCTTCCACGATTTGGTTTGCCAAACTGGCATAGTTACACATGATTTTGCCAATACCGTGAGCTGCCATCTATATTAAGAAGAAACTATGTGAGTATAATGATTAATAAAAAGCATATCATCTATCTGATTTGCCAAACAAATAACCAATTGAATCATTCTATATCATACTTACACAGATACCAAGCATTAGAGACGACATACATTATAAAAACTGTATGAGCAAAAAAAAAAAAATGGAATAAATTCAACAAATAACCACATATTACCAGAATTTGTTGAGTGATTTTGAAATGAAGTGAATCGCAAGAAACACTTTGAATTGCAGAGGGTAAGTGAGAATTTGCAGAGTATAATGTTGATTCGCAAGAATTTTGAGAAGTGTATTTGGAAGGGTTTCGATGAAGCTTTATAAAAGGAAGGAGGGAAAATCGAGACCAGAAAACCAAATGTTTGAAAAGAATAAACGATTCAGATTAAGCGGTTTTGATCGTCAAATCGATTTGCACGCTGATTACCTTTTTTTATTTTAAAAACACATTTAATAAAGATTTAATACATATTCCCCACATCCGCATTAAATGATTTGCGTGGCGCAAGGCCATAAAAATATGTGCACAGTAGAAGTAAATACTATTAGATAATTGCATATAAGTAATAAAAATAGAAAAAGAAATGAGTATCTGGTTGACTGATGTTGTAATCAGTCAATACCACTTGTAGCCATAGGTCTGATTGATTTCTGTTGATCTTAGTTTCTGCTCAATCCTTTGTATTTCCCAACAATGTCCCACTTATCCGACGGTTTTGTTCCTATCCGATCGCCAATGTTCCCTTTAACTCGCTAATCCCTTTACCGACCAGCCCAGATCGATCTTATCGATCACTGGTACCGTTACTCAACTGATCCTTCTTATCTGGTTAGTCTCTTAACCAACTGGTCCTGGAGACTAGTCCACCAAACATTTCTAGTGCACTTTCTCCTAAGTCCAGAAGTCCTAGCTCATTACATAGTTCTCCGAATCTAACTTCAGCTAGTGGCTTGGTTAAGATATCAGCTCTCTGCTTATCAGTATGGATATATTCCATTCTGATGTTCTTCTTTTCCACATGATCTCTTATAAAATGATGTCCGACATCCACATGCTTGCATCTGGTGTGTAGAACTGGATTTTGAGTAATTGCACAAGACTAGTATCGCCACAAAATATGGGCACGCTTTGTAGCTACAATATTATAATCCTCACCACGACAAATAGGGAACAACAAATTTTTCCCCGCAACCATATATTCTGCTTCAGTAGTAGATGTGGTAACAAATGTCTGTTTCTTTGAAAACCAAGAGATCAGTTTGCTTCCTAAGAACTGACATGTACCTAAGGTTGATTTTCTGTCGATTCTGCAACCTCCATAATCAGAATCAGAATACCCACTAAGCTCTAGATTATCATTTGATGGGTAGAATAAACAAAGGTTTATTGTTCCCTTCAGATACTTAAGAATCCGCTTAGCTGCTTCCAGGTTGCTTTGCATTGGATTTGCCTGAAATCTGGCACATACACCTACTGCAAAAGTTATATCCGGGTCATCGGGCAACAGTATAACAATGATCCAACGAGAGTCCTATATTCTTTTCTCGATTAGTTTTCCTCGACCATTCTCATCCGATCCATCTTGAATCTAAATATCATAGGAATTTTGCTTCTTTATCGCTCAATTCCAAACTTAGCCAACAAATTCCTAAGATACTTTGGCTCTCGATGATGAATATACCTTCAGTATTTTTGCTTAACTTGTAGAATCCATAAAGTAATTCATCCGACCCATCATGGACATTTCAAATTTCCTCAGATCAGTTTTGTTGAATCTTTCACATAGGCTCTTGTTGGGAGATCCAAATATGATATCGTCCACATAGATCCGAACCATCGTAATATCTTCTCCATCTTCTATTCCGGTCAAGGTTCTATCTACTACTCCTTTAGTGAATCCACTGTTTACCAAGAACTGAGAGAGAGTATCGTACCAAGCTCGAGGAGCTTGTTTCAGGCCATAAAGAGCTTTTCTTAAAAGGTACACCAGTTGACCTTTTTCAAAGCCAGGAGGTTGTTCAACATAAACTTCCTCAATTAGTACCCCATTTAAGAATGCACTCTTTACATCCATCTGATACACAATAAACCCTTTGTGGGCAAAAGATATGCCAAGAATAACCGAATGGCTTCAAAGTAGCGATCGGTGCAAAGGTCTCATCATAATCAATTCCTTCGATTGGAATACCCCTTTAGCAACAAGTCTTGCCTTATTTCTGGTTATGACATTATTCTCATCTCTCTTGTTCTTGAATACCCACTTGGTTCCTATCACATCTTGATGAGTTGGTCTGTCCACCAGTTTCCAAACCTGATTCCTTTCAAAGTGCTCTAATTCTTCTTGCATGGCTAGGATCCAACTAACATCTTGCAGAGCTTCTTCTATGGTGGTTGGTTCCTTCAAAGACAGATAACAACAATACATGACACTTTCACCAACCTGATGTCTAGTTTGGACTCGAGCATTCGGATTGCCAATTATCGTGTCACGATGGTCACTTAACCAAGTCCTTCTTTTTCGATGTATATCAGTTTGGATATCATCATCCTCATCTGATATTGAGTCACTAGTAGTTGGGAGTGGTGCAATTATAGGATCTACTTGGCATGGACAAGTCTCAGCTAATGTTGGAATCATCATATGCTGATGTCTGCCCATAGGAACATCAGGTGTTCCCCCTGAACCGAATGGTTCAATTGATATTGTCTCAAATTGCATCGCTTCTTCATTGACAACAGACGCACCTTTGGGTCTGATTGACCTGGTGAATCAGTAAGATCAAGCTTTGGGACATACACTGTTACGTGATCTGATCCCTTGTCTTTGATACTCAACTGATCCATTTTCTGTGCATCAGGTACCGGTTGATCTGGTACTACTTGTTCTAGGGCACATTTCTACTGTTAAGAAGATGTCTCATCAAAGACCACATGAGGTGTTTCTTCCACAACTAGGGTTCGCCTATTGAACACCCTGAAAGCTTTGCTGGTTGAGGAATATCCTAAGAATATACCCTCATCTGACTTGGCTTCAAAGGTTTTCAACTGGTTCTTCCCATTGTTGTGTATGAAACACTTGCACCCAAAAATATGGAAGTAAGAAACACGAGATTTTCTGCCCTTCCACAGCTCATAAGGTGTTTTGAAGTGAATCTTAATCAGAGAACATCTGTTCTGAGTGTGGCATGTTGTGTTGGTGGCTTCCGCCTGCATAAACGGTTTGAGTCAGCATGTTCAAATAACATAGTATGAGCAATTTCTTTGAGCGCTCGCTTTCTCCGCTCGCTACTACATTCTTGTCAGGTGTTCTTTGCAAAATATATTTCATGTTGTATTCCAAACATTGTGCAAAAGTCAGTAATAAAGGAGTTCAAAAATTATGTACCTTTATCGGATCTGATTTTCACAATACTGATACCCTTCTCATTTTGTAATTTCTTGAGCAGCTCGGGTATCTTGGTTGTTGTCTCATTCTTCTTATATAAGAATACAACCCGTAAACTTAGAATAATCATCCACGATTACTCTCGAGTGTATTTGGCGTCTCACCGAGATCGAGTGGTGTAATCGTCCAAATAAATCCATATGGAGCGCTTGCAATATCATTGATGTTGGTCCCGATCCCCTTGAATGAGGCTTTAACGTGTTTTACCTTCTGACATGCGACACATGTCTGATCCTTAGAGAATACCTCATTCGGGAGACCCTCAACCAGGGACATCCTTGTTATCTTGTTAAGGGTTTTAAAGTTCGGGATGGCTCATTCTCTTGTGCCGAGCCAATTGTCGCTTTTTGAACTCTTAATAATCGCATACATTTATTGACAACCGTCCAATCAAGCAAAGATAGATCATTCCCTTCCTTGAACCAGCTTAACAAGATCCGTTGAGTAGCTCGATTCTTGATAGTGCATTGATCAATAAAACTCAACACCAATCATTGTAGCGTAATCAGAAACCGATAAACAGATTGTGCTTCAAACCATCGATATACGAGACTCCAAAGAACTCTGTATAACATCATTCTCTAAGGTTCCGAATCCTCCGTAAAATCAAAGTTATCATCACCAAAGAGTACACGGGCCTTTTTATTTTGTGTAAGAGCTAAGAGATGTTTGTTTCCAAATATGTGCCTTTGAGCATCCACTATCGATGTACCGAGATAGTTGCTTTGTACACCTCCTTTATTGGCTAAACCCACGCGAACCTGCAATCAGATCAGGCTTTAGGTACCCCAGTAGAATCGGGTCCTGGGGGATTAGAAATACCTTTCGGGATCCAAACAAATCTGCCACCTTTGTTGAAAACAGAGGGCTTGATTTGTCTCCCATAAACATCTACATAATCATACGCCTCTTCATATGCAATCTGGTCAAGATGATCATTAGTGTGAGCCTCGATGAATCGGAAGACTTGGGATTTTTATTAATATTTGTCTTCTTTTTAATCCAAATGGGGCTCAAAAAGTAGCAGACTAGGTTTCGATTGTAAGGATAAGTACGATCGCTACCATTAAAAGATTCATATCTTTTTGCATATATGATCTTAGCGGTTTACCCTTTAGTTTGCTTGTTAAAGCAACTTGACCGATTAGGTTTCGGATCGATTTCCCTTTGAGAGGTTGTTTTTTTCGATTCCTAATCACGATCAAGTTGAGATTTCTTCCGTAAGAACAGGTTCTTCTGTTGATTCCTACCGATTCTTGATCGGTTAGGGTCCATTTCTGTTCCCTCTCGACGACACTTGCCTTGCCCGGTTACCGATCCTTTTCCCTTATCCGACATGATTTTGCTTTTCGTATCTTGATTAGAAACTCGCTTGATTACACTTTTTCTCAAGTGAACCAGACGGGGCTTTTGAGGACGCAGAAGGGTTTTCATACCCAATTCCCTTCTTATTAGTTGACGTTCAAAAATAGTTGTTCAGATCTTGAACGGTCTTAGATGATTTTGTGAAAACCTCTATTTTCTTACGCAAATTATCCTCAAAGAACTTTTAGACTCTCATGCGCAATGAAGAGTTCATCAAACTTAGCTTGAAGGATTTTGAGATCATCACCTTCTCGCTTTTTAATGGCTAGTTGTTCCTTAATCAGTTTATCCTGATCAGAAGAATTGACTTTCAGAAGCTCCAGTTTCTACGCTTATTTTCCAATAGTCTCAATTGATTTCGATTCAAGAGCTTTTTCTTGCAAGATTATCTTTAACAAGTCAATGTTCTCTATCCTTAGCTTGTTGTTCTCGGCTTTCACTATAGTATAAGTGTTCACCGTGATTGGAGAGATCATCAAGCAATTGCTCACCAGATAGTGGTTATCAATCTCTCCAAAGAGTGTGCTTCAAAGACACCGGTGGAAACATGAAACACGGATGGTTTAGAAGATACCTCAGATTGATCTTCTTCCTCGCTACCAGACGATGTCGCCATCGATGAGAACATCGATCATCAAAGTTGTTGAGGTCATCAAGATTGCTCATCGGCGTAAGTCTTCTACAGATGAGTAACTGTAATCTTCCGAGGGCGTATAAGAATCATCTATTCCTCAGAAGGTTAGCAACCATAGCTTTCTGTCTCAGATCATTGCTCTCTCCTCTTCCTCTTATCTTCTTTTTCTCTAGGTGCCAGTCGGGCGATGCGACCAGAAGGACTGGTTTCTGGTAGTTGAAACATACTCCTCTCTCCACAAAACTTCTTCTGGGAGGTGAGTCATGTCTTCTGTATGATCTGTCAGTGACTTCCCGATTTGGTTTTGATCCTGAATTTCTCCTTTCTCGATTTGTGATCTTCAAAGACGATCATCTATTTTTTTTCTCTTTTGGTCGCCTCTTCACATCGACCTGCTTTTTCCCGTGATCCGCCAGACGGTCTTCTTTCTCTTCCTCTGCTATTCTGATAGTCTTTGTAGAATCTCCTATACTTTCCCAATTGAATATTTGATCTTTCAAGCTTTCTGGTGAGTAGTGCAATTTGTTCAAATTTTGACTAACAATATTTCCAATAGGCTCGAAAGATTTTGAGCAAGAACACCGCTTTGAATGCTATCGCTTTTGTTGTTGCGGTGTAGTTTCGCAGATGACTCATCATCTTCCTCTTGCCCTCTCTCAATCAGTCAATTCATGGGCTTTCGATTTAAGAACAAACCGCTTAGCTTTCATCTTCGCTATATCCCGACAAAATTCTTGATCACTAGAACTTTCATATCCAATTTCTTCATAAGATCTCGTGATCTTGTAGTTGATGTCCTTGTCGGTCATTTCACATCCTAACTCTCTCGAGTTTGTTGATAGACATGGTAATTCTTCCATCTAGTCTGGTTGATCGCCTCGCCAAAGATTCGAGTTTTAACTTAACCAGCCGCCCAGAATCTGATGTCCTTTATCTGGTCATTCCCCTCGCATATCTCAGCTAGAGTATCCCACATCTGCTTCGCAGACTTGAGGTATTTGATCTTTTCTCAGGCTATCTTGTCCATCGTCTTTGTAATGATATGTCTGACCACAATATCCAGATTTGATAATTTCCTTTCCTCAGCATACATCAGAGAAGGACTCTTTCTGATTCTGGCTCCAACTGGAAATTCTGGATCACCTCCTTCAGCTGGATTGTTGTAGTAGATAATGATAGGTCCTTGTTCAAGAACTTCCATCATTTTGCTGCTTATAGCTCCCAGATGATTGCTCATAAGTATGACCCAGTCTGCATACTCATCAATAGAAAACTTGGGTAGATCATGATACATACCAGATGTATTATCCATGATGACTGTGAGTTTTGAAAACAGATGAATTTTAAAAAAAGTTTTTCAAGATCTGTTCAAGTGACCACAATGGTTCTTCCTCAAGAATCGATGATACTCAAAACCAGTGGTCCATAGAACTACTGCTCTGATACCACTTGTAGGTCCCGAACGGGTTTAAGTGAGGGCAGAAGTCTAGAGGGGAGGGGTGAATAGACTTCAAAAACTTTTTTCGCAAGAAGATCGTTGTGTGATGGCAAGTTGCCCGATCAGAGCGCTGCGTATGATCATTTGACCGATATCCAACTTAATGATCACCGATGGCGTAGATCGTTCGGTGTCTATCGCTTTAACTGATGATGCGGAAGCAAGTTTCTAACCCGTGAAAAATCAGCTTTTATAAGATCGATTCTCGCCTATTTTCAATCAAATGACTAAAGTGTCAAACTGACCAGATCAGTTGCTTGATGTAGACTGATCCTAACTCAGAATATGTATGCAGTTTAAACTCAAGTTGTGTGCAGTAGTGTAAAGCAGGTATGAATAGATAAAAACACACAATATTTTTATAAATGGTTCAAACAATGCCCCACGCCCACTCTTCCCTATCACAAGGGGCACCAACTAACTAACCGACAAAGTTTATCAGGTTACTCCAACACAAGACAACCAATGATGTTTAAGGAGTTCTCACTCAACCGATCCTAGAGATCAGAACTAGAAACCCTAGTCTGAAATCTTGCTAAACAAACTTAACCTAACTTTGAGTTTGGGTATAGATTTGTTGTTTGTTCCAACTGGAATTCTATCCTAGTTTTGAGGTAAATTTTAAGCCTAGAGGATAAGAATCCTATGCTAAGAACTAATGGGATGAACACTTAGTAAATAATCTTGAATGTGTGTTCTTTGTGCGGAAATCTTGATGTAGCTTGAACTTGATGATAATTTCCATGTCTTCACTAAGAAGATTGATCCCATATTTATAGACCTCGAAATCAAATAGTGCTGGAGAGAAATTTGAATTTCATGCTATATTTTGTAGAATCATAGGTTGATTTGACGTGCTTCAGAACGGAATGGCCGTCAAAACATGTATATTTGTCCTTTCTAATCGCTTAATTTTGCAAAATAATAATCCCGCATTTCCAAATTCGCTCATACGCGTTCTTGATCTCATTAGTTAATGGATATACTTGTTCAAAGGTTTGGTATACCAACTAAGATTGACATTCTTTTTTGTCCGATTAGACGTATGATCCGGGTGCACAAAACCGCTGACACCAAAGTAGAGTCGACCGATCGAGATAAAAGTGATCAGTCTACCTGATAGAGTCTTCTGGTGCAAGTTGTCTTAACTTCAACTTAGCAGACTCGACTGATGTAGATCTTTCGGTCTCCTGGTCTTGATCTTCTGGTAGCCATCTGATCTTCAGGTCTTCTGAATTTTAACTTTATGTCTTCACCTGATCATTTGACTAACTGGCTCGCCTGTTCTTTTGACTCGTTTGGTCTTCTGATCTGATCTTCTTCAAGACTTTACATATTGAGTTCCCCCTCAATATGTGACCTATCTATTACATGAGTTGTTATATACAATAAATATCAACTGGTCATCCTAACTTGATATCTAGTTTATCAGTCAACTAACAGGTCTGACTTGTCCTATTACAAGTGTTTTAGAACTTTCATCAAAACTCTAAATTTCCCAACAGTATTGGGAAATTTATAGTTTTGATGGAAGTTCCAAAACAGATAATAGGACCAAATGACCAAGTAACGAATCGATGTATCGATTTCATGTTGGTCCCTGGCAAAACGAGTCTTACACGTATGGGGAATACACGGTTCAAGGTTTTTAAAACTTTTTTCATCGAGGTCACTTTTGAGTCGATAATCCTCAAGATTAGGTTCTCGAGAAGCACGATCGCTTCCGAGTCAAAGTCTACAGAGACAATGATCCCGAAGCCGCTTTCGTAAACCTCGATAATCCCAACCGAAGTCCCCGAAGTGTCGAGATCCCGAAGTTGCTTGGATCGATAACTAACTTATCAACCCTCGTAAGAAAGACGCGTCCAGCTTTGGTAACTATCCTGTTCTAGCTACTCAAATAAAGGCGGAATGGTTGGCCCTTAGTTTATACTGCTTTAAGCTTTGGTCAAAAACCTTCCCTTTATGAAATAAAGTGATTAGGTTGTGATTCACTTATGCAACTTCAAAGGATTGATTCCAACCAATATCGCTGAAAAGTATGCTTTCAAAATCAAGACAATGCAACAGATAAGCACAGATAAGGAAAGCAATAAAGAACACAAAGAATTATAGTGGTTCGTAGACTCAAGCTCCTATGTCCCACTCTCCCCGACTCTTCGAGAGAAATTCACTATCAACTTCGAAGCTTTTCGACACCTCAGAGTTTACTTACTCAACTCGCCCCTCGAGTTTTCGACTACTCCCATGTAGTTTACTTACTCAACCCGACCTTGAGCTTTTCTCGACTACCTCCGTAGTTTACTTACTCAATCACACACAAGCTTTTAGACTACCCCTCAGAGCTTACTAACTTCTCCTCTAGAGTTTTCCTCGACTACTCCGCGTAGTTTACTAACTTTTTACAACTCTTCTCACCAACAAACACACTCCAACTACCTTCCCAAGGGTTTGGGGTTTCTTGGTTGGTTTCCAACTAGGATGAGATATCCTTTACAATAAAGCGCAAATGCAAAGGGTTAGGATATCTCGACTAAGCTTTTGATAATTTTATCAAGCTAGGCTTAGTATAGTGAGCTCTCTTCAATATCGAAGCACTGGGAAATTCTAAGTTTTTTCGAAAGTGCTTTTAACTTTTAAAAGAATAAGTTTGAGCTCTTAAGTTATGTGATAAAATTTCCGTGAACCTTACAATGTAGAGGGTCACCAAGATTTATAGGCGCACACCAAGGTCACTCTTGAAAACTATCCGCTGGAGAGACAAATTTCGTGAGTTCCCTCTTGTGGTGTGTGAAACCGGCTATATTTAGGGTTTAAAACTCCCTAACACTTTCTAGGCAATAGTCTTTTCATGTAGCCGGTCTTCACTTTTTTTACAATCGAACTTTTGTACATTTGACATCCTTTTTTTTTGACCTCACATCACAAGTGTCAAGATGGTACGTTGTTGTCTTCCTCTTTTTGACTTTTTGTCTCCGCCAGCTAAAGGTAGACACCTTCAACGGCTCTTTTTGGTTACAAACTCGAGTTTGATATAACCTTAACAACACTTCCGACTTAGTTCCTTTTGTCCAGATTTGAATGTCTTGGCAAATATCTATTTTCTAAGGAATCGCGATCTTCTCAAGATTGCATCCTTCGGGATAGATATATTCAAATGCCTCGAACATTCAGTTCATATCGAAAGCATTCAAGATATTATCGAAGTCTTCGCAATTATCGCGCCTCCAAGATTCTTGATCTTTAGTTCTCGATCTTCGCCTTTGTGTCTTCGTGGTCTTCTTCGAGTCTTCGTGGTCTTCTCAATCTTTGTAGTTTATAATTTTGTATGTCTTTGAGTCTTCTCACGAAAGTCTTCGCCATTTCAAGATCCTACCGAAGTCTTCAAGAACTATCCTCAACTATATCTGCGACTATACATTCTCGCAGATAACATCCCCGACAATTCTAAAATTGAATCCTCGACTAACTATCAAGATCATTCTCAACATGTTATACTCAGGGGGTTTTTGATCTAATCAAAATCATAAACCTTTATTAAAATTCATCTCCCAACAATTTCCCCTTTTTGATGATGCCAAAACCTATCTTGTTACAAACAAATAACCTATACTCGTGTTTTCAGCTTTATCCTATTACAAGATTGGTTGTCTCCCAACAATTTTCTTAAATCGAAAAACTCCCAACAATTTCGTAGTTTCTCAACAGCTTTAATCATTCAAAGAATTTCTTCAAGAATGAATCTCTTTAACTAGTTCATTACCAAATACTTAAACAATTTCTCCCTTTATCAACATACAATCAGCCAGAGACATTCATTCAGGCATATCAAAATAAAAGACATGTAAATAAGATAATGAGATATTATCTTTTGAGCATAATGATAAATCTTCATTGATGATTGGTATCCTGCTACATATTACAATGAGTTTATCAACAAAATCAAAAAGACAAAAATTTAAAGATTACAAAATCTTCTCGAGTCTTCGCCTCTTCGCTTCCGATTTTTGCTCTTTAGTCTTCTTCGCTTCTTCATTTGTTTCATTCTCAACTTCATCACGGCACCTCCAGTCAAACATTCCGAAAAATCTCTTCTTCAAATTTCATTTCTTTCCTTGATGATGTCCGGATCAAGCTTTCTCGTTAGACCCAACCGACCAAAGATATCGAGCAATCTCTTGAGTAATGGCCTTCTCATTCACCAAGTCATTATCAAGTTTTGGAGGTGGATAAGAATATGGACCAGGCTACTATCTCGCACTCTCCTTCATCCGCAGTTAATCCAAATTCAGAGATACTTTGGATAGAAGATAAGAAGGTATTCAATGAAAGCTTCATTCTTATCCGAGCTTTCCTCTCCATTCCCCGAGAACATCATAATTGAACCGTATGTTCTCTTTGACTTCTTCCCACATATCGCTGAGTTTGATAGGCATCCATTTATCAACGCCAAATTTTTTAATGCTTTTGATGTTCCTTTCCTCTTGCTCGCAAACTTCCCCGAAATCACTCTTCGCTTCGCTTCTTCGCCTATCTTCTTTTTTTTATCACAGACGCTCCTCGAGACCGGCAAAGCGGCTTTCTTAGCTTGTTCTTCTTGGAGTGTCTTCTTCGTGAGCATTTCTCGTGTTGAAGACTTTCTTCGAGGTTGAGACTCGATTCCAATCGATTGTTCTGCTTTCTTCATCATCCGTAATCGCTTTCTCGATCGCTTAGAAGCCTTCGACGCTTTGCTTCAGCTTTTGAACAACGCCCAAGGCTTTTCCTCTTCATAGGCTCAACAAAGAAGAACAGGCTTGTTCCAACCTTTGCTCTAACACTCCGCTTTCTCTCTTGCAACATCAAGCATAGCTTGCTCGAAACTCGAGTGTAGATAGGCTTTTTCTACCGAAATAACTTCAACTTCTCAAGAGCTTCGACTTCTTTAAAGGCTTTTTGCTAGATTATACATTTCAAAGATCTTTCGAGCCTTCTTCTCCAAAGCACGCGCCATGAACTTTCGAGATCTTCACCTTTTTTTCCCTTCGCACCGTAATTTGGAAGAACCCCGAGAGTGCCAGGTCCATGTGATATTGCTCTTTGCTCACACAAATAACTTCTCCTCGCTATCCGATCTTGTTCGCCTTCCAAATCCCTTAGATGGTTCTTGGCCACGTAAAAATTCTTCAGATAAGTGGGCAACCGGCGAGAGTGCTTCTTTGAACATCTCTGTCATCTTGGTCATGAGCATTGAGCTCATTTCCTCAACAGCAGACTTGATTAGCACCTCATTCTTTTTCGCGCTTTCACCTCTAGGAAATCGAACTCTCCGGTGTTTCGCTTCACCATCACTTAACTCACCTTGACTCCCTCCAAAACTTCTCATTCAAATTTTCCTTCCATGGAGGTCATCCGGGTGGTTAGAGTGTTTTGAATTTGCACCAGCTTCAAGAGTGACTAAGACCGGCCATCTTTTGAGCTTGATTGGCCAACGCCTCTTCCATCCGAGCAATCTTGATCATCATTGGCTCAACCCTTCTCAAGTTTCTCTATCGCGAGCGAGATCAATCTCGTGAATCTTCAGACCTCCCGGTTGCCGATCATCTTGAGCTTCAACTTCATTCGAAGCTCCATCTCCAACAAGCGCCTCGATCCAAGAGTACTATCATCACCGATGTTGACTAATTCCAGTTTGATCAAAAATGAAGTCTCCTTTTTCAACTGAGACCGCTTCTCAACATTTCCCTGTTTGTCCCCATCTCCATCTTGAGATTTGTCTCCGCCGCTTGGGGCATCAACTTCAATTTCTCCTCTCACCAACTTCCTCTGAACCAAATTCATCAAAATCGGTGTTTTTTCATCCCGAGCTTTGTCCTTCCAACCCCGAGAAATCGGTCGAAAGGCCGCCTCCTCATTCCACCCGCCTTTCCTCTAAAAGCAGAATATCAAGCATCTCTAAAGAGTCCGATTGAGGATGAATACAGTTGTCCTTAATCAAGAAAATATCTTGCAGATCGTAGGTATGAGCCGAGCTCGGGTATCGGGTCAGTATGAACCGCTTCCCCTTGCTCCTCCACTTTCTTTTCAAATCGCCACCTTCTTCCATCTCTAGCTCTTCGTTCATTTGAAGTTTCGCTAAGGGATCAAGAAGAGATCACCAGAGCTCATCAAGAATATTCTCGCGCCCCGAGTCTCAAAGAAGATCTCAAGTTTGTCTTGGTCAGTCCTCGGTTTGCATCCGAGTGGGTTCTCGAGGCTCGAACTAGTATATCCTTAGTTTGAGTCCGAGTTGACTCGTCGACCGAAAGCATGCACATCTTCGGATCGACTCGAAATGGGTTCTTCGTCTCGAGCCCGCACATCCGAGGTAGGCATCTCGAGGTCTGAGTCTTTGAAAATTTCGAGAAATTTTATCGAGACTGAAGCGATGTCTCGAAAGCACCTCGTAAAAAGACCCGCCCTCGGGCGATCCTCGTCCTAGAGATAACCTCGAGCCAACACTTGTAATGGTGAACTCGAGCGCTTTGGCCCTCGTGTTGAATCTCTTCAGAATCACTTCCATCTTCATCGGTGAGAACCACCAATCTTCTCGCTTTTGGAGCAAGATCCTTCGCTTCAACATCTTTGCTCCTCGCTTCCATCTTTGCCTCCAACAACACCTTCCCCGGTTTGTTGGGTCTTTTTTTCAAAGAACGCAGAAGGTGATTCTACCTTCTTTTCTTCTTCCCCGATGACCTCGCTTCCTTGCAAAGAATGGGTTTAAGGAGAATTTTGACTTAGGAAATGGGGGCCTCAATCATGGCGAAGATATCCTCCTCCTCTCTCGCACATCTCCAAAATGTAAGCAATTTTGGTGGCATGGTGGATCTTGCCTTTGATTGAGATCGCCCGCCAATCTTCCTCAAAACTTTGGTCCGCTTTACCACCGTCTTCTAATCAAGAATTTCAGCCATTGAAATCAGAGTGGTGAGGCCTCTATCGCCGCCATCAACTGAGCTTCGGGTACCGACCGCTCAAAACTCCCCAAGAAGACTCATGATGCACTTGCTCACAATATCCATCAACACACGATATTGTGGGCTTCAGTGCCTTTTTATGCGCAAGGTCGCCTCAAACTTAACAGATTCTCAAAGAATCCTATCTAAGTACTCCTCGCTTCTACCCATATATACGTCGTAGATCCTCTCCTCTATCACAGAAAGCTCAAAAACATCATTCGATTTTTTCTAACTATATACGCATCCCTTTCAAAATCGACGATTTGGATTATCGCTCTAAGTGTGATACGCTTAACTTAGAATGCATACAACCCTCTTCATCTATCTTCAAGTTATAGATGAATTCGATTACTCTTTTCGCAAACTCCCCGGTCCGGGTCGGGTTTGCGATTAGTTGGGTGAGTTTAGCCAAATAATCATATGCAGAGCCTCCTCTTTCCGGCTTTGAGTTGGTTGTGCTTTCGAGTGAGACAACGAACTCGCATTACGGCTTGTTGGTTTCTCGCTAATCTCTAACAGGGTTGGAGCCATTTTAGAGTTTGATTGAAGAAGTGAAGCTTTTAGGGTTTGGAGAATTTCTCGGGCAAAGGGATTTTTAATTGCAGAGGATTTGGAAACGGGCGGTTTGATAAAATTTTGGCTTGAATGGTGATTGGGGTTTATATAGCCTTGAGATCGTGGGGAATCGTGTTGGTTAGGTGAGTAACAACGGTTGAGATTAATCTCCCATTAAATCGGTATACGAACCGACGATCTCCAAAAAGTAAGCCGCCAAAACATCCTCATTGGTCATTAATGTAGCGAGCATTAAATGACCAAGACCTTCTTCGAATTTAAAACGATCCCGCCTAAAAAAAAAAACATTCTCGTGTTTTTTATATTTATTATGAATGATTACCGAATTTACTTGAGCAATAAATGGATCGCATGAGTCATTACTTATTCGCACTAATTTCCCTCTATCGCCTTTTATCGAAGTAATCGACCTTGATAAAATGTCAAGATAATAATCGAAAAATCAATTGGTTCAAGATGCTAATGAAGTTTTTCCGAGACTCCGCCAAGATTTCCATTTTATCCCCGAGCTTCTCGAAAGATTCTCGAGAAAACTTCATGCATCCGAAAAACCTTCAATTTTTCAGATTTTATTCTATACACCGTTCTAAAGATCCCTAATTCAACCGAAAGTTCTTGAAATATTGATTCCGCCAAAGGTTTAGTCAAGATATCAAAGACTCGCTTATCAAGATGAATTTTCTCCATCCTTATGTCCTTCTTCTCGACATGATCTCTCGATGAAGTGATGTCCGATATCCACATGCTTGCATCCGTGTGCAATAATGGTTTTTGTGAAATAGCAATGGCACTATTATTGTCACAAAATATTGGTACTTCATTGGCTACAACTTTATAATCCCTCAATTGTTGTCCGAGCCAAAGAATCGGCACAACAGCCTTCCTCGCAGCCCATATATTCAAATTTTCAAGAGTACTTGTTGCTATCGAGGTCCTGCTTTTTCGAAACCAAGATATCACTTGCTTTCCTAGAAATTGACAAGTTCCTCAAGTGGAATTTCACAATTTCGCAGAACCTCCATAATCAAGATCCGAGTAACCATTAACTCTAGGTTATCATCACCGATACCATAATCCTCTATTCACCGTGCCTTTAAGATATTTCAAGATCTTTTTGGCACCTCCATGTGACTAAATTTTTTAGATTAGCTTGGTATCTTGCACATATCCCAACAAAGAAATGTTATATCCTACCTACTTGTCAGGAGATAGAGCAATGATCCAATTATTCCTCTATAATCGCATTGACTTCATCGACGGCCTTCGTAATCGTGATCCATCTTGAAGTTAGTATTCATAGGAATCCTAACCGCATTGCAATTTCAGACACCATATTTGCAATCGATCTCGTGTACTTTTGCCCCGGTTTATGAATATTCCTTCCTTTGATTGTTTCACTTGAAGTCCTAGAAAGAAATTCATCTCTCCCATCATTGACATCTCAAACTTGCTTTTCATCGTTTGAAAAAAACTTTTCACACAACCGATGGTTTGAGATCCAAAAATGATGTCATCAACATATATCCGAACTAGTAAAATATCTTTCCCATCCTCTATCCTCGACAGAGTTCTATCAACAGCCTTTGACAAAACCATGGTCAAGAAGAAACCGAGAAAGAGTATCATACCATGCTCGGGTGCTTGCTTAAGACCATACAAAGCTTTTTCTCATTTCTGCTTTGAAACCGTGAGGTTGTTCCACATAAACCTCTTCTTTAAGCACGCCGCATTGAAATGCACTTTTCACATCCATCCGATAGATCGTGAACTTCATGTGGGCAAAGATATGCAAGAAACAATCGATGGCTTCTAGTCTTGCAACAGTGCAAAGGTTTCATCATAATCCAAGCCTTCTTCTTGGGAATAACCTTGTGCAACTAAATTTTGCCTTGTTTCTCACAATGTTGTTGTTTTCATCTCTTTTGTTCTTAAAAACCCACTTGGTTCCAATGACATTGTGCCTTTTCTTCGGGTCTATCTACTAGCTCCAATACTTCATTCCTCGAGAATTGATTTAGCTTTCATCTTGCATGGCAAGAATCCAAAGGAGAATCTTGTAGAGCTTCACCAATCTCAAGAGGTTCTTTATCCGATAGGAAGCAGCAGAATAGTGCACTCTCTCCATGGAACCTTCTAGTCTTAACACCTTCAGGCTTAGATCACCCACAACTGCTTTGTAGGATGGCTATCTAACCATTTCCTTCTTGATGTTCCCCCTTCAATGGTATCCTCAACATTTGAAATGTTAGGTTCGCTTAAATCAAAAAACTCAGGGAACAACAAAACAGAGAAAAGGGAATCATCTTCCTCGGGAAATTTATTCGTAACATTGTCGAGACATTTGTTCCCCTTTGGTTGATAGATTCGGAATTTGCCTCACCGTGACCACATCTTCATTGGCATCACGCACTGAGTCCGAACCGGTGTCTGCTCGATTGGTCACCTTTGGAGTGTTGGTTTTCCCGAGTCTCACCATCCTCGATTTCCATCCCGAACTTTTTATTCGAGTCCGAGTCACCCAATCATAGATAGTGACCGACTTCTTCTTTTCGTGTTCAAAGGATGATTTATCTTTCGCTTTTCGTGCTTAATCTGGTGATCCTCTTAGTCACCATTTGCATCATGTTCCCTGCTTTCTTCCGAACACAAACAGATTCATCAAAAAAATGATGAGGTGTTTCCTCCACAATAAGAGTCCTACAGCTTGTAAACTCGAAAGTTTTTTATCGACTTCGTAATATCCTAAGAATATTCCTTCATCGCCTTTTACTATCAAATGTTTTCAACTGATCTTTACCATTATTGTGTATGAAACACTTGCAACCAAAACACACGAAAAGAAAGAAACAAGAGGCTTCCTTTCATTCCAAAGCTCATAAGGCGTTTTGCCTTGACTTTTTGTCAAGATGGATCTATTCTCGAGAGTAGCATGCAAAGGTTGATGCCTTTTCAAAATTTCAAAATCTTTTAGAATATCACCTTCAAATTATCATTGTCCTTGCAGCCTTTCTTTTCGAGTTATGTTCCTTCTTTCAAAGAACACCATTTTGTTGAGGGTCCTTGCAAAATGATGTTTCATGTAGAATTCCATTTGTTTGCTAATAATCGAAAATGATATGATTTATAAATTCAGCCCTTTGTCGAATCCGATTTTGACCACACTCAAATTTTTCTCAAAATCGAGCCTTTTCAAGAACTCTGGCAAACTTTATCTCGAGTCTTTCTTTCATCGAAAAAGAATATGACCCAAGTATATCTTGAGTAGTCATCAACTACTACCAATGTGTATTTCCGCCATTAGTGCTCACTTAAAAGTTATAGGACCAAATAGATCCATATGCAAAAAGTCAACTATTCTCTCAAGAGAAACTTCTACTTTGCTTTTAAATGATGCTTTGACTTGTTTTCCTTTCGCACGCATCACAAATGTGTTCCTTATCAACACTTCATTAGGCAACCCTCTTACAAGAGTTAATCTTGCAAGCTTGTTCGTGGTTTTTGAAGTTTAGGTGATTCATTCTTTTATGCCATAACCAACCGGGTATATGTGGAACTTTTAGCAACTAAACATGTATCTTTAGGAGTTGAACTCCAATCAAAGAAGATACACATTCCCTTTTCTTGTACCAACAAGAATACTTTCTCGCGGAAGTATCATCTTTCACAAAACATAAGTTCTTGGAGAACTCAACATTGAAACCTTTATCACGTAATCAAGCTAATTGAGAGCAAGTTATGCTTCAATCCAGATACATATGAAACACCATGGATATGAACTCGAGTCGACTTTCCAAAGTTCCATATCCTTCGCCCGTCCCTTGGAGTTATCTCCAAAAGTGATCTGTCAGGGGCTCTTTTGTTCAACATAGTCATCGAAAGCATCTTCTTGAATCATGTCATATGTCTTGAGCATCCACCGTCAAGATACCATACATCGAGAGCTTTTTTCATCTCTCGCCATCGCTTGCCGTGATCTTTCATCGCCTTAGTGCCCTTGTTTTCCTCCCCCAAAAATGTAGATCAATTCTTAGGTACCCAATTTGTGTAGGGTCCTACGAGGTTAGTTGTACCTTTCGAATCCAAATCGCTCGACAACTCTAATCACTTTAGAGTGGCTAATTTGTCTTCCATAAACATCAACATATACATCCACTACTCGGGTGCCTTAGCGCTTTTCTCATATGTGTCTTTAGCTTTAGCATGAACATGTGCCTTTGAATTCTTCTTTGGTTCAGCCTTCTGCTCGGATGCTTAGGCTTTTTGTGCAAAATTGGCCTAAATCTTTGATGACTCGGGTTCGGATAACCTTTACCCTTAGGCAAGAGAGGTTCAGTTGTCTCAGACCGAACTGGTCTTTCAAAGATAATCGAGGACTTGGTCTCTTCATTTGAGAATGTCTCACGAAAGTTTCTCATCCGAGGATTCCTCCGATGGTTCAAGGTGGAGCCTTTCAGTTTGCATTCTTAGCCCGAGGCTTTGAAGTACTTTGCTCGAATTTTTCCAATCGACCGCTCAGTTTTCTTGCCTTCACCGAGGTTTGGGCTTAACCCGATCATTCGGGGCTTTACCGAGACCATAGGTCCTTTTCCCTTGTCTACAACCTTGGGCATTACTTCATTTGAAGTGTAGGTGCCAATCGGTTTTACAAAGATAGTCTTTGCTACTTGACGCAAAGATTTAGATGACCTTTTGTGAGGTTCCCCGAATGTATCCCAATCCAGATTTTATAGTCACAGATCTCTCGTAACTCAATTTCATCTATTACATTAGATGCATTATTCAATAGAGTTAACTTCTTCTCAGGACTATCCTCACAGCTCAGAGAGTTTTATGCTTCTCGAGAGGTCATTGAACTCAGCCTCGATTAGTCAATCTCTTCAAATGATTTCTAGCTTTTTCGCTTAGGACATTATCAACTTCTTTTTCTTCGAGAGTTGTACTTTCGTAACATCCAGCCATCAAGAGCTCCCATTAATTGAGAAGTGACTTCAATATTGCTGAGTCTTTCCATTTTAGATTTTCAAATTCATTTCCTTTATTCTCGCTTTGAGTTTGATTTAGCGCCCTTGCAAAAACAAAGATAGTCCTTCATCGATTTCTCGAAAAGAATCCATCAGTCAAAATGACTGCTTTTCAGCTGAACTTGAAAAACGCTTGTGCTAGTGTAGGAGCAACAACAGAGAAAGAAGAGTTTACCTCCTCAATGGCCATCGACAGATGTCATCACTTTCACTTTGTTCGAGAATATCTCATCCAAGAGCTAGATCCTCCTCGAGTGTTCTTCTTCCGCAATCATGGCCTTTTTGCTTGAGAACTTCGGTCTCTTATAGCTTGCCTTTCTTTCTCTCCTTAGCACTCAAAACTGACAATCATACCGAAGTGACCTTTCTTCCGCAATTATAAAGATCTCGTCAGCATCATCATCCTAATCATTTTCTTCTTTGGACTTGAAGTCCTTTCTCTTGATGAAGATCCTTCACTTTTCGTGTCTTTCTTCTTCTCATTTGATATGTCCTCGTGTTTCTTCCGGTACCGTGGTTCCCGTAATAGATTTTGTATTTTCCAAATCTATTATTGAGTCTATCAAACCTTCTTGCCATCGTCTAGCTTTTCCTCAAGCTCATCCCGATTTTTGGCATGGGGGTTCTCGACTCTAGTTTTACAGTTTTTATCTTTGGCTTTTAAAGCCACATTCTTACTCGATGAAGAATCATCTTTTGTCACGCCTTTTTTGGATTTCTTATCAATTACAAATTCATAGGCTTTCAAATTTCGAAGAAGACTTGTTGGTAAGGCATCGAGTTAATATTCTTGGTGTTTTCAATCACCACCGCATGAATATCCCATTTCTTAGATGCACTTCTAAGAATTTTCAATGCAACTTCTCTCTGGGGTATTTCTTTCCAAGTGCATTTAGATCATTCATGATGCTAGTGAATCGACTTCCAGCTTTGTCTATTGATTCACCATCATCCATTTTCAAAACTATCAAACTTTCCAATTGCTAATGAAAAGTTTGTTTTTTTTTATATGATCTGTGTCTCGCACATAACAAATCTAGTGTATCCCAAATCTCTTTAGCAAGATATTAAGGAGAGATCATTCTCATCACACCATCATCAATTGTGTCAGATAAAGTGTGTCTTTTTTGCAATGTAGTCTAGATTGACTAACTTTCTCCTCAGAGTCACTTGGTCATCGACTTAGGAAATTTCGCTTTAGGATCAATTCTCTCATCTTCGCTCCTCCGATTCACTACAAAAGAACCGAATGGTCCTTGAGAGACCACTTCCACATACGCCATGTTTGAATACGATGAGCCTCGATTCTCGGGCCTCCATAGGTCATAGTTCTCCACCGAGAACATGGGAAGTTTTTAGAAGACATTTTTCCGATCTCTTGAAAAATAAAAAGTTTCAAAGAAATAAGATCGATTCAGATAGACCACAAGTATTTTTTAAAACAAATAAAACTTTGGTCAACACAAAGTGGTCAAGTTGAACCACCGCCTCCGATACCACATGTTGGTCCCGGTCAAAACGTTCTTACACGTATATGGGGGGAATACACGTGTTCAAGAGTTTTTAAAACTTTTTTTCATCGAGGTCACTTGAGTCGATAATCCTCAAGATTAGGTTCTCGAGAAGCACAGATCGCTCCGAGTCAAAGTCTACAGAGACAAAGATCCCGAAATCGCTTTAAAACCTCGATAATCCCAACCGAAGTCCCGAGTGTCGAGATCCCGAAGTTGCTTGGATTAGATAACTAACTTATGAACCCTCGTAAGAGTACGCTCAGCTTTGGTAACTATCTGTTTCTAGCTACTCAACAGGCGGAATGGTTGGCCCTTAGTTTATACTGCTTTTAAGCTTTTGTTTGAAAAACCTTCCCTTTATGAAATAAAGGATTAGGCCGTGATTCACTTATGCAACTTCAAAGGATTGATTCCAACCCAATATCGAAGGAAAAGTATGCTTTCAAAATCAAGACAATGCAAATGATAAGCACGATAAGGAAAGCAATAAAGAACACAACAATTATAGTGGTTCGTAGACTCAAGCTCCTACGCCCACTCTCCCGACTCTTCGAGAAAATTCACTATCAACTTCGAAGTTTTCTCGACTACCTCGTAGTTTACTTACTCAACTCGCCCTGAAGTTTTCGACTACTACTCCACGTAGTTTACTTACTCAACCCGACCTTTGAGCTTTTCGACTACCTCCGTAGTTTACTTACTCAATCACACACAAGCTTTCGGACTACCCCCCAGAGGCTTACTAACTTCTCCTCTAGAGTTTTTTACGACTACTCCGCCAGAGTTTACTAACTCTTTACAACTCTTCTCACCAACAAACACACTCCAACTACCTTCTCAAGGGTTTGGGGTTTTTGGTTGGTTTCAACTAGGATGAGATATCCTTTACAATAAAGTGCAATGCAAAGGGTTAGGATATCTCGACTAAGCTTTGATAATTCTTATCAAGCTAGGCTTAGTATAGTGAGCTCTCTTCAATATCGAAGCACTTGGGAAATTCTAAGTTTTTCGAAAGTGCTTTTAACTTTTAAAAGAATAAGTTTGAGCTCTTAAGTTATGTGATAAATTTCCCGTGAACCTTACAATGTAGAGGGTCACCAAGATTTATAAAGCGACACCAAGGTCACTCTTGAAAACTATCCGCTTGGAGAGACAACCGTGAGTTCCCTCTTGTGGTGTGTGAAACGGCTATATTTAGGGTTTGAAACTCCCCAACACTTTCTAGGCAATAGCCTTTCATGTAGCCGGTCTTCACTTTTTGCGCGATCGAACTTTTGTACATTTGATATCCTTTTTAGAGAGACCACAAGATCGGTATGATGGCATGTGTTGTCTTCCTCTTTTTGACTTTTGTCTCCGAGCTAAAGGTAGACACCTTCAACGGCTCTTTTTTGGTTACAAACTTTGAGTTTGATATAACCTTAACAACACTTCGACTTAGTTCCTTTTATCCGCATTTGAATGTCTTGGCAAATATATATTTTCTAAGGAATCGCGATCTTCTCAAGATTGCATCCTTCGATAGATATATTCAAAGGCTCGAACATTCAGTTCATATCGAGCATTCAAAGATATTATTGAAGTCTTCATAGAATTATCGTGCCTCCAAAGATTCTTGATCTTGATTTCTCGATCTTGATCTTTGTGTCTTGAGTCTTCGAGTCTTCGTGGTCTTCGAGTCTTCGAGGTCTTCTCAATCTTTGTAGTTTATATTGACCGATGTCTTTGAGTCTTCGCCATCAAGATCCTCTCGAGTCTTCAAGAATTATCTCCGAACTATATCTGGCGACTATACATTCTCGCAGATAACATCCCCGACAATTCTAAAATCAATCTCGACTCAACTATCAAGATCATTCTGAACATGTCATACTCAGGGGTTTTGGGATCTAATCAAAATCATAAACCTTTATTAAAATTCATCTCCCAACATTTCAGAATAGGATGACCAGTTGAGATGTATAGACAACTGATGTAATAGATAGGTCACATATTGAGGGGGAACTCAATATGTATAGGTTAAGTCTTGAAGAAGATCAGAAGATCAGACTAGTCAGACAATCAGGTAAGACATCAAGCAGAAGACTCAGAAGACTTCAAGATCTGAAGGCTAGATTACAACAAGACCAGAAGACCTACATCAGAAGAACTCCCGAAGAATCAGTAAGTTGTGCTAAGACAACTTACATCAGAGGACTCATTAGGTAGACTGATCAGTCCGAACTGATCAGGTCACTTCAATCAGGTAATAACCAAATGTTTACCTAAGACGTACAAGGTGATCAGACAAGAAGAATGTCAACCTAAGTTGGTGAATCAAGCTCCAAATAAGTGTATTTGACAACCAATGAGAACGAGACACGTACGTACGAAACTGACAATGCAGGACAAAAGTGTTTCAGAGTCAAACGGCTATAAAGGACAACATAGCACGCTTGCGGCCATGCCGTCCCTGATCACATCTAATCCGCCCTGTAAACCTACCTTAAATAGAACGAAATTCGAATTTCTCTCCAACGACTAGTTCGATTTCGTGCCTATATATATGGGATCAACCTTCAGAGTAAGGTTACAGAAATTATACACAAGATCAAGCTACAACCAATTTCCGCAAGTACATCAAGAACTCAAGAAATATTCCAAATGTTCATCCCATAGGTTCTTAGCAATAAATCTTATCCTTTAGCTTTAAGCTACTTAAATACTTGGATAGATTTCCAGGTGAAAACCATACAAATCTTTACCCAAACCGAGTGTTAGGTTAAGTTTGTGAGCAAGATTTCAAGCTAGGGTTTCTAATCTTGATTTCTGGGATAAGTTGAGTGAGAAATCCATAAACATCTGATTGTAAGGTGTTTGGACTAACACGTTAAACTAAGTCTAGTTTGGTAAGTAAGTGCCCCTGGACTGGGAAGAGTGGACGTAGGACAAGTTGGTCCGAACCACTATAAATCTTGTGTTGTGTATCTGCTTTACACTTTACACACAACTGATTTGGTAAAACTGACATGCATATTCTAAGAGGAGATCAGATTAATATCAAGCTACTGATATGATCAGTAAGACAGTTTGTCTTCTGATCTGATCAGAAAACATTAGAATCTGATTTAGCTTCCACACCATCCGTTAAACTGATAGACATCAAACTGATCAACTTACCAGCTATCAGTAGGTTGGATATCAGTCTATAGTGATCCTCACTCGCACTCTATATCAGTTAACTTGCCATCACAACTGATCACACGAAAAGTTTTGGAAGTCTATTCACCCCTCCCCTCTAGACTTTCATCTCACTAAACTCGTTCGGGACCTGCAAGTGGTATCAGAGCAGTGGTTCTACGGACCACTGACTTTGAGTATCATCGGTTCTTGAGGAAGAACCATTGTGGTCACTGGAACAAATCTTTGAAAAACCCGTTTTAAAACTCATATTTTTTAAACTCACATATTTAGCATGGATAACACATCTGGGATGTATCATCACCTGCCTAAGTTCTCTATTGATGAGTATGCCGACTGGACTATTCTCATGAGCAACCATCTGGGTGCGATAAGCAACAGAATGATGGAAGTTCTCGAACAAGGACCCAGTTCATCTTGAGGTTAATTTAAATGAGAGGTTACATTTTATTGTATTGATGTGTTATTTTTTTATTAGTTTGTAATAATATGTGGAGTTCATGTGTCATTTTAATATGTAGTTTAATAAAAAAATTGCAATAACTAAAGTTTGAACCATGCACATCTTAGATTATATTTATTTTTAATATTTTATTTATTTAACTTTATTATATACTTTATTTATTCTCATTTAGTTAATTTTTATTTTGACTTAATTTAATATAAGTAAAATATTCAATCTAAATGTATTTTATGTTAATGTGAATTATATTTAATTATTAATTCTTTAATGATTAATTTTATTTTATTATTGCTTTTATGTCTATCTTAATTTATTTTATGTAATAAAATATTTTATATTATAATTCATTCACTTTTATTTTTTTATTAATACATATTAATTAATATATTTTTTTAAACTTTGTTTCATTTTTTTAATTTTTTTCTTAATCAGTTTATTTTATTTTAATTTGCAGGTTTCAATTTCATATTAAAAGGGATGATTAATATTTAACACAATAATTTTATTCCAAGGTTTAAGCAAGGTTGTTAATATATACTTTAAATAATTATTAATTTATATTTAATGTATTTATGTATATATTTATATTTTTAATTGTCAAATATATTATTTAATGGGAATGTTGCATTTTTAATTAAAAAATCGCGTAACACGCTGACATTAAACTAATATTCTCTATTTTTAAGTATGATGTGTGTAGTAGCACTATCAATTAGACAAATGTCCCCCTCATTATATAATCTCAAAAGTTTGACATTCATTGCTCCATTTAATGAAAATGAAACATAAATTATAAATAAACATTGATAAAAGATGCAAAATAAATTTATCATAACTCATAAAATTCAAAGGGAAATTACATAGTGTATTCTTGATATATTTATTTGGTATCTAGAAAGAAATTGGATACATCAAGATGAATCATAATTTCATTATCACCGCTGTAATCATTATTTTCATCAACATGATTTGTTTCAAGTTTCAACATTTTTATCCTTCTTTTTCAAGGATGCTTGATAAAGTTCCATCCCACCATCCATGGACCTTATGATTTCCTCCTAATATTTGTTCGTTAAATTTGATAGCAGATTGCAAGAATCAAGAAAGGGCGGATATCACTACGAACAGTTCCTCGTCGTATTTCAATTCTTAGTTTCTGTCGCTGGAAGCTATCCTAATACAACTCTATAAGAGCATCTCCAATTATTTATACTCAAAATACAACTCAAAACACACATTTGTCACTAAATTTGCCACCAACAGTAATATCATCTCTAACCGTTAAACTCAAATTTTAACTCAAATAAAAATATTTTAAGAATATTCTTAACGTTATTAATTTAATCTTTTATTTTATCTAACATTTATTTATAATTAATAATAATTTTGTACTTACATTTAAATTAAATAAAAAATTTGGCAAATTTAATAAAAAATATTAAAACTCATTGGCCAATGATATAAAATATTCTTGTAAAAAGTAAATGATATAAAATACCAGAATTCACATGCACAAGTCATCACAATTACATAAATTTCGTATGCTTATCGTGTTTTACTTAGATTAAGTTTTTATAATATATTTTTTTATACTATAACTTTTTTTATCATTTTACTTTATAATTTAAATTATTTAATGTTGTCTTACTATTTTTCAATTTAACAATTTGCGCTCGTATTAATAATACGATCTATAATTGTAAATTTTAAAATAAAATTATAATACATATAATATTGAACTAATTTAAAAATTAATAATAAAAAAATAATAATCACATTTAAGATAAAAGAATACTAGTAATACATAATATTAAACTAATGTAAAAATTAGTAAAAACAATACAAATATTTCATCACTTAAAACAAAAGAATTAAAAATAGGCCGTTGAAATTGGGCCACCATTGGAATGGGATTTTATGCAAATGGACCTTTTGAGTAGTGAAGAAAAGTTTTGGGGAAAACTGTGAATTGCAGATTTGATTAATCATATGAGTGACGTGGCACATTCCCCTCCCTAGATTTAATGTATGGTGTAGATGTGATATGTGCCGATGTGGTGACAAAATGCTATCTATCAAATTTCCTATTTTACAGGGGTGAGTGAGCAGCTTAAAAATGGCTTCGTCTCTCTCTCCAATCTTTCCTCTTCACAAACCTTTTATTAACCCTAAAGCTTTGATTCCTCCTCTTAAAAATACAGTTTCCAAATTCCCCTGCATAAATACAAGAGCTACACTTGATGACGACGCCCAAATCTCCAGCTCCATTGTTGTTGAAGAACAAAAGCAACTCAGCAAGGTAAATTTAATTGCAATTACTCATGTTTTTTCTTCATTCTTCAATCCATTGTTGTTACCATTATTCCGTTAAGAGAATTTATATGCTTGAATCGTAGTTTGGAAAATTCTCGATACCGCAGGAAAATTGGCGGAATTAATTTTGGGAATGAGGGAGAAATGAGAAATTGTGCAAAATTTTGAATAGAAAATGGGCATTACTCATGAGACACACTTGCACGGTGAGATGGGTCATAATTTGGGCATTGATGCTTTAACACCCTAGAGGGGTGGGTGTAATTCGTGCTAGATTGTACCCCATCTCACACACACATGATACCATCTCATATGAGTTTTTGTCTTAATTATTTGATTTTAATTGCTTATAATAATTTCCTACGTGATATTACGAATGACTTATACCGTATGGATTCGAGGTATAAAGCACTTAAATTCCAAGCAATCGGTTGATAAAATCAATGAAATACAAGTGCTGTGAATGAAGATAGATCAATTTTTGAATGTTTTACCTTAAATTTGTTCGTTATTGGATTTCGATGATTTACTTCGTTATGAGCTCAATAAATTTGTTGGCCAGAAAGTAATAAATTTGTGACTTCTGATGCAGCTAATACATAAAGAATTTCAGAAATTTTCTGAATAATACATATAATGGCTGATAATAATTGAATGCAACATTTTATGGAAGTGGGAAACCACTAAAGGGGCAAGCTCTTGATGTTAATTGTTATGCCAAAGTACAATTTCATTGTAGATAATCAATTGATCAAGTACTAAAAAGCTCTTCATATTTCTGTAACGCAGTGTTTGATTCATGGGATAACAGTTTATGCATGAAAAATAACATGATAATAATACAAACTATTAGTAGTCATACCAGATGATCAGTTATCAATGATTTAAAAGTGAAATGTTGGACATAACTCTGGATTTATGTATTTTTTGGTAAATACTTCTATGCATCAGTTGCATCGTGCAACTCAAATGCAATTTTAAGTAGTACGTAGTTATCTTACTAAAATGTATTAGTTTTAAAAGGCATGCCCCGGGCGTGCCCAGGGCGGGAGGCGGTCAAGGCTATAGGGCCTTCGCCTTTTTTATATTTTTTGAGGCGATGTTGGCCAGGCGAGCGCCTAAAGTCGCCTTTTTCGCCTTTTATGAGGCGACCAAGGGCACGCCTCTCATAAAAACGTGTTTTGGTCCCTCTTTTATAATATTACTAACACTTTTAGGTCATTTTTTGGATCTAAGCAATACTTTTTGAGTTAAAAAAAAATAAAACATATAAAAATTAGAATAATACATACTCCTATTACATAACTAGGGTTTTGAAATTCAAAACACTTCCAAGACTCTGCCTCCTCTCTTCAAACTGCTCCTCTTTCTACTGCGCCGGACCGCCGCCAGCTCTCCGCCGTCAGCCTGCCGCACGGCACTGCCCTGGTAAGGTTTTTCATTTTCTTTTTTTCTCTTTTTAGTTTTTTCTTTTGTATTGCTCTGTTTTTCTTCTTTTTTTAATTTATATACATGTTTTGCTTCCAGCCCACCCCCAGCCGTCGCGCCACCTCCTTCCCCCCGTTGTGCCGCCTCCTTCCTGCCGTCGCGCCGCCGTCTCCATCTGGTAATTTCTGTTTTTTTTTTCTCTTTATTTTTGTACGTTTCCCCCCTGTTTTTGCTTCTCTTTTGTTGTACGTTTTTTTCCTACATCTATTTTGGCAATTTTGCTAAACCCACCCCCCAACTTTTACTTTGTTTTTTATTTTTTTTAGCATGATATTGAACAGTTTCTTAACTTTCTTTAGCTATTTTGTTATTTTCAGTTCTGTTTACAGTGATATAAGCCATGATGCATTTCATGTTAAATATTATTATATAACTATTTCCATGACTTTTAATACTCATTTATAATTTTAATTTATTTTTTCAGAATCTCAATTTCACATGGATCATCAAATGGATACTGAAAGTGGAGGTAGTAGCGCAAAATCTAGCAAAAAGAAAGATCCAGGATGGAATACCTAAAACGAATGATTTGATGATGAGGAGGAGGAGGGCATTGATTTTGATGAGGATTGAGTCACTTGACTAATCACTAATGAACATCTTAATTGCTGTTTTTTTTTTTTAAATATTTGATGGTTTGTGTGTGTGAAAGTCTATCTTTGCTAATTTAGACATTTAATATCAATTTCATGTTTACATTATGTTTATATGTGGCTTTATGTGTTTTATTATATGAGAATATGTGTGAAATAAATATATAAGATCATAAAATGTTGTTTGGGAGAATATGTAGGAGAGGCGCGCCCCAGGCGGGCGCCTTGCGCCTTTAAAAACTATGATTTTGATTATTCATGTATCTCATTTAAACTGATTGATGATTTCATGTTAATATAAATTTTGACACATGTAACTATAGTCAGCTGAATTGTTAAATTGATTGATGATTTCAAAGAGAGAGGATTTTATATAGTCAGCTGAATCTGGTTTATTTAGTGCTAATTTTCAGAATCTAATCTTACTCACTTTTGATGCAAAATTAATTAAAACAATTTATTTTAAGGCAAATAATGCTATGCATCAGTGGCATCGTGCAACTCAAGTGCATTTTTAAATAATATTAGTTGTTTTACTAAATGGTATTAGTTGGTCAGTATTAGTTGATTTCACTGAATAGTATTAGTTTTTTCATTGAACAGTATTAGTTGTGCAACTGGTGGACCCAAGTGTTACTCCTGTTTTTATTATCTCAATCTTGATGGATCTCTTTTCGATATTCATCATGTTGTGTGTTGCTTCTGCAGGAGCCACACATAGATGGGAAGCAAATACGTTCCTTTTCATCTTCATGTACTTCTCGCGATGAATCATCCTGCCTTGTCTGCTCGAGCAACAACAGTTGTCAAACAGTTCGATCAAGAACTAAGCTGATGAATGTCCTAATAGAAAAACGAAAGCCTCGTGAAGTCCATTTTATTTTCAAAGCTTTGATCGAAGAGGGACACAGGCCAACCCTTGTAACGTACACTACTCTTTTGGCTGCTCTCACACTCCAAAAGCATTTTAAGACCATTTTGTCCCTTTTAGTTAAGGTGGAACAAGATGGACTTAAACCCGACTCCATATTCTTCAATACGATGATCAATGCTTTCTCCGAATCTGGGAATATGAAAGAGGCAATGAAGTTATTCCACAAAATGAAAGAGAAAGAGTGCAAGCCAACAATTAGCACCTTTAACACATTGATCAAAGGATTCGGGATCATTGGAAACCCCGAAGAATCTCTAAAACTTTTGGATACCATGCTAGAACAAGAAATGAAACCAAATGATAGGACGTACAATATTCTTGTACGAGCTTGGTGTAATAAAGGTGATATTAAAGAAGCTTGGCGTATTGTGTATAGGATGATTTCATCTGGAGTTAAGCCTGATTCTGTGACGTTTAATACCATTGCTAAGGCCTATGCTGAAATGGGGGAAACCAGTAGGGCTGAAGATATTATATCTCTGATGCAGAATGAAAAGGTCGAGCCTAACGAGCGCACGTGTGGGATTATTATAAATGGCTACTGCAAGGAAGGAAATATGAGAGATGCATTGAGGTTTTTGTATAGAATGAAGAATCTTGGAGTGCATCCAAATCTTGTTGTTTTCAACTCACTTATCAAAGGCTTTCTGGACAGTACCGACTGTGATGGGGTTGATGAGGTAAAGTTTTGCAACGTTAAACTTACAGTTTGGGTGACACTCCTGTGCACCGCAACTATCACATTTTCGTAAAACAACTAATACCTTTTAAAATTACAAATACACAAGTTTGAGTATCACTCTGGTGCAATTTTGACTAACGAATTTCAACCAAGCTATTTTTTATTATTCATTCGCGACTCACAGGAAAAACAGTTGAAAAGTATTAGTTGATGTGATGAAAAGTATCAGCTCATATGATGAAAAGAATTAGTTGTATACTGAAAAAGTACTTATACTATTCAGCTTAGGAACTAATACTTTCTTTTGTATGAAGTACTACCTCCATCCCCCAAAAGTATGCTCACGGGGTTAAAACATGTGTTACGAAAACGTAAATTAAGTCCATTTATAAATAACATAATTGATTGTGAGTAAAGTATAATGATAACTTGAGTAATTAAGTGATTGTTGGATGATGAAAATAAAAAAAATTGTGCACATAAACATATTTAATCTACATTTCCGTAAAACATGTTTTAGCCCACTGAGCATACTTTTGGGGGACAGAGGGAGTAATACTTTTCTCCAATATGAACTAATACTTTTCTCCATATGAACTAATACTTCTTATAATATATTTCAGTTTTTTTTTTTTTTTTTTTTGAATGAGTCGAACTTTTGTCAAAATGAAGTAAAAACTAAACCGTGCAACTGGTGCGTAAAAATTTTTGCTTAGAAGTTTTTGTCTTTGGTTTGTTCTTTTTCAGTTTTTCGTTTAGAAACCTTTTGGAGAAATCATTCTACATGTGCAAGGAAAATGAGGGTACTTGCATCCAAAAGTTCTGAATTCTCAAAATAAATGTGTCTTTCAACTAAATAGTATTTTCCTCTGTGCAGACACTGAGTTTGATGGAAGATTTCGGGGTAAAACCAGACGTGGTAACATTCAGCACCATCATGAATGCATGGAGTTCAGCTGGATTCATGGAAAAATGCCAAGAAATATTCGATGACATGGCTAAGGCTGCAATAGAACCCGATATCCATGCATTCAGCATTCTTGCAAAAGGCTACGTGCGTTCCAGACAACCCGAAAAGGCGGAGGGAGTGTTGCAAATCATGCAAAAATCAGGGGTCTATCCTAACGTAGTAATATTCACTACAATCATAAGCGGATGGTGCAGTGCTGGCAAAATGGACCACGCTCACAAAGTTTATGACAAAATGCGTGAAATGGAAGTACCCCCGAATTTGAAGACTTTTGAAACTCTTATATGGGGCTACGGAGAAGCGAAACAGCCATGGAAGGCAGAGGAGTTTCTGGCTGTGATGGAGAAGAGAGGCATTCAACCTCAGAGGAAAACCGTACAGCTCGTTTCTGATGCATGGAGAGCCATTGGATTGTTGAGTGAAGCTAAGAGAATCGTAAACGGTTCAATAGATGATCAAGATAATGTGGGGAAACTTCATCAGAAGGAGAAGCAGAATGGTTCTGATTCAGGAAGTTCTTACATTGTTAATAATCGTAAAAACGGGACGACTGCTATGGTGCTGAGAACATCGAGATCTTCTTCTTCGAGATGCCTTGTTACAGTGGCCAAGTCCGTTTTGTTTTCGGATGCGTGTCAATTCAGAGCAACAAGTCTGTGGCAAATACAGTTAGCTCCTTGTGCTTGTTAACAATTATGGATCATGCAAAATAGTGTCTTAAATTTTGATACATTCATTTGTATATATTGCAAGGCTGCACAATTACAAACTCTCCTTATGAATTTAAGAATATTGCATTTGTTTTGTTAGTCATGTTATTCAACTTGAAATGGTTGATTCTCCATACTTCATTCTTACCTGGATCTAGTTCTCTATTCTTCAAGTATATCACCAAGGAAAAAAGATAGAGAAGTAAAGAGTATTGTAAGGGTATGTTTGTTTTGGGTTTTAAGTAACTTTTAAAAATCGATTTTTTAAATTCAGGGGTTTTTTAAATTTAGGGAATTTTAAAATTAATGTGTTTTGGGTTTTTAATTAGGGTAGGACTTATTTATTTGTATTGTTATATTATTTGTTTTTTTTTATAGGAATTGTTATATTATTTGTTGAGTGTGGTTATAAAAATACTTTTAATAGGTTTTATATATTATGTGTAGGGATGTAGGATTAGATTTTCGAAAACTAGATTTTAAAAACCGAAACTAGAACAAACTAAAACGTAACCCCGTGTACTATGCGCGACTGAAAATAGTTTTTATACTATTAGTTTTGATTAATTTAATTATAGACGTAAATTCTATTTTCTAAATATTTATATATGCATATTTTTATTCATTTCTTATTCTAAATTATAAATTATAGATTACGTATTTAATATAACGTGTCTGTGCAAAGTAGAATAATGGATAAAGGAAGATGCAGACTGTGAGAAAATCTCAGGACCATAAATTCGACAATTGAAATCACTAATGAAAATCTTCTTGTCATTGTAGTTAACATATATTCTATTACATCAAATGTTGATTGACATATTGCACATACAAAATTGTGCTTGCAAAATTAAAACTTAGTACAACCTTGTAATTAAATAAAACAATTATATATATATATATAGAGTAATGATATAGAACCAACTATCTGGTTTTTTATGGAACCAGATTAATGACTTGTCATGCCAACTATTCCCTAAACCATGAACCAAAAACCCTAAATCATGAACCATTCGGGTCGGGTGAACCATGAACCACTCGGGCCGGGTTCAGTTCTGGCCGAGTTGGGTCCGGGCCGGGTAAAAAAAAATGTAATTTTTTTTTTCTGTTCAGTTTTATTTTTTCAGTTCAATTCAATTTTTCTTTTTACCCGGCCCGGACCCAAACCCGGCCCGAGTGATTCATGGTTCACCCGATCCGAATGGTTCATGATTTAGGGTTTATGGTTTATGGTTTAGGGAATAGTTGGCATGACACGTCATTAATCTGGTTCCATAAAAACCAGATAGTTGGTTCTATATTATTACTCATATGGATTTGAATGTGATTCTCTCCAACGGTAACATTCAAATCCACACTATAAATACAAGATCTTCCATCAAATTAAGTGTGGAGAATGTAGCAAACAATGCTACAAAGCTAAGAAGACATATACTCAAGCTTTCCCACCATAGAAAACAAGTCTGTAGATATACACATATATTCAAAGAGTGTTCTAGAACCCAATCTAAGCAACCCACGATGTATCCTAAGCTTAGAGAGATTTTCCCAACCCTAGCATTGAGGCTAAACAAATGTAAGGGAAAATCTCACCATAGTTGGAGACAACACCAAACCCAAACCCCATTCTCGTAAGAGATAACTAGTGGTGAAGTGAGGTAGTTGTTAGGCAATCCCGAGAGAGGGTGATAAGTCCCGTTGGAGTGTGAACTCGTTAAATATCTAGAGGCGAGCCCGAGAGGGTGATAAGTCCAGAGGCGAGCCCGAGAGGGTGATAAGTCCAGAGGCGAGCCCGAGAGGGTGATAAGTCCAGTTGGAGTGAGAGCTCGTTAAATATCTAGAGGCGAACTCGAGAGGGTGATAAGTCCAGTTTGAAGGAATTTTCCTAGGAACATGGAGAGTGGATGTAGGAGCTTGAGTCTCCGAACCACTATACATTGTTGTGTTCTTTACTGCTTTACGTTCTTATCTTGTCATATGCATTCGATTATAAGCAAAACACAACACATGAGCTTAAAAAGTAAAAATCTGGAATCACCATTCCTGAAGACTCAGTAGAGATATCCTAGCCTTTGCATTGTACTTAATTGTAAAGGATATCTCATCCTAGTTGGAAACCAACCAAGAAACCCCAAACCCTTTGTAAGGTAGTTTGAGTGTGATTGTTGGTGAGTTGGAGTTGTAAAGAGTTAGTAAACTACATTGAGGTAGTCAGAAAGCTCTAGAGAAGAAGTGAGTAAACTATCTTGGATAGTCAGAAAGCTTGTGTGTGTTTTGAGTAAGTAAACTACAGAGGTAGTCAGAAAGCTCAAAATAGAAAGGTTAGTAAACTACAAAGGTAGTCAGAAAACCTTAGGAAGTGGTAAGGTTAGTAAACTACGCAGGTAGTCGAAAAACCTTAGGAAGTGGTTAAGAATTTCTCCGGTGTCGAGAGAGGGACGTAGGAGCTTGAGTCTCTACGAACCACTATAACTTGGTTTGTGTTGTTTGCTTTACATTCGCATTAATTATCTCGTTGCATATCTTTAACTGAAAGCATATTTTCACTGATATTCAGTTGGACTCAATCCACTGAAGTTGCATCTAACTGAATCACAACCTTAATCACTATTCCATTAAAAGGAAGGTTTTCAGCAAAACATAAAACGAGTATAAACTTAGGGCCAACCATTCCGCACATCTGAGTAGCTATCCAAGCAACTCAGGATCTCTGGCT
This sequence comes from Stenogyne calaminthoides, assembly GCA_037126765.1. NCBI lineage: Eukaryota > Viridiplantae > Streptophyta > Magnoliopsida > Lamiales > Lamiaceae > Stenogyne > Stenogyne calaminthoides. The sequence goes on from JBBCBC010000006.1 coordinate 43,753,984, forward strand.
CGAGTTCGGTTGGGATTACCCGAGGCCATCGAAAAGCACCAGATCACTGCCTCGTGTAGACTTTGACTCGTAGGCGATCTGTCTTCTCGTACAAATCATCGACAACCCCCCGACCTCGAAGAAAAAATGTTTTAAAAATCACTGAACACGTGTATTCCCCCCATACACGTGTAAGACTCGTTTGCCCCGGGACCAACACTTCTCATAATCATAAAGAGTTTCGTTGAAGTCACCTCCTACAAGCCAACCAATTTGGATATTAGTATGAGTTTTAGCAATTTTATCTAATAAATCCCAAGACGTATGTCTCATGTATTGCATGGGATGACCGTAAAATCCAGTGAAATACCAATAATTATTGTTAGCAGCAACAAGACAATCAATATGGCCGGAAGAGTAGGACAAAATCGAAACATTAAGATTTTCCTTCCAAAACAAAACAAGACCTCCGCTTTTGTCAATCGGATCAACATTAAAACAACCATGAAAATGAAAGGTAACACGCCACTTAGAAACAATACAACTAGAGACTTTAGCTTCAGAAATGAAAAGGAGATCGGGGATTGATCTAGGAGGAGCCGTTGAAGGTTTTTGAATGCCCGCTGTCCCCCGAGGCCACGGGCATTCCAACATATGCAACTCATGGTTGTCGGCGGGGCTGAACCAAGTCAGCCTCCGCCGTTTCATCACCGGTGCTGATATTCTTCTCGGTTGCTGTCTTAACTTCCATCTTCTGTTTCTTAGGGTCAGTCATGGCAAGGCAGTCCTGATTGATAAGTCTTTTCGGGCCTGGTTTGAGTCCATCTGCCTTAGAATCGTTGCTTTTGATGCCCTTCTTGACTGATCTTTTGGCGCTCACCTGTTTGGGCTGCGACCTCGATGGTTCAGTTGCCGGAGGGATCGCCTTAAATGTGAACGGATCTTTAAGGGTACCTAAAATCAGTGAAAGTAGCTCATTAGTTTGCATCAATTCAGCCTCGACTAGTGAGAGGGGATCGAGCTGGTTAGGTATATCAGGATGGAAGGAGGGGTAAGTTGGGGAGTACAGGAAGGGTGGTGGAGTTTTGTTGAGGTTGATGCTAGAGCATGCGGGAGATGAGGCAAGATCTTTTGCAAAAGGTGGTATATATCTCTGGGGGGGATTGAATTCAGCCTCGACTAGTGAGAGGGGATCGAGCTGGTTAGGTATATCAGGATGGAAGGAGGGGTAAGTTGGGGAGTACAGGAAGGGTGGTGGAGTTTTGTTGAGGTTGATGCTAGAGCATGCGGGAGATGAGGCAAGATCTTTTGCAAAAGGTGGTATATATCTCTGGGGGGGGATTGAGTCAATAACCACTGGGCTAGCAGCCTTAAGATCCGGTTTAAGGTTTGGATTGGGACCAGTTTTCGGGACAAGGGTTTTCCACTTCGGGGGAGTTGGGGTTTGGATTTTTCATGAAAGATTCCTCTCCATTAAGATCAGGGTAAGGGATGGGTGAAACAGCACGACTCTTCGATTTGATAAGGGACCATTCCGGAGCGAGCCTGGGGGAAGAGGCGGGCCCTGCAGGAGTCTTCGGGGAGTGACTGAGCGGCGCGTCTGGCTTCATGGCATTGAGTCTGTCCAGCTCTTTAGCAATGGAGATAAGAGAAACTGAACTCTGCCCGCTAGCTCTCAACCAGGTACCGAAGAATCTTAATCCATCCGAACCAATAAAGCTCCAGTCTTTGTCAAGGTGATTGAGCCGTCCACAATAGAAACAGAAGTCCGACAACTTCTCATACCGGAACAACACCCTACAAGATGAATCTGCAATGTTGATGGTAGCCCATCTGTGTAGAGGTTTGCGAACATCCACCATGGTACGTACTCTTACGCACTCACCAAGCGCCACGCCATCGTAGTCACTTTTCACATCGAGAATGTCCCCTAACAGGCAACCCAGGTCTTCCGTCGCTCCCCTGTTCATCGCCCTAATCTGGAGCCCATGGACCTGGATCCAGAAAGGGGCTTCAAACAGAGCAAAGTCAGATGGGCGCTCATCACCACACGTCTTGGATAGCAACAACGAACCCCTGAAGTTCCAAGGTTGCTTGTTAAAGATTTTATCGCATTCGCTACGATCAGTAAACTCGAAAATGTAGAGCCCTGCTCCCGGTGGTTTGATCTCCAATGGAAGTTTGAGGTCCCAGATTTTTGGGAGGCTTGCCAAAAGGTTATGGAGCCCCACGAACTTCCTCATTGCCAGTTTTCCGACGAGGGCATTGATCGGGGTGGCTAGCTTCTCCGGCTTGATGGTAATGGGAGTTTTTTCTCCTTCGAAAATCGCAAGCTTATCCCATAGAGCCATGATTTCGTTGTCCATTGAAGGGGAATCTGCACAAGAACCGTACAGAAGCAGAGGCCAAGAAGTATAGAGAAGGCGTATGGGAAAAGGGAGAATGAGTAGTGGTAAATAAAGCCTGAGAGAGGGATGTTCTTTTATGGAGCTTTGTATAGATTCTGTGAGTGATGCTGTGGTAATAAATGAGATTTCATAGGGAAACGAAGGAACACACGCTGGGCGGCGCGGCCGTGTTGGGAAGAGGAGGGGTTGCACGGTGGGCGGCGTGGGAGATTCTCAAGTCACCAAAACCTAGATATCAATCTAGGAAAGGGGGCTGAGCGGGAGAGACGATAGAGTAGAGAGAGAATAATATGTTATTAAAACTAGTCAAAACTGCATATAAAAGACATATTGAAGCATAACAAATATTTAAGTTTCTACATACTCTTAAAAATCATGAAAGTATTTTGACATGCTCATCAAGAGTCCAAGTTAGTCATACTGAAAAATCTTAACACCTAACCAACTTGGATTATTAAAGAAACTTACCATTAATTTGTGATATTAGACCCTATTTCACTTAGTATTTCATCTCGTATTTCACTGTTTTTAATACATGATACATGCTATAAATATGGATGTCAACGTGGCGTGTCTATCTCCACGGAAGACAAAATCGGGGATTTCCTCCTTTATTGTCAAATCTAAGAATAAATGACATCATAATTATTATTAATGACACATCTACACACACACACACACACATATATATATATATATATATATATATATTGAATCAAATTAAGAACCTTATGAATAGGTTTAGTGATAAACTTGAAAGTAATAGGTTTACCAGAAAGCTTTCTAGCTTCTCTTAGGGATGGTAGAAATCTTAATTGGACACAATCCTTAATGGGAATTATAGAGTCTAGTTTGACTTTAGGACCTGTCTATTTTGACGCATATCCTAATTTATCTCTATCTTTATCTGATAGTAATATTCTTGAAGCTTTAACATTAAATGTTAAAACTCATGGTTATAATTACATACCAGGTACAGAGGTTATGTGTATCTATTATCGTATTTATTATAAGCCTTTATTTACACTCAATCATATGTGTAAACGAATTGAGAAAGATAATAATGAAACTATTCTTATAGAAACTAATTTTGGTAAATCAAATATTACTACCAGAAGATCCATTAAGTGAGAAGAAATTATTTTTCCTGAAAATTGGATAATAGAACAATCTGTTCCTAAAAATCCTATTATAAATAGTGATTTTAAACATATTACTCAAAGTAATGATGGTATAATTAATATTGATTTTCAAAATAATTAAAGAAGACATTCGACTTCTTATTCTAGATCAATGTATAATCATTCTCTTATATCTCCTCTGGATTATGAGGTAGAATTACCTTTTGAATCTAGAACTTCTACTTCCTCTTATAGAGAAAATTCTTATTGCAAAATTAATAATAACAATGAGAAAATTGTTATTAATGAAAACAATATTATCCATAAAGATGAATTTGATCCCGAAATAATTTCGGATTGTAACTTTAAAATATAATTTTATGGATTTTACAAACTTTTTAGATTTTTCTAAAGGTTCTTCTACTAGAGCTCATATTAATGACGAGTTTAATAATCCTAAATGGGATAAGTTTAGAATTTGGTATTTTAAATCATTCTCAAAAGATGATTTAGACTACTTTGTTGACAGTTTTTATAAATTCTGTGAAAAACATAATGAAATTACTTATTATGTTCATTTGTTTATTAAAACCTTTTATATCGATTATATTTCAAAAATTGAACGTGATTATAAAATAATTTACGGAGGAATACAAAAAATCATTTTACCCTCCCTCATGTTCCTTTTCAAATCGAGAAAAATGGGAAGATATTTAGTTTTCTTCCATTCTCCGAATCATAGAAAATGATGTTTTACAAATTATTTATTAAACATGTCAATCAAATGATTGAGCAAAATAATTTTTGTAATCTTTATCTTTCTATCCTTGGAGAAGAAATTATTTCTTTACATGATAAAGTTGATAAAATAATCTCTAAAATTAATTTTCAGAATAAATCTGAAGATTATGATAATAAAAATAATAATGTTATTATTAAAACAACTTCATCTATTCAATCTCTTATTGAGATAAAAGATTTTAAATCTGAAGCCTCTATTTCTGATCTTGAAAAGATTATTAATGATAAATTTAGTAATCTGAATATTTCAGCTTTAGATGATGACTTAGATGATAATCATGCTATTCAACCCAATAATATTGGTAGTCCTAGTAATACTGATAGTATTAATAAAATGAAATGGGTTGATAGACCTACCATGTCTACTTATTATTATAAGAGACCCACTCCTATGGATGTTCTTAATGAAGAACAGAAAAATCATTTTCAATAATTCTTATTTTGGAAAAGGTATTTATGAATGGAATATTGATGGTGGAAGTGATAATCATATTTTCACTCAATGTCATCGCATGCTATGTATAGTTCTGCTTGTCAAACTTGTGGTAATAGTGATATTAGTACTGCACAAGCTATTACTGCTGGTTTTATTGGTCAACTTAAAGATTGGTGGGATAATTATTTGACTCCCCAAAATAGAATGGAAATTTTTAATTCTATTAAAATTGAAAATGGTGAGACTAAAACCAATGCGGTTTACTCTTTGATTCTTACTATTTTTGATCATTTTACTGGTCAATATACCAATAAATATGAAAATACCAGAACTCTTCTTTTAAATATGAAGTGTAAAACTCTTACTGATTTCAGATGGTACAAATATACTTTTTTGTCTCGTATTTATGAGATTCCTGATTGTAATCAGAATATTTGGAAGAATAAATTTGTAGATGGTCTTCCTAATCTATTTGCTGAAAGAGTTAAGAAAACTCTTAGAAAGGATTCTGATTCAATCCATTATGGGTCTTATACTTTTGGTCAAATCATTAGTGTTTGTGTTCAGGAAGGATTAAATCTTTGTAATGAACTCAAATTAAAAAGGACAATCTTATGGAAAGAAAACAATTAGGTCAATTTTGTGATCAATTTGGATTAGATAATCCTAATTCTAAAAATAAAAATAATTTGATTAAAAATAATAAGAGAGATTATAAAAGTAAATCTACTTATAAAAGAGGAAAACATAATTCTTCAAAACAGAAAGAAAAAGATCATGAAAATGATAAAAGTAAAAGAAAATCTTTTAAAAAAAGAAGATATGATACAATTATTTATAAAAAATGTAATAGGCCTGGTCATTATGCTAATCAGTGCTATGCAAAAGACAAGATTAAAAATCTTGATATTGATGAAGAGTTAAAAAAAACTCTTTTTAAAATTGTTATGAGTCCTAATATTGATACATAATAAGAAAAGTCTTATAATGATTGTTTTTCTGTTGAATCCTCTTTGGATGATGATAATTCTGTTAAATCAGATAAAGAAAAGTGCAATGAATGTGTTAGGCCCCGGTGGAAAACCCATGAAATGCGGAATAATCACGAAATGCATATAAAAACAGGGGTGAAGGAATGGTGATTCCAGATTTTTTTTAAGCTCATGTGTTGTGTCTTGCTTATGATCGAATGCGTATGACAAGATAAGAACGTAAAGTAGTAAACAACACAATAATGTATAGTGGTTCGAAGACTCAAGCTCCTACATCCACTCTCCCTGTTCCTAGGGAAATTCCTTCAAACACCTCCTAGGCTTTCTGACTACCTCTGTAGTTTACTAACCTTTCTGCTTTGAGCTTTCTGACTACCTCTGTAGTTTACTAACTCAAAGCCTCTGGACTTATCACCCTCTCGGGCTCGCCTCTTAGATGTTTAACGAGTTCACACTCCTTCGGGACTTATCACCCTCACTCGGGATTGCCTAACAACTACCTCACTTCACCACTCGTTATCTCTTACGAGAATGGGTTTGGGTTTGGTGTTGTCTCCAACTATGGTGAAATTTTCCCTTACAATGGTTTAGCCTCAATGCTAAGGTTGGGAAAATCTCTCTAAGCTTAGGATATATCGTGGGTTTCTTAGGTTGGGTTCTAGAACACTCTTTTCAATATATTTGTATATCTACGGACTTGTGTTCTAGGGTGGGAATGCTTTTTCAACGCTTATAACGCTCTTGGCTCAGAAGCATCTTGTGCATAATCTCCACACTTAATTTGATGGAAGATCTTGTATTTATAGTGTGGATTTGAATGTTACCGTGGAGAGAATCACATTCAAATCCATACTTATTCTCTATGAAGTTCTGCAGCTTTTTCCAGTTGGTTGTCTTCCTCTCGTTGGTCCACGCCAATCGGATTCCAACGGCTATATTCTCGGCTTGATTCCTCGGAACATTAGGGGATATCTTGAGCTTTTCGATATATTCTTGAAGTCTGATAATTATTGTGCCTTGATATTCTCTGAGTCTTGAGTTTCTCGAGCCTTGATTTTTCTCGAGCCTTGAGTTCTCTGAATCTTGAGTTTCTCTCGAGCCTCGGGTTCTCGATTTCATCTTGAGTCTTGAAAACTTTCGGTTTCATCTTGAGTCTTTAAAACTTGATTTCATCTTTGAAACTTTCAGTTTCTTGAAAACTTATTGAGTCTTGATTTCTAACCTATTCTATATCTGCCGACTATACACGATGCAGATAACATCCTGAACACTCTAAAACTGAACCTTGACTCATCTATCAAGATTTATCCTGAACATGTCATACTCAGGGATTTTGGGATCTAATCAAAATCCTCTTTATTAAATTCATTTCCCAACAATTTCCCCCTTTTTGATGATGCCAAAACCATCTTGTTACAACACTCTTAACCTATACTCAGGTTTCAATTTTTCCTATTACAAGAATGGTAAATCTCTTAACAATCAATTCAGCAATGAATCACCCAACAATTTCATCACCAAATAACAATAATCAGGCATATCAAATATAAAGACATGTAAAAAGATAATGAGGTATTATCTTTGAGCATAAAGATAAAGTTTCATTGATGTATGATAGTCTATTACAGTTTACAATGAACTTATCAAAAGATAAAGACAAAAACATAAAGAATTACAAGCCTCCAGTCTTGGTCTTCAGTCTTCTTGATCTTCAGCTCGACTTTTCATTCCTCTTCTTCTACGGACCTTGTCTGATCAGGCATACTGACACTCATGCTGACTGAGTTCAGTTTCTTCTGACTTCAGACATCCTGACCCTCAGGTCTCTCTTACTTACTAAGTCTCAGATCAGTTTTCTTTACTGAATCTCGGATCGATTTTACTTTATCGAGTCTCCAGATCTTCTTGAGTCTCAGATTAATTTTACACAGGCTATCTGATTTCTTCTTTGCCTGATCTGATTAGCTCGACTGATCAGATCAACACATTTTTAGATCAATATATCAGAATAGCATCTGGTAAGTACATCATATCAGGTTAGCATATCAGGTTATAATATCTAATCTTGATCACGTCTGAGCTCGATCAGTCTCTTTTGCTCATCTTCTGATTTGCAACCTTCTCTTCTGATTTGCTGGCTTTAGCTTTTCTTCTCTTCTGATTTTGCACAGCTCATCAGTTGACTCCGGAACTCATCTAATTCATCTGATCTCGATCAGTCTCGTCTGCAGCCTCGTCTGATCTCGATCATCTACTTCTGATTCCGTTAGTTCTCCCTCAATTTGTTCTCTCGTTCCCCCTCAACTTGTTATCTGTAAATTTTCTTGAATAACACAAGTTGATAATGTTTTGGCATAGTTCATCAAAACTAAAATATCCAACAAGGACGCCAAAACATTAAAATATATGCATTTTTAAAGAAATGAGTTTTTCTTTAAAAAGATCAGTTCAGGTGGTCACTCTGAAATTAGTGAACCTTTTGAACTCCCGCTCTGATACCACTTGTTGGTATCAGATCAGAGACAGGTTTAAAAATAGATCTGCTCAGGCGATCACATTGAAAAAGTAATCTTTTGAGAACCTGCTCTGATACCACTTGTTAGGCCCCGGAGGAAAACCCATGAAATGCGGAATAATCACGAAATGTATATAAAAACAGGGGTGAAGGAATGGTGATTCCAGATTTTTTTTAAGCTCATGTGTTGTGTCTTGCTTATGATCGAATGCGTATGACAAGATAAGAACGTAAAAGCGAAGAAACAACACAATAATGTATAGTGGTTCTGGAGACTCAAGCTCCTACATCCACTCTCCCTGCTCTTTAGGAAATTCCTTCAAACACTTCCTAGGCTTTTCGACTACCTCAGAAGTTTACTAACCTTTCGCTTTGAGCTTTACGACTACCTCTCATAGTTTACTAACTCAAAGCCTCTGGACTTATCACCCTCTCGGGCTCGCCTTTTAGATGTTTAACGAGTTCACACTCCTTCGGGACTTATCACCCTCACTCGGGATTGCCTAACAACTACCTCACTTCACCACTTGTTATCTCTTACGAGAATGGGTTTGGGTTTGGTGTTGTCTCCAACTATGGTGAGATTTTCCCTTACAATGGTTTAGCCTCAATGCTAAGGTTGGGAAAATCTCTCTAAGCTTAGGATATATCATGGGTTGCTTAGGTTGGGTTCTAGAACACTCTTTGAATATATTTGTATATCTACAGACTTGTGTTCTAGGGTGGGAATGCTTTGACTATAACGCTCTTGGCTCTGTAGCATCTTGTGCATAATCTCCACACTTAATTTGATGGAAGATCTTGTATTTATAGTGTGGATTTGAATGTTACCATTGGAGAGAATCACATTCAAATCCATACTTATTCTCCGTAAGTTCTGCAGCTTTTCCAGGCTGGTTGTCTTCCTCTCGTTGGTCCACGTCAGCTGGATTCCAACGGCTATATTCCTCAGCTTCAATTCCTCGGAATATTCAGGATATACTGAGCTTTCAGCATATTACTGAGTCTATAGTAATTACTGTGCCTTTAGTATTCTCTGAGTCTTCAGGTTTCTCTGAGCCTTCAGTTTTCTCTGAGCCTTCAGGTTCTCTGAATCTTGATTTCTCTGAGCCTTTAGGTTCTCAGTTTCATACCGAGTCTTCAGAAATTCTGTTTCATACTGAGTCTTTAGAAACTTGATTTCATCTTTGAAACCGGTTTCTTGAAAACTTCTTGAGTCTTGATTTCTAACTTGTTCTATATTTGCCGACTATACACGGTGCAGATAATATCCTGAACACTCTAAAACTGAACCTTGACTCATCTATCAAGATTTATCCTGAACATGTCATACTCAGGGGTTTTGGGATCTAATCAAAATCCTCTTTATTAAATTCATTTCCCAACAATTTCCCCCTTTTTGATGATGCCAAAACCATCTTGTTACAACACTCTTAACCATTTTGTATATCTACAGACTTGTGTTCTAGGGTGGGAATGCTTTGACTATAACGCTCTTGGCTCTGTAGCATCTTGTGCATAATATCCACACTTATTTTGATGGAAGATTGTTGAGATATTTTAGTGTTGATGAATTATTCCAAAACATTATCAACTTGTGTTTTTGAAGCTAATCTACAGATAACAAGTTGAGGGGGAACGAAAGAACAGATTGAGGGGGAACTCACGAAATCAGACAAAGATGATCGAGATTAGACGAGGTCATTTGCATTTAGACCGATCGAGATCGGATGATAGTAAGATGAGTTCGAGTTAACTCGATGAAATGAAAGCAAAATCAGAAGAGAAGAAAAGCTAAGGCAGCTGATCAGAAGATCAGATGACCAGATGACCTGATCAAATGACCAAAACAGACCTGATTAGATGATTAGAAGAGAAGATGAGCCGATCGATGATCGAAGAACGATTTAGCCGATCTCGATGATCGAAGAATGCACGAAATGATCCGTGATCGGAAGAGCAAACAAGTTGATCGAAAGAAACCGACCGTAAGATCGTAAGAAAAGGTTGCGATCGAAGAGGAGCGGTATGAGACCGACGAGATCGAGATATGAAGATGAGCGGATGATCAAGATCGACGTGATTAAGATCGATGTGCTAAAAACCGATATGCTAACCTAATATGCTAACCTGATGTACTAATCTGATGCAGATAAACTGATATCTTCGACCTAATGCTATACTAACTCGATCATGTGAGCCGATCGATCAAAGTAGAAGAAATCGATATCGAAAACCCGAAATCAGATACCAGATCAAAGTAGAAGTCATCGAAGATAACTCATCTCAAGTCATATTCATCGAGAATCGAACGCCATCGATGATCGGGCAAGCCTCGAGTCCTAGTGACCCGAGGGTCGGGTGATGCCCTCGGGACGACAAGGTCCGGCCAAGAGAAGTCTCTTTAATCAAGAATCCTGAGTCCAAGGAAACCTGAGTTCGAAGAAGCTGAGGATCAGATAAACCTGAAGACTCAGAAGATCCTGAAGAATATAGCCGTTAGAATCAGCCGACGTGGACCAATGAGAGGAAGACAACAATCCTGAAAAAGCTGCAAAGAGCTACAGAATAGTATGGATTTGAATGTGACTCCTTCCAACGGTAACATTCAAATCCACACTATAAATACAAGTTCTTCCTTCATTATTCGTGTGGAAAAATGCGTGAAACATCCATCAAGCCAAATCATCAAGCATTCCCACCCTAGAACACAAGTCTGTAGATATACAAATATGTTCAAGAGTGTTCTAGAACCCAATCTAAGCAACCCACGATGTATCCTAAGCTTAGAGAGATTTTCCCAACCTTAGCATTGAGGCTAAACAAATGTAAGGGAAAATCTCAACCTAGTTGGAAACCAAACAAACCTTACCCAAATCAGTTGGTTAAGTTTGTAGGTGAGTGTGAACTCGGTAAACATCTAGCAATCCCGAAAGGGAGGGTAGGCAATCCCGTGAGGGTGATAAGTCCCGTTTGAGTGTGAACTCGGTAAACATCTGTTGGGTGTTGGACTAACACGTTAAACTAAGTCCAGTTGGTTAAGTTGGTGCCCCATGAAGGGAAGAGTGGATGTAGGATGAGTTGTCCGAACCACTATAAAATCGTGTGTTCTTTACTGCTTTATGTTCTTACTTTCCATATGCATTTGATTATAAGCAAAACAACACACATAGTTTTTAAAAAGCAAAAATTGGATTCACTCTGCCCTCACCCCTGTTTTATATGCACCGAATGAAATGTTTGCTTCAGACGCAAAAAATCGGTTTTTAATCGACCTCACAAAAGTTATCGAGCGGTAGTTCATTAGATTACCTTTTTCAAGTGATCGCCTGAACTGATCTTATTAAAACAAAAACCCGATCTCTGTAAATGCATATATTTTAACGTTTTGGCGTCATTATCAAAAATGGGAAATTGTTGGGATATTTTAGTGTTGATGAATTATGCCAAAACATTATCAACTTGTGTTTTTTGAAGATAATCTACAGATAACAAGTTGAGGGGGAACGAGAGAACAGATTGAGGGGGAACTCACGAAATCAAACGAAGATGATCGAGATCGGACGAGGCTGCAGATGAGACTGATCGAGATCAGATGAGTAAGATGAGTTCCGGAGTTAACTGATGAGCTGAGCAAAATCAGAAGAGAAGAAAAGCTAAGCGGTGATCGAAGATCGATGATGATGACCGATCAAATGACTGTAATGCACTGATCGATGATCGGAAGATAGACGAAGCCGATCCGATGATCGGAAGAATGCAGCGAGCCGATCGATGATCGAGGAACATACGAGCCGATCTGGTGATCGGAAGAGCGCATAAGCCGATCGAAAAGAAACCGACCAAGATCGGAAGAGAAGGTTGCGATCGTAAGAGGAGCGGATGAGACCGACGAGATCGACGTGATCGAGATCGATATGAAGATGAGCGGATGATCAAGATCGGATGTGATTGAGATCGGATGTGCTAAAACCGATATGCTAACCTAATATGCTAACCTCGATGTACTAATCGATCTGCGATAAACCGATATCTTGACTGATGCTATCTTGATCGTGAACATGTGAGCCGATCGGATCGAAGCGAGAAGAAATCGATATTAGAAAACCGTAACTGCATACCGGATCGGTGAGAAGTCATCGGAAGAGAAGTCATCTCAAGTCATATTCATCGAGAATCGAACGCCATCGATGATCGGTTAGCCTCGAAAAGCTAGTGACCCGAGGGTCAAGATGCTGATCGACGTATAAGGTCCGGCCAAGAGAAGTCTGCTAAATCAAGAATCCTGAGTCCAAGGAAGCTTGAGTTCAAAGAAGCTGAGGATCAGATAAACCTGGAGACTCAGAAGATCCTGAAGAATATAAATATAGAATCGGTGGCGTGGACCAATGAGAGAGGACGACAACAACAAGCCCGAAAAGTCAAGAAAAGAGTTACGAGAATAGTATGGATTTGAATGTGACTCCTTCCAACGGTAACATTCAAATCCACACTATAAATACAAGTTCTTCCTTCATTATTCGTGTGGAAAAATGTGTGAAACATCCATCAAGCCAAATCATCAAGCATTCCCACCCTAGAACACAAGTCTGTAGATATACAAATATGTTCAAGAGTGTTCTAGAACCCAATCTAAGCAACCCACGATGTATCCTAAGCTTAGAGAGATTTTCCCAACCTTAGCATTGAGGCTAAACAAATGTAAGGGAAAATCTCAACCTAGTTGGAAACCAAACAAACCTTACCCAAATCAGTCGGTTAAGTTTGTAGGTGAGTGTGAACTCGCTAAACATCTAGCAATCCCGAAAGGGAGGGTAGGCAATCCCGAAAGGGAGGGTAGGCAATCCCGTGAGGGTGATAAGTCTCGTTTGAGTGTGAACTCGGTAAACATCTGTTGGGTGTTGGACTAACACGTTAAATTAAGTCCAGTTGGTTAAGTTGGTGCCCCATGAAGGGAAGAGTGGATGTAGGACGAGTTATCCGAACCACTATAAAATCGTGTGTTCTTTACTGCATTATGTTCTTAGCAAAACAACACACATCGTTCTTAAAACTGCAAAAATTAGATTCACTCTGCCTCACCCCTGTTTTATATGCACCGAATGAAATGTTTACTTCCGCACGCGCAAAATCGGTTTTAACTGGGACCTCACAGTGGTATCAGAGTGCGTAGTTCAACAGATTATCTTTTTTAAGTGATCGCGTGAACTGATCTTATTAAAACAAAAACCCGATCTCTGTAAATGCATATATTTTAATGTTTTGGCGTCATTATCAAAAAGGGGGAAATTGTTGGGATATTTTAGTGTTGATGAATTATGCCAAAACATTATCAACTTGTATTTTTGAAGCTAATCTACAGATAACAAGTTGAGGGAATGAGAGAGAACAAATTGAGGGGGAACTCACGAAAATCGCATTTAAGATGATCGAGATCGACGAGGTCGCAGACGAGACTGATCGAGATCAGATGAGTAAGATGAGTTCCGGAGTTAACTGATGAGCTGAGCAAAATCAGAAGAGAAGAAAAGCTAAGCCGAGTGATCGTAAGATCGATGTCCGCATGACCGATCAAATGAATCAAATGAATCGATGATCGAAGAATTGATCCGATGATCGAAGAATGCGAGCCGATCCGATGATCGAAGAATGTATTTAGTTGATCCGTGATCGAAGAGCGCATAAGCCGATCGTAAAGAAACCACCGTAAGATCGTAAGAGAAGGTTGCAGATCGTAAGAGGAGCAGATGAGACCGACGAGATCGACGGATCGAGATCGATATGAAAAGATGAGCAGATGATCAAGATCGACGCGATTGAGATCGATGTGCTAAAACCGATATGCTAACCTAATATGCTAACCTCGATGTACTAACTGGCGTATAAACCGATATCTTGACTGATCTTTATATCGATCCGATCATGTGAGCCGATCGATCAAAGAGAAGAAATCGATATCGAAAAACAGAATCAAATCATACCAGATCAAAGGCGAAAGTCATCGGAAGAGAAGTCATCCAAGTCATATTCATCGAGAATCGAACGCTATCGATGATCGTTAGCTGAAAAGCTAGTGACTGAGGGTCAGATGCCCGATCGATAAGGTCCGCTGAAGAGAAGTCTCCTGAATCAAGAATCCTGAGTCCAAGGAAGCCTGAGTTCGAATAAGCCGAGGATCGATAAACCTGAGACTCGAAGATCCTCAAGAATATAGCCAAGTAGAATCAAATTTCACGGACCAATGAGAGGAAGACAACAAGCCCTAAAAAGTCAAGAAGAGTTATAGAATAGTATGGATTTGAATGTGACTCCTTCCAAAGGTAACATTCAAATCCACACTATAAATACAAGTTCTACTTTCATTATTCGTGTGGAAAAATGCGTGAAACATCCATCAAGCCAAATCATCAAGCATTCCCACCCTAGAACACAAGTCTGTAGATATACAAATATGTTCAAGAGTGTTCTAGAACCCAATCTAAGCAACCCACGATGTATCCTAAGCTTAGAGAGATTTTCCCAACCTTAGCATTGAGGCTAAACAAATGTAAGGAAAATCTCAACCTAGTTGAAACCAAACAAACCTTACCCAAATCGATCGGTTAAGTTTGTTGGTGAGTGTGAACTCAGAAACATCTAGCAATCCCGAAAGGGAGGATAGGCAATCCCGTGAGGGTGATAAGTCCCGTTTGAGTGTGAACTCGGTAAACATATGTTGGGTGTTGGACTAACACGTTAAACTAAGTCCAGATGGTTAAGTTGGTGCCCCATGAAGGGAAGAGTGGATTTAGGACGAGTTGTCCGAACCACTATAAAATCGTGTGTTCTTTACTGCTTTATGTTCTTACTTTCCATATGCATTTGATTATAAGCAAAACAACACACATCGTTCTTAAAAAGCAAAAATTGGATTCACTCTGCCTTCACCCCTATTTTATATGCACCGAATGAAATGTTTGCTTTCGCACGCGCAAAATCGGTTTTAACCGGGACCTCACAAAGATCTTGTATTTATAGTGTGGATTTGAATGTTACCGTTGGAGAGAATCACATTCAAATCCATACTTATTCTCTGTAAGTTCTGCAGCTTTTCCAGGCTGGTTGTCTTCCTCTCGTTGGTCCACGTCAGCTGGATTCCAATGGCTATATTCCTCAGCTTCAGTTCCTCGGAACATTCAGGATATACTGAGCTTTCAGTATATTACTGAGTCTACAGTAATTACTGTGCCTTCAGTATTCTCTGAGTCTTCAGGTTTCTCTGAGCCTTCAGTTTTCTCTGAGCCTTCAGGTTCTCTGAATCTTCAGGTTTCTCTGAGCCTCCAGGTTCTCAGTTTCATACTGAGTCTTCAGAAACTTCAGTTTCATACTGAGTCTTTAGAAACTTCAGTTTCATACTGAAACTTCAGTTTCTTCAGAAACTTACTGAGTCTTCAGTTTCTAACCTGTTCTATATCTGCCGACTATACACGGTGCAGATAACATCCTGAACACTCTAAAACTGAACCTTGACTCATCTATCAAGATTTATCCTGAACATGTCATACTCAGGGATTTTGGGATCTAATCAAAATCCTCTTTATTAAATTCATTTCCCAACAATTTCCCCCTTTTTGATGATCCCAAAACCATCTTGTTACAACACTCTTAACCTATACTCAGGTTTAAATTTTTCCTATTACAAGAATGGTAAATCTCTTAACAATCAATTCAGCAATGAATCACCCAACAATTTCATCACCAAATAACAATAATCAGGCATATCAAATATAAAGACATGTAAAAAGATAATGAGGTATTATCTTTGAGCATAAAGATAAAGTTTCATTGATGTATGATTGTCTATTACAATTTACAATGAACTTATCAAAAAATAAAGACAAAAACATAAAGAATTACAAGCCTTCAGTCTTGGTCTTCAGTCTTCTTGATCTTCAGCTCGGCTCCTCATTCCTCTTCTTCTACGGACCTTGTCGGATCAGGCATACTGACACTCATGCTGACTGAGTTCAGTTTCTTCTGACTTCAGACATCCTGACCCTCAGGTCTCTCTTACTTACTGAGTCTCAGATCAGTTTTCTTTACTGAATCTCAGATCAGTTTTACTTACTGAGTCTCAGATCTTACTGAGTCTCAGATTACTTTTACACAGGCTATATGATTTCTTCTTTGCCTGATCTGATTAGCTCGACTGACCAGATCAACATATCTTCAGATCAATATATCAGAATAGCATCTGGTAAGTACATCATATCAGGTTATCATATCTAATCTTGATCACGTCTGATCTCGATCAGTCTCTTTTGCTCATCTTCTGATTTGCAACCTTCTCTTCTGATTTGCTGGCTTTAGCTTTTCTTCTCTTCTGATTTTGCACAGCTCATCAGTTGACTCTCATCTAATTCATCTGATCTCGATCAGTCTCGTCTGCAGCCTCGTCTGATCTCGATCATCTACTTCTGATTTCGTGAGTTCCCCCTCAATTTGTTCTCTCGTTCCCCCTCAACTTGTTATCTGTAAATTTTCTTGAATAACACAAGTTGATAATGTTTTGGCATAGTTCATCAAAACTAAAATACCCCAACAAGGACGCCAAAACATTAAAATATATGCATTTTTAAAGAAATGAGTTTTTCTTTAAAAAGATCAGTTCAGGTGGTCACTCTGAAATTAGTGAACCTTTTGAACTCCCGCTCTGATACCACTTGTTGGTATCAGATCAGAGACAGGTTTAAAAATAGATCTGCTCAGGCGATCACATTGAAAAAGTAATCTTTTGAGCACCTGCTCTGAAACTACTTGTTAGGCCCCGGTGGAAAACCCATGAAATGCGGAATAATCACGAAATGCATATAAAAACAGGGGTGAAGGAATGGTGATTCCAGATTTTTTTTTAAGCTCATGTGTTGTGTCTTGCTTATGATCGAATGCGTATGTCAAGATAAGAACCTAAAGCAGTAAACAACACAATAATGCATAGTGGTTCGGAGACTCAAGCTCCTACATCCACTCTCTCTGTTCCTAGGGAAATTCCTTCAAACACTTCCTAGGCTTTCTGACTACCTCTGTAGTTTACTAACCTTTCTGCTTTGAGCTTTCTGACTACCTCTGTAGTTTACTAACTCAAAGCCTCTGGACTTATCACCCTCTCGGGCTCGCCTCTTAGATGTTTAACGAGTTCACACTCCTTCGGGACTTATCACCCTCACTCGGGATTGCCTAACAACTACCTCACTTCACCACTCGTTATCTCTTACGAGAATGGGTTTAGGTTTGGTGTTGTCTCCAACTATGGTGAGATTTTCCCTTACAATGGTTTAACCTCAATGCTAAGGTTGGGAAAATCTCTCTAAGCTTAGGATATATCGTGGGTTGCTTAGGTTGGGTTCTAGAACACTCTTTCAATATATTTGTATATCTACAGACTTGTGTTCTAGGGTGGGAATGCTTTGACTATAACGCTCTTGGCTCTGTAGCATCTTGTGCATAATCTCCACACTTAATTTGATGGAAGATCTTGTATTTATAGTGTGGATTTGAATGTTACCGTTGGAGAGAATCACATTCAAATCCATACTTATTCTCTGTAAGTTCTGCAGCTTTTCCAGGCTGGTTGTCTTCCTCTCGTTGGTCCACGTCAACTGGATTCCAACGGCTATATTCCTCAGCTTCAGTTCCTCGGAACATTCAGGATATACTGAGCTTTCAGTATATTACTGAGTCTACAGTAATTACTGTGCCTTCAGTATTCTCTGAGTCTTCAGGTTTCTCTGAGCCTTCAGTTTTCTCTGAGCCTTCAGGTTCTCTGAATCTTCAGGTTTCTCTGAGCCTTTAGGTTCTCAGTTTCATACTGAGTCTTCAGAAACTTCAGTTTCATACTGAGTCTTTAGAAACTTCAGTTTCATACTGAAACTTCAGTTTCTTCAGAAACTTACTGAGTCTTCAGTTTCTAACCTGTTCTATATCTGCCGACTATACACGGTGCAGATAACATCCTGAACACTCTAAAACTGAACCTTGACTCATCTATCAAGATTTATCCTGAACATGTCATACTCAGGGGTTTTGGGATCTAATCAAAATCCTCTTTATTAAATTCATATCCCAACAGAATGTGTACTTGGAAAACCTTGTCTTAATTGTATCAGTAATACTGATAATACTAATAATATTGATAATGAGTTTTATAAACTCATGAGTCAATTTCAAGATATGAATATTAGTGTCCTAACTAATAATAATATTTTAGAATTTCTTAAACATATAAAAGATTCTAGTTTAAGAGATAAAATCATTGAACAATTTCATGATTCTTCTAAGAATGAAGACAATGATAAAACTAGTCTTTCTAAAAAGATTGATGGTAATTATTATAATATGGGTGAATTAGAAAGTCTTCTTCGCCTAAAAAATATAAAAAATAATCCAGTGACTATAAATGATTTAGTTCATGAGATTAATAATCTCAAAACTGATGTGAAGATTATTCAAAAATAGAATACAAATCTTTCTGTTCGTGTTTCTTTTATTGAGAAAGGTAAAGAAAAAATTGAGGATAGTGAAACTAACTATAAAGCTCTTTCACAATACTTTGAAATTGATGACAATGTTAATATTGAGAAAAATCATTTATCTACCATTAATATGATTATATCACAGAAATGATATACTAAGATTTCTCTTCTTATAAATAATTCTTATAAGAAAGATTTTATTGCTATGATTGATAGTGGTCTTTGATTTAAGTGTCATACGATTAGGAATAATTCCTACTAAGTTTTTTGAAAAAACTACTCATTCACTTTCTCATGCAGGTGGAGGATCTTTAAAGATTAATTATAAGCTTAAAAATGCTTATGTTTGTGTAGATGGTTGTTGTATTTCTAACGACTTTCTTATTGCTGAAGACATCACTAGTCAACTGATTATTGGTCTTCCTTTTCTATTTAAAATATATCCTCTTACCTTTGTTGGTGAAAAAGGTATTACAGGTACTTATAATGGTAAACCTATTACTTTCAAGTTTATCACTAAACCTATTCATAAGGTTCTTAATTTGATTCAAGATCAAATTAATAATAAAAATTGTCAAATCAATTTTCTTAAAGATGAGCTTAATTCTATTACTATAAGTGATAGATTAAATAATCCTAAACTACAGGATAAAATCAAATTTTTAATAAATAAATTTTCTATTGAAATTTGTAATGATTTTCCCAATGCTTTTTGGGGACGAAAAAAACATATAGTTTCTCTTCTTCCTTATGAAGAAGATTTTAAAGAAAATAAAATTCCGACTAAGTCTAGACCTTGTCAAATGAACTCTGAATACTTAGAGTTATGTAAAAAGGAAATATCTTCCTTATTACAGAAGAAGCTTATAACTCCTTCTAAATCTCCTTGGTCTTGTACTGCTTTCTATGTTAATAAACATTCTGAGCAGGAACGCGGAGTTCCTCGATTGGTTATTAATTATAAACCTCTCAATAAGGTTTTAAAATGGATTAGACATCCTATTCCTAATAAAAAAGATCTTCTTGACAGATTAGTCAATGCTCTTATTTTCTCTAAATTTGATTTAAAATCAGGTTTTTGGCAAATTCAGATTAATCAACCTGATAGGTATAAAACTGTCTTTAATGTTCCATTTGGTCATTATGAATGGACTGTTATGTCTTTTGGTCTTAAAAATGCTCCTTCAGAATTTCAACAAATTATGAATGATATTTTTAATCCTTATAGTGATTTTATTATTGTCTATATTGATGACATCCTTGTATTTTCTAAAGATATTGAAATACATTTTAAACATCTTGATATGTTTAAAAACTTAGTCATTAAAAATGGTTTAGTTATTTCAAAACCTAAAATGGTTTTATTCCAGACTAAAGTAAAATTTCTTGGTCATATTATTGATAAAGGTAATATTATTCCAATTCAAAGAAGTATTGAATTTGGTAATAAATTCCCTGATGTTATAACTGATAAAACTCAGTTACAGAGATTCTTAGGAAGCCTTAATTATGTGTCTTCTTATATTAAGAATCTTGCTGAAGATTCCGCTATCTTATATGATAGACTTAAAAAGAATTTTTTTCCTTGGAATGATGATCATACTAAAGCTGTTATCAGGATAAAAGAAAAGGTTAAAAACATTCATTGTGTTATGCTA
This sequence comes from Stenogyne calaminthoides, assembly GCA_037126765.1. Taxonomy (NCBI): domain Eukaryota; kingdom Viridiplantae; phylum Streptophyta; class Magnoliopsida; order Lamiales; family Lamiaceae; genus Stenogyne; species Stenogyne calaminthoides. Next base: position 43,774,405 of record JBBCBC010000006.1, read on the forward strand.
GCTAATCCCTCTTGGGAAAAAATTGTTGAAACTGATGCCTCAGATTTGGGGATGGAGGTATTTTAAAACAAATTAATCCTGATAATAAAAAGGATTATAGCATTAGATTTTATTCCGGTAAATGGAATAATAGTCAGAAAAATTATTCTGCTACAACTAAAGAAATTCTTGCTATTGTCAAATGTGTCCTTAAATTTCAGGATGATTTATATAATCAGAAATTTACTATTAAAACTGATTGCAGGGCTGCTACTTTTATGCTCTTCAAAGATTTTGAACATAATGTTTCTAAACAAATGTTTGCCCGATGCCAATCTCATCTTGCTTATTTTGATTTGATATTGTTTATAAGCAAGGGAAATATAATCATCTCCCAGATTTTTTAACTCGTGAATTTATTTCTTCATGACAGTTATGAGCCAGCCTGGAAGAAGTTATTCCTCTTATAGAGGAAGGGGAGGCAGAGGATCTCCTATTTTACAACAAGGGAAGAAATCCCTTTACAACCAGAACATTTCTGGTATTGGTTCTTCTTCAAAAGGAGAAAATTTTGTTAAGGAATTTCAAGAATTCCTCAAACAACGGAGCAGGAATATTCAAGTTCAAGACAATCCTTCAAAACCTGATGATGAGGAGTCATATTCTTCAGTTGCTCAGAAAGAATATAAATTCTTTGATTCTCCTAAGAGAGAATTGATTCTTGTCATCGAAGATGATGATGAAAAATTCAAAGAGTCCCCATGGATTCTTATGGATAAGTATTTTCCAGCTAATAGTTGGAATATGGAAACTTATAAGACGAGAGGATTTTATGAGAATATCCTCATTAGCCTTGGAAGTGTTGATATTCAACATTTTCCTCCTAAGAGTAAAGTGATAAATTACTCTAAATTTATCATTAAAAAAAATCATCTCCATCCAAGAATGGGGTACTTCTCCTTTTGTTGAGAGAAGCATGACTAATGAAGTCACTAAAATAATTTACCAATACAATTATTGGGATTATCTACAAAGTTTTTATAAAACTTTATTTTATCAGAATGCTAAGCATTCTCACACTTGGCTGATAAAAATTTGTGATAATATCAGTAGGAATCAAATTCCTAATTGGCTTTTCTCCTGGTGGGGAAATTTTGGTACTATGGCAGATATTTTGCCTGAAGAGATTAAATCTCTATTGGAAGAATATTCTATTAATTTTTCTTCATTAAAAACTCATAATACAAGTAGTAAAACTATTTGTATGTTTTTTGTTGATTCTGGAATCCCATGGGTCTGGAAATGGAGACCAGAGTTCAGTTATACTGAAGATGGTATACCAAGTTTATGGAGGATCCATACTATGAGATTTTGGAATAACTTAAATGTTATTACTCCTAGCTCCCATGAGTCACCTTTGCAGGAAAATATCAATAGGATTAAATCCAAAATAGAAGAATATAAAAAGTCTTCTGGTGTAAAGACTTCAAATAGTATTTCTTCATTTTCTGAATATTCTAAGAAATATGTTGGTTTATTTCCCAAGGAAAAAATTATGGATCTTTATATGGATCATATCAAGAAAGATTTATTCAATGATATTAATTTTTCTGATTCAAAAATCGATGTCTCTATGATTTCCTTACTCAATTACAAGATGCTCGGGACCCCAAATGAAGACTATCAAGACTTTTCTCTTCAAGAAAGTTTTGATCTTTTGAGAAATTCTCTTAAAGAGAAACTTAAAGAAATAAAGTGTTAATGGAAGATTGGAGATTATATCTAAATAGCTCCAAACTAATGCAAATTTCTAATATCTGGAAGGTCCCTTTTCATGTTATTTTTTATGAAAATAATAATGAAATCCGAGATAAAAATTATCTCAAAGTTCTGAAGAAGAAAATTAAGATTCTTGAAATATGTATTCTTGTACTGGAAAAAATGAGATACAAGAATGATATTGATGAAGGAAGACATTATCCTCATTCCTTAAAAGGATTTAAGAAGACTCTAATTCTTTTGAAGAAACAAGCTTCACTAATGGTGATTTAGAGAAGAATTTGATTTAGCACATTCCAAAAAAAACGTTAGCTCTGATGTCGAGACAAAATCAAATTTCGTCATTGCTTGAATCAGCAGACAAAATACTGTTCATGAATAGTAATTACTATTGAAACTTTTTTTTTTGTCTTTTTGTGGCTTTGTTTTTTCTGCAATATTTCTTTTTTATTTTGAAATCCGGGGTTTGATGTCCGACTCTTTCATCTATAAATAGGCTTGTATTTTCTTTTCAGAGGCACGCCGAGTTTAGACTATCCCCTCTTTCTCTCTCTAAATCCCTCTCTTGTGTGCAACCTTGTAACCTTGTAATATTATTGTTCATAAACTGGTTTTTGCTTGTGGCTTTTTAAAGGTATATTGCTATTTAAATTCGGTATTTTAAATTTTTATTTCTGATGATTGCCGCCTTAATGGTCGACTAAATTACTTGTATTGAATCATGACCTGACTTAACTATACTCTACTATCATGTGGATTTGAAATTATATTTCTATATTATTCTGTAATTTGATATATCAAAGGTAGAGTTGATTTAACCGGTAAGTTTGAGCTTTCCAATGATATTCATGAGTTAACCATGTGTGCTAGACCTTTTTTCCGTTTTGCCGATGAATAGGCGCAGACGTTTTTGGGTGTAAAAGCTTTTTTCAGGTTAACTCATGGACTATGGAATTTCTCAGTAATTTTCTATCAGTGTTTGTAAAAGATCCACAGAATACTATTGATATAGATCTTTGCACGATCCTTATGTTAATATGGTATATATATATATATATATATATATAAGCAAGAACCGCCCGAAATTTGAAAACCATTGAATTTTCCCGCAAAAAATAATTGCTAAATTGGGTAACGAATATTTGGAAAAAATATTAACAAATAATAATAGATTGAGAAAAATCTTTGAGAATATTTGAAAAAAATATTAACAAATAATAATGGATTGAGAGAAATCTTTGAAATAAATATCAATAAATAATATAAAAAATATATACAAATCATGATCACATCTATTGATTTCTCAAAAAATCTTGCATTAGATTTCTTCCAAATTTATTATTATTTTTCTATAAGGTTCATGCAAATCAATTCATACATATTATTTTGAAAAACTCTCCAATAAAAATATACACAATTCGAACTTTTTATCCAATTAGAAATTGGTTAAATATATCATACATATGACAACTATTGCCCTCAAAAATTATATGGACTTCCTATATTATTTTGGGAAACTAAATTGGGAACAAATCTTTATAATATGGGAAAAATCTTGAGAATAGATATGTATGACATAAATATTAACAAATTATAACAGATTATGATTTTTTTTTTTGAAAAAAATATGTAGAATATTTCATTTTAAATTTAATTTCAACCCTACATTAATAATTTTTTTTAAAAAAAATAAAGAATCACAACCTTTGTGAGGTCCCTTTAAAAAACCGATTTTTTCTTGCGTCTTGAAGCAAACATTTCATTCTATGCATATAAAATAAAATAGGGGAGGCGAGTGAATCCAATTTTTGCTTTTTAAGAACGATGTGTGTTGTTTTGCTTATAATCAAATGCATATGGAAAGTAAGAACATAAAGCAGTAAAGAACACACGATTTTATAGTGGTTCAGACAACTCGTCCTACATCCACTCTTCCCTTCATGGGGCACCAACTTAACCAACTGGATTTAGTTTAACGTGTTAGTCCAACACCCAACAGATGTTTACCGAGTTCACACTCAAACGGGACTTATCACCCTCACGGGATTGCCTACCCTCCCTTTCGGGATTGCTAGATGTTTACCGAGTTCACACTCACCTACAAACTTAACCGACTGATTTGGGTAAGGTTTGTTTGGTTTCCAACTAGGTTGAGATTTTCCCTTACATTTGTTTAACCTCAATGCTAAGGTTGGGAAAATCTCTCTAAGCTTAGGATACATCGTGGGTTGCTTAGATTGGGTTCTAGAAAACTCTTGAACATATTTGTATATCTACAGACTTGTGTTCTAGGGTGGGAATGCTTGATGATTTGGCTTGATGGATGTTTCACGCATTTTTCCACACGAATAATGAAGGAAGAACTTGTATTTATAGTGTGGATTTGAATTTTACCGTTGGAAGGAATCACATTCAAATCCATACTATTCTGTAGCTCTTTTTGCGACTTTTTTCAGGGCTTGTTGTCTTCCTCTCATTGGTCCACGTCGGCCCATTCTAACGACTATATTCTTGAGGATCTTCGAAGTCTCGAGTTTATCGATCCTCGGCTTCTTGAACTCGAGCTTCCTTGGACTCGATTCTTGATTCAAAGAGACTTCTCTTGGCGGACCTTATGCGATCGAGCATCTTGACCCTCGGTCACTAAAGCTTTCAGTAACCGATCATCGATGGCGTTCGATTCTCGATGAATATGACTTGAGATGAGTTCTCTTCGAATGACTTCTCTTTGATCCGGTATCACAGTTTACGGTTTTTCGATATCTGGTTTCTTCTTCTTTGATCGATCGGCTCGCATGATCGGATCAATATAGCATCAGTCGACATATCGGTTTATCTCGCATCAGTTAGTACATCGAGGTTAGCATATTAGGTTAGCATATCGGTTTTAGCACATCGATCTCAATCACGTCGATCTTGATCATCCGCTCATCTTCATATCGATCTCGATCCGCGTCGATCTCGACCGATCTCATCTGCTCCTCTTACGATCTGCAACCTTCTCTTACGATCTTACGGTCGGTTTCTTTACGATCGGCTTATGCGCTCTTGATCACCGGATCGGCTCGTCATTTCTTCCGATCATCGGATCGGCTTCGTCTGTTCTTCGATCATCAAATCGGCTCGTCGTTCTTCTTCGATCATCGATCAGTCTGCATTACGGTCATTTGATCGGGTCATCTGGTCATCGATCTTCCGATCGGTGGCTTAGCTTTTCTTCTCTTCTGATTTTGCTCGGCTCATCGATTAACTCAAGAACTCATCTTACTCATCGATCTCGATCGGTCTCGTCTGACCTCGTCGATCTCAATCATCTTAAATCGATTTAGTTAGTTCCCCCCTCAATCTGTTCTCTCGTTCCCCCTCAACTTGTTATCGTAGATTAAACTCAAAAGTACAAGTTGATAATGTTTTGGCATAATTCATCAACACTAAAATATCCGACAATTTCCTTTTTTTTTTTATAATGACGCCAAAACATTAAAATATATGCATTTACAGAGATCGGGTTTTTGTTTTAATAAGATCAGTTCAGGCGATCACTTGAAAAAGGTAATCTGTTGAACTACCCGCTCTGATACCACTGTGAGGTCCCGGTTAAAACCGATTTTGCGCGTGCGGAAGCAAATATTTCATTCGGTGCATATAAAACAGGGGTGAGGGCAGAGTGAATCCAATTTTTACTTTTTAAGAATGATGTGTGTTGTTTTGCTTATAATCAAATGCATATGGAAAGTAAGAACATAAAGCAGTAAAGAACACACGATTTTATAGTGGTTCGGACAACTGGTCCTACATCCACTCTTCCCTTCATGGGGCACCAACTTAACCAACTGGACTTAGTTTAACGTGTTAGTCCAACACCCAACAGATGTTTACCGAGTTCACACTCAAACGGGACTTATCACCCTCACGGGATTGCCTACCCTCCCTTTCGGGATTTCTTTAGATGTTTACTGAGTTCACACTCACCTACAAACTTAACCGACTAATTTGGGTAAGGTTTGTTTGGTTTCAACTAGGTTGAGATTTTCCCTTACATTTGTTTAGCCTCAATCTTGGGTTGGGAAAATCTCTCTAAACTAGGATACATCGTGGGTTGCTTAGATTGGGTTCTAGAAACTTGAACATATTGGTATATCTACAGACTTGTGTTCTAGGGTGGGAATGCTTGATGATTTGGCTTGATGGATGTTTCACGCATTTTTCCACACGAATAATGAAGGAAGAACTTGTATTTATAGTGTGGATTTGAATGTTACCGTTGGAAGGAGTCACATTCAAATCCATACTATTCTCATAGCTCTTCTGCGACTTTTTCAGCTTGTTGTCTTCCTCTCATTGGTCCACGTCGGTGATTCTAATTCTTTATATTCTTGAGGATCTTACGAGTCTCGGTTTTATCGGATCCTCGAACCTTGAACTTCGAGCTTCCTTGGACTCGGGATTCTTGATTCAAAGAGACTTCTCTTGGCGGACCTTATCGTCAGGCATCTTGACCTCGGGTCACTTAGCTCAGTAGCGATCATCGATAGCGTTCGATTCTCGATGAATATGACTTGAGATGAGTTCTCTTGATGACTTCTCGCTTTGTCTGGTATCTGCATTTACGGTTTTTACGATATCGATTTCTTCTCGCTTTGATCGTCGGCTCACATGATCGGATCGATATAACATCCAGTCGACATATCGGTTTATCTGCATCAGTTAGTACATCGAGGTTAGCATATTAGGTTAGCATATCGGTTTAGCACATCGATCTCAATCACGTATGATCTTGATCATCTGCTCATCTTCATGTCGATCTCGATCCGTCGATCTCGACCGATCATCTGCTCCTCTTACGATCTACAACCTTCTCTTACGATCTTACAGTGGGTTCTTTCTGATCGGCTTATGCGCTCTTCGATCACGGATCGGCTAAATGCATTCTTCGATCATCGGATCAACTAATCTGTTCTTCGATCATCGATCGGCTCGTCGCTTCTTCGATCATCCGACGTCTGCTTCGGTCATTTGATCGAAGTCATCCGTCATCGATCTTCCGATCACCGGGCTTAGCTTTTCTTCTTTTTCGATTTTGCTTTCATTTCATCGATTAACTCGGAACTCATCTTACTCATCCGATCTCGATCGTCTCGTCTCTAAACCTCGTCGATCTCGATCATCTTAAATGCGATTTTGTGAGTTCCCCCTCAATCTGTTCTCTCGTTCCCCCTCAACTTGTTATCTGTAGATTAGCTTCAAAAACACAAGTTGATAATGTTTTGACATAATTCATCAACACTAATATATCCCAACAACCTTATATGTTTAATTCTAAGTTTCATAAATTTGAATTTTATAAGCAATATTTATGCGAAAGAAAAATTTATCTCTAATTTCAACACAAATTTGATATATATATCATTCTATAAATATATAAGCATCCCAAAAACCTGCCCCAACCTGAAGCCCACAACCCCTGCCCACCATCCCCGACCCACTCACAATTCGACCTGCGCCTGACCCGTAATTTTTTTATTAAACTGCCTAATTTATAATGTATTGCACATATCCATAGTATGCAATATTTTACAAGAGAGTCTCTCTTAGTTTAACTACTTTAATTGTATTTAATTTATTTACTCGACGAACTGTGTTAAATTTTATATGCACCAGGTATACGTGCACTTCATAGAATATTTTAGAATCATTTAATTTATTGAACTGAAATATACAACTTATTTATACTGAACCGTGTAACTATTAATATGAAAAATAAATTGCACAATTTAGTATAAATAAATTTTATATTTCAATGCAATAAATTGCATGATTTTAAGATATATTATGCATTACACTGAGCACCTACACGATAGACCCACTCTTTTCTCGCGAGGGTGAATAGTGAACAAAGAACATATAAAAATTATACTGTGTATTTTAAAACAACACTGATTATTTCAGTTAAAAGAAGATGGAAAGACAAAAGGAAAATGGAAAAAGTGACGTGGCGAGCTATGCTCCAACAAAAAATGAAGTCGATTCGAATTGCTGAATTCCTTTCAGCCTCAAAGAAACTGCAAAATCTCCACACATTTTCTCATATTTCTTGATAATATTATGTGGATAAGATTTCCTCAACCATCTGCAAAATGCCACTATTCCCAACTGCTAAAAAAAAAACTCTTACGTCCACATTCCCACTTCTACAGTCCATGCACATTTTCTCTCCTCACCTCAGGTTTCTCTCACTTCACTATGTATGTCTCTCTGCTACATGATTCTTGAAAGAAAAAAAAACTGTCTTTCTGGGTTTTTCATTGATTTCTTGTTCATAATTATCACCTGCAGTGTTTTTGATTAGTGGGTTCTGTTTTATTTGATGAATTTGTGAAGAAGATTTGTGGCCGGTTCTGTCTATTTGATGAATTTGTGAAGTTGATTTCTTGTTTCTAATTGAACCAAGGTTCAATCAAGATTTTCTTTTTTTGCAACATTATGAGAAAAGACCGTCTTGTGAATTAATCAATTAATTAGAAGAAAATTGTCAATTGGGAAGTGACTTTCTTTGGGTGAAGATTTGCACATATGGTATTCATATGAATCCTCATGATAATGCATATCTTGGAAGAATGAATTTGAGATTATAGCCCAGTGGACTGAGATTCTGCATTTACTGAAAGATTTCCTAAAACTTTGTGACACTTTAGTTTTTTTTATATATTGATATGTATTTTTTTTAAATGAATACTTTGTATTGATATATCTTTGCTGAGTGATGGATGGTTTTCTTTGTAGGATATCACCAAAATGAGAGGATTAGTGTTTCCAATTCTTGTTATATCTGAAAAGCATGGGAGAGCTCAGTAGTGAAAAAAGACGGTCGATATCTCTGGGAAAGCATCAGAATGGGGGCATGATGAGCAGCTCAAAAGTTCAAGCATCAAAAGTGACAGTAATACTTATTTTGATCATAGTTTTAAAAGGCGTGCCCCGGGCGCGCCCAGGGCGGGAGGCGGTCAAAGCAATAGGGCCTTCGCCTTTTTTATATTTTTTGAGGCGATGTTGGCCAGGCGAGCGCCTGAAGTCGCCTTTTTCCCCTTTAAAAAACTATGTTGTTCATTGAAAACTACTAATATTGTTCAGTGAAAGAAACTAATAACGTTCAAAAGTGCACTTGAGTTGCATGGTGCACTTGTTCAAAAGTGCACTTGAGTTGCATAGTGCACTTGGTGCATACCAGACTTTGTTTCTACCATATTTGTTTGCATCATGTAGTGACATATTTTTATGTGTCCTTGTAGGGAAAGAGGATTGATAATGGAGTCTATCTTATGCCTCTCGGGTGTTTGACCTTTAAAGGCAGGTTTTCATGGAAGAAAAGAATACTTTCGTTCATTTTTTGAGCAAATCCGGATAAAGGTTGGTCCGTTTAACCCATTCGAGATTAGTTTTAAAGGAAAAGACGAGAGGGAGCCGAGCAATGAAGATCCATTTTTCATTTGGTTCTATATTGATGAAGAAATTGTTGTTGCTCGTGGCAAAAGTGGAGGAACTGCATTCTGGGTGCGCTGTCAACGAGTTGGCTACTAATGTATTATAGGGTTGTTTTCACTCTCTAGGAAACAATGCAGAATTGTTTTTTTCAAAAGTGGGTGTGACCCAGCTTCTTTAAAAAAAAAAAAAGCACTTTTGGAGTCCAAGTTGAGATCCAAAACAACCCTTATACTTGTGTAGAAATCACCTACCAATGTACATTTATTTTTTATTGTGGCTATATTTTCTGATGTGGCTGGAAAAATGTGCTCAACTTTAACGTTCGATAATGCATTTCATCTTGTGTATCGACATTGTGGAATTCATCATACACGCCAATTTAGAGATGTGATTGAACGGAATATCACTAGGCTAGAAGTCGATTAGAACTTGAATAGTAGAGTTTGAGCACAGCTGGATTTTAAAAATACTCCCTCCACCTTCCGTTATTTGAACATTTACTATTTGCACGAGTTTTAATGTAGGAGTTGTTTATTAGTATTAAAAATGATAAAAATGACATTTGTGTAAATTAAAGCAGATAAAGTTGATTTTTGTTTAGGAAAAATAATGACCTTTAATATTGAGATGTTTGAAGGTGTTAAAAATATAAAATTGTTATATTATCATTTTAGAAAATATTCAATTAAGTAAGGGACATACATTTTAAACAAATATTCAAATAAGAAGGAGACGGAAGGAGTATTAAATTCGTGAATAGCTGGAGTTCGGGTCGCAAAAAACTTGTTGATGGATTTTACGGGCTTAGTTTGAGCTTGGCTAACAAAATACTCCCTCCGTCTCAAACTCAATTAAACGTTTGGAAAAAGAAAATCAAAATGCCACATAGAACCATGTCAGATTTTGGGACGGAATCCAAAAGTTATAGTCATACGCAACCACAAGGGTTTCGGTTATGCTGAGGAATGGGCACTACCCAACACTTAGAGCATCCAGATTGGTGGGGGTTATATGACATTCTCTCCCCTCCACCTCACTGCCAGTACCACCAATATAATTTACTTTTAAGGGACCCACCACCAATATTATATGTTTTATTAAATTATTATATCTCATTTTACAATATATAAAATACAATAAAATATCATAAAATATTTATTTACATATGCTTTTTCCCTTAAATATTTCTTTTTAATTCAACTTTTTGATTATTTTTACATGATTAGAAGCAAAAGATGAAATGGCATTTATAGAACAGTAAATATGTAGTATTCATAGTTACGTGCATATAAAAGATAGTGGGTGAAATATTATTTGAAGTAATTTGTTATGCAAAAGTATGTACGATGCGTGTATTTCTTTATACTAATTATTGTGTTGTTTAAATATTGCATTATAACATAAATATTTAAAACTAATTTATTTCGTTAGCTAATAAAAGTTACTACTAATTGAAAAAATAGTCTTGTTTTTTTTTTTTGAGACATACATTTCACATAAAGAAATTATTATTAATTTAAGATGGAGTACAACATATTCAACAAAAAGAAACAATTTTCATCGAAAATAATAAGAAAAACATTAGTTATATTAAAACACGTGAATAAACTCTTTATACTAATTATTTCCCGATTGTGCCTAAATAGCTCCACTAAGTCGGCGAGAAGTTGGTGATGAACTTGATTGTTATGTAGCTCAGTGTTCCTCCTAAGATATTCTTCAAATTCGGGATTAGCACCTTGTATTGGTTGTGCGAACTCACTTCCTTCATCATTGTTCCAATTTGTAACCATGTCTCCCTCATCTTCGACAATCATGTTGTGCAAAATAACACATGTTAACATTATGAGCTTCAACCTTTTCCTATACTAATAATGAGCTGACCCTCTAACAATTGTCCAACGTGTTTGGAGCACCCCAAATGCTCGTTCGACGTTATTTCTCGAAGATTCTTGTCTTTTCTTAAAATATTTCCTCTTAGGATCCAGTGGAGTAGGAAAAGCCTTAACAAAAGTTGACCATTCCGAATAGATACCATCTGTAAGATAGTACCCTTTTGTATACAGTGTTCCATTCATGGTGAAACTAACATCTGGCGCAGTGCCTTGCAATATGTTGTTGAATAAAGGAGACTCATTCAATACATTAATATCATTGCGTGATCCTGCGACACCTAAAAATGCATGCCATGTCCACAAGTACTGAGACGCGACTGCTTCGAGAACGATTGTAGGTGACCAATGACCTCTTGTAAATTACTCTTTCCAAATGTTGGGAGATGAATTTTAATAAAGATTTATGATTTTGATTAGATCCCAAAACCCCTGAGTATGACATGTTCAGAATGATCTTGATAAGTTGAGTCAGGATTCAGTTTTTAGAATATTCAGAATGTTATCTGCAGAATGTATAGTCAGCAGATATAGTTCAGGATAATTACTGAAGACTCAGTAGGATACTGAGTAACTGAAGACTCAGCGAGAAGACTCAGCACATCAGTCAGTATAAACTACAAAGATTCAGAAGACTCTGAAGACACAAAGACTGAAGACTGAGACACTAAAGATCAAGAATACCGAAGGCACAGTAATTACTGAAGAATCAGTGAGGTACTGAATGCTCAGTATGAACCTGAATGTTCCGAGGCATTGAATATATCTATCTGAAGGATGCAATACTGAGAAGATCGCGATTCCTTAGAAAGTTAGATATCTGTCAAGACATTCAAATGCAGACAAAAGGAACTAAGTCAGAAGTATTGTTAAGGTTATATCAAACTCAGAGTTTGTAACCAAAAAGAGCCGTTGAAGGTGTCTACCTTTAACTCGAGACAAAAGTCAAAAAGAGAAAGACAACACTGTACCATACTGACACTGACAGTGACAGGTCTCTGAAAAAGATGTCAGATGTACAAAAGTTCCAGACTGCAAAAAGTGAAGACAGGCTACATGGAAGGCTATAGCCTAGAAAGTGTTAGGGAGTTTCAAACCCTAAATATAGCCGTTTCACACACCACAAGAGGTAACTCACGAAGCTGTCTCTCCAACGGATAGTTTTCAAGAGTGACCTTGGTGTATGCCTATAAATACTGGTGACCCTCTACATTGTAAGGTTACGGGAAATTTATACGCAACTTAAGAGCTCAAGCTTATTCTTGTAAAAGTTAAAAGCACTCGAAAAACTTAGAATTTCCCAAGTGCTTCAATATTGAAGAGAGCTCACTATACTAAGCCTAGCTTGATAAGAATTATCCAAAGCTTAGTCGAGATATCCTAACCCTTTGCATTGTGCTTCATTGTAAAGGATATCTCATCCTAGTTGGAAACCAACCAAGAAACCCCAAACCCTTGTGAAGGTAGTTGGAGTGTGTTTGTTGGTGAGAAGTGTTGTAAAGAGTTAGTAAACTACGCGGAGTAGTCAGAAAACTCTAGAGGAGAAGTTAGTAAGCTACAGGGGTAGTCTGAAAGCTTGTGTGTGATTGAGTAAGTAAACTACGGAGGTAGTCAGAAAGCTCAAGGTCGGGTTGAGTAAGTAAACTACGTGGAGTAGTCAGAAAACTCAGGGCCGAGTTGAGTAAGTAAACTACGAGGTAGTCAGAAAGCTCATAAGTTGATAGTGAATTTCTCTGAAGAGTCGGAGAGAGTGGACGTAGGAGCTTGAGTCTCTGAACCACTATAATTGCTGTGTTCTTTATTGCTTTCCTTATCTGTGCTTATCTGTTGCATTGACTTGATTTTGAAAGCATACTTTTCACTGATATTCAGTTGGAATCAATCCACTGAAGTTGCATAAGTGAATCACAGCCTAATCACTATTTCATAAAGGGAAGGTTTTCTGCAAAGCTTAAAACGAGTATAAACTAAGGGCCAAACCATTCCGCACAACTGAGTAGCTAGAACAGATAGTTACCAAACTGAACGTACTCTTCTGAGGGTTCAGTAAGTTAGTTATCTGATCCAAGCAACTCAGGGTCTTTGACACTCAGGACTCAGTTGGGATTATCTGAGGTTTCTGAAAGTAGCTCATGATCACTGTCTCAGTAGACTTTGACTCAGAGCGATCTGTGCTTCTCAGAACCTAATCTTCAGGATTATCTGACCCAAGCTGACCTCAGTAAGAAAAAGTTTTAAAAATACTGAACACGTGTATTCCCCCCCATACACGTGTAAGACTCGTTTGCACCGGGAACAACAAGTGGTATCAGAGCAGTGGTTCAACTTGACCACCTGATGTGTTGACCAAAGTTTTATTTTCAAAAACACTTGTGGTCTATCTGAACTGATCTTATTTGCTGAAACCTTTTATTTTTCAAGAGATCAGAAAAATGTCTTCTAAAAAACTTCCCATGTTCTCAGTGGAGAACTATGACCTATGGAGACTGAGAATGCAGGCTCATCTGTATTCCAAACATGAGCGTATGTGGAGAGTGGTCTCTCAAGGACCATTCCAGTTTACTGTAGTGAATCCCAAAGGAACAGAAGATGAGAGAATTGATCCTAGAACAAAATTTCCTAAGTCTGATGACCAATTGACTCCTGAGGAGAGAAAGTTAGTCAATCTAGACTACATTGCAAAAGACACACTATACATCACAATTGATGATGGTGTGATGGGAATGATCTCTCACTGTAATACTGCTAAAGAGATTTGGGATACACTAGCTGTTATGTGCCAAGGCACGAGATCATATAAAAAGAAAACAAACTTTCGAAGGGCAATTGGAAAGTTTGACAGGTTTTTGAAAATGGATGATGGTGAATCAATAGACAAACCGGAAGTCGATTCACTAAAGCATCATGAATGATCTAAATGCACTTGGAAAGAAATACCCACGAGAGAGAAGTTGCATTGAAAATTCTTAGAGGTCTATCTAAAAAATGGGATATTCATGCCGTGGTGATTGAAAACACCAAGAATATTAACTCAATGCCTTACCAACAAGTCTTCTCTGAGCTGAAAGCCTATGAATTTGTAATTGATAAGAAATCCAAAAAGGTCGACAAAGAAAGATGATTCTTCATCGAAAAAGAATGTGGCCTTAAAAAGCCAAAGATAAAACTCAGAAAAACTAGAGAGTCTCGAGAACCCCATGCCAAAAAAATCGGGATGAGCTTGAGGAAAAGCTAACAATCGATGGCAAGAAGGTTTGATAGACTCAATAGTAGATTTGGAAAATACAAAAACTATTACAAGAACCACAGGTACCAGAAGAAACCTGAGGACATATCAACTGAGAAGAAGAAAGACCTGAAAGCTGAAGGATCTTCATCCAAAAGAAAGGACTCCAAGTCCAAAGAAGAAAATGATCAGGATGATGATGCCAACAGATGCTATAACTGCCAGAAGAAAGGTCACTACCATTATGATTGTCCAGATTTGAGTGATATGGAGAGAAGAGTAAGGCAAGCTATAAGAGACCAGAAGTTCTCAAGCAAAAAGGCCATGATTGCAGAAGAAGAACACTCTGAGGAGGGATCTAGCTCTTCAGATGAGATATTCCCAGGCAGTGAAAGTGATGACATCTGTCTGATGGCCATTGAGGAGGTAAACTCTTCTTTCTCTGTTGTTGCTCCTACTCTAGCACAAGAGTTTTCAAGTTCCACCGAAAAGCAATCATTTTGACTTTGATGGATTCTTTTCGAGAATCGATGAAGGACTATCTTTGTTTTTGCAAGGATCGCTAAATCAAACTCAAGAGCGTAATAAGGAACCGAAAAGTCGAAAATCTAAAATGGAAAGACTCTAGCAATATCAAGTCACTTCTCAATTAATGGGAGCTCTTGATGAACTGGATGTTCCAAAGTACAACTCTCGAGAGAAAGAGAAGTTGATAGTGTCCCTAATCGAAAAAGCTAGAGAAATCCATCAAGAGATTCAAATTTAATCGAATCGAAGTTCAATGACCTCTCTCCGAGAAGCATAAAACTCTACAGAATCAGAGGATAGTGCAGAAGAAGTTAACTCTATTGAATAATGCATCTAATGTAATAGATGAAATTGAGTTACTAGAGATCTGTGACTATAAAATCTGGATTGGGATATATTCCAGGGGGAACCTCACAAGGTCATCTAAATGTTTGCGTCAAGTAGCAAGAAGACTATCTTTGTAAAACCAAATTAGCACCTACACTTCAAATCAAGAAATGCCCAAGGTTGTAGACAAGGGAAAAGGACCTATGGTCTCAAAAAATCCGAATGATCGGGTTAGAAAGCCCAAACCTCGGTGAAGGCAAGAAAACTCGAAAGCGGTCGATTCAAAAAGTTCGAGTAAAGTACTTCAAAGCCTCGGGCTAAGAATGCAAACCCCGAAAAGGCTCCACATCAACCATCGAGAGAATCCTCGGATGAGAAAACACTTTCAGCAGAGACATTCTCAACCCAAGAGACCAAGTCCTCGATTATCTTTGAAAGACCAGATTTCATTCTGCATAACCCGAACCTCACTTGCCTAAGGGTAAAGGTTATCTAAACCCGTGTCATCAAAGATTTAGACCGGCTGCACAAAAGCCTAAGCATCCGAATGAAGGCTGAACCAAAAGAAGAACTCTAAGGCCGCGGTGTTCATGCTAAAGCTAGCACATATATCTGAAAACTGCTAAGGCACGCGGCCCCGAGTAGTGGATGTATATGTTGATGTTTATGGAAGACAAATTAGCCACTCTAAAGTGATTAGAGTTGTCAAGGCGATTTGGATTCCGAAAGGTACAGCTAACCTCGTAGGACCCTACACAAAATGGGTACCTAAGAATTGATCTATTTTTCAGGAGGAAAACCAGGGCACTAAGCTGATGAAAGATCACATGGCACTGATGAGCAGAGATGAAAAAAAAGCTCTAATGTATGGTATCTTGACAAATGGATGCTCAAGACATATGACAGATTCAAGAAGATGCTCGATGACTATGTTGAACAAAGAGGCCCACATATCACTTTTGGAGATAACTCAAAGGATGGTCAAGGATATGGAACTTTGGAAGTCAACTCGATTCATATCCATGGTGTTTCATATGTATCCGGATTGAAGCATAACTTGTCATTAATTAGCCAATTCGTGATAAGGGTTTCAATGTTGAGTTCTCCAAGAACTTATGCTTTGTGAAAGATGATACATCACATAAAGTCCTACCGTGCAGCACAAGAAAAAGGGAATGTGTATCTTCTTTGATTGGAGTTCAACTCCTAAAGATACATGTTTAATTACTAAAAGTTTCCACAGAGATACCCGGTTGGTTATGGCATAAAAGAATGAATCACCTAAACTTCAAAACCCCCTAACAAGCTTGCAAGATTAGCTCTTGTGAGAGGGTTGCCTAATGAAGTGTTCAAGAAGAACACATTTGTGATGCGTGCGAAAAAGGAAAACAAGTCAAAACATCATTTAAAAAGCAAAGTAGAAGTTTCTACCGAGAGAATACTTGACTTTTGCATATGGATCTGTTTTTGTCCTATAACACTGTGAGCACTAATGGCGGAAATACACATTGGTAGTAGTTGATGACTACTCAAGATATACTTGGGTCATATTCTTACTCAAGAAGAAAGAGACTCGAGATAAAAGTCGCCGAGATTCATCAAAAGGCTCGAAATGAATGAGAAAAATCTGAGTGTGGTCAAAATCGGATCGACAAAGGAACCGAGTTTATAAATCATATCATTTCGATTATTATCAAAGAAAATGGAATTCTACATAAAACATCACCGCAAGGACCCTCAACAAAATGGTGTTCTTTGAAAGAAGGAACATAACTCCGAAAGAAGTTCGCAAGGACAATGATAAATGAAGGTGATATTCCTAAAAGATTTTTTTTGAAGGTGTCAACAACACCGCATGCTACTCTCGGAATAGATCCATCTTGACAAAAAGTCAAGGCAAAACGCCTTATGAGCTTTGGAATGAAAGGAAGCCTCTTGTTTTTTTTCTTTTGTGTGTTTGGTTGCAAGTGTTTCATACACAATAATGGTAAAGATCGGTTGAAAACATTTGATAGTAAAGTCGATGAAGGAATATTCTTAGGATATTCTCAAGTCAAGAAAAAAAGTTCGAGTTTACAAATCTGTAGGACTCTTATTGTGGAGGAAACACCTCATGTTGTTTTTTGATGAATCTGTTTGTGTTCGGAAGAAACAGAACATGATGCAAAATGAACCCGACAAAGAGGATCACCAGATTAAGCCCTCAAATGAAAGATAAATCATCCAATTGAATCCGAAAAGAAGAAAAGTCGGTCATTATCTATGATTGGAGTGACTCGGACTCGAGATAAAGAAGTTCGGATGGAAATCGATGGTGAGACCCGGAAAACCAACACTCCAAAGGTGACCAATCCGAACAAACACCGCCTCGCACTCGTGTGCGTGATGCCAATGAAGATGTGGTCACAAACCCGAGGCAATTTCTGAATCTATCAACCAAAGGGGAACAAATGTCTCTGACAATGTTCTGAATAGAATTTCCCCTGAGGAAGATGATTCCCTTTCTCCTGTTTTGTTGTTCCCTGAGTTTGCTGATTTAACTGAACCTAACATTTCAAATGTTGAGGATACCATTGAAGGGGGAACATCAAGAAGGAAATGGTTAGATAGCCATCCTACAAGCCGGATTGTGGGTGATCTAACTGAAGGTGTTAAGACTAGAAGGTTCCATGGAGAGAGTGCACTATTCTGCTGCTTCCTATCAGAGAAAGAACCTACTGAGATTGGTGAAGCTCTACAAGATTCTCACTGGATTACTGCCATGCAAGATGAAATTTGAATCAATTCTCGAGGAATGAAGTATGGGAGCTAGTAGATAGACCAGAAAAAGGCACAATGTCATTGGAACCAAGTGGGTTTTCAAGAACAAAAGAGATGAAAACAACAACATTGTGAGAAACAAGGCAAGGCTAGTTGCACAAGGTTATTCCCAAGAAGAAGGCTTGGATTATGATGAAACCTTTGCTGTTGCAAAGACTAGAAGCCATCGATTGTTTCTTGCATATGTTGCCCACATGAAGTTCACGATCTGTCGATGGATGTGAAAAGTGCATTTCAACGCAGCGTGTGCTTAAAGAAGAGGTTTATGTGGAACAACCTCCTGGTTTCAAACAGAATGACCAAGTTTACAGGCTAAGAAAAACTTTGTATGGTCTTAAACAAGCACCTAGAGCATGGTATGATACTCTTTCTCAGTTTCTTACTGACCATGGTTTTATCAAAGGAATCGTTGATAGAACTCGCTTCAGATAGAGGATGGGGAAGATATCTTACTAGTTCGGATATATGTTGATGACATCATTTTTGGATCTCCAAACCATCAGCTGTGTGAAAAATTTTCAACACTGATGAAAGGCAAGTTTGAGATGTCAATGATGGGAGAGATGAATTTCTTTCTAGGACTTCAAGTGAAACAATCAAAGGAAGGAATATTCATCAACCAGGCAAAGTACACCAGAGATCTGATTGCCAAATATGGTGTACAGAATTGCAATACGCTTAGAATTCCCATGAATACTAACTACAAGATGGATCCCGATTACAAGGCAAATCGAGAAGTCATCACCGATTATAGAGGAATCATTGGATCATTGCTCTATCTCACGCAAAGTAGGCGGATATAACATTTCTTTGTTGGGATATGTGCAAGATACCAAGCTAATCCTAAATTTAGTCACATGGATCTTTGCCAAAAAGATCTTGAAATATCTTAAGGGCACATTGAATAGAGGATTATGATATCTAGCTGATGATAACCTAGAGTTATTTGGTTACTCAGATGCTGATTATGGAGGATGCAGAATTGACAGAAGTCCACTTCAGAACTTGTCAATTTCTAGGAAGCAAGTCGATATCTTGGTTTTCGAAGAAACAAACCTCGATGCAACAAGTACTACTTCTTGTTTGAATATATATGGTCTGCGAGGAAGGCTGCGTACGCATTCTTTAGCTCGCATAACAATTGAGGGATTATAAAATTGTAGCCAATGAAGTACCAATATTTTGTGACAATAATAGTGCCATTGCTATTTCACAAAAACCCAGATTACACACCGGATGCAAGCATGTGGATATCGACATCACTTCATCGAGAGATCATGTCGAGAAGAAGGACATAAGGATGGAAAAAATTCATACCGATAAGCGGAGAGCTGATATCTTGACTAAACCTTTGGCGGAATCAAGATTTCAAGAACTTCCAAATGAATTAGGGATGCTTTAGAACCAGTGTATAGAATAAAATCAAAAATTGAAGGTTTTCGGATGCATGAAGTTTTCTCGAGAATCCATCTCGAGAAGCTCAGATAAAATGGAAATCTTGAATCAATCTTAGAAAACTCAAGAAGATCTTGAACCAATTCAAGACTTTCGATATTATCTTGACATTTTATCAAGATCGATTTTCGATAAGACTAATAGAGGGAAATTGGTCCGAAGAAGTAATGACTCATGCGATCCATTTATTGCTCAAGTAAATTCAAGAATCATTAAGTAATAAATATAAAAACACCGAGGAATGTTTTTTTTTTTTAGGCGGGATCGTTTTAAATTCGAAGAAGGTCGACAAATATTTAATGCTCTGCTACATTAATGACCAATGAGGATGTTTTAAGGCTTACTTTTTCGGAGGAGATCGTTGGTTCAGATATACCCGATTAATCGGAGATTAATCTCAACCGTTGTTACTCACCTAACCAACACGATTCCCCACGATCTCAAGGCTATATAAACCCCAATCACCATTCAAGCCAAAAAAATTTTTATCAAACCCTTCATTTTCAAATCCTCTGCAATTAAAAATCCCTTTTTGCCCGAAATTCTCCAAACCCTAAAGCTTCCTTCTTCAATCAAACTCTAAAATGGCTCCAACCCCGCTCGAGAGATTAGCCAAAACCAACAAGCCGTGGTAATGCGAAGTTCGTTGTCTCACTCGAAAAGCACAACCAACTCAAAGCCGGAAGAGGAGGCTCTGCGATATGATTAGGATCGCTAAACTCATTTCTAACTAGTCGCAAAACCCACTGCACGAGTTTGCGAAAAGAGGTAATCGAATTCATCTCAGAATTTGAAGATAGATGAAGAGGGTCAGATGCATTCTAAGTTAATCAGATCACACTTAGAGCGATCATCCAAATACGCCGATTTTGAGAGGATCGTATATTGTTCCGAAAAAATCAATGATGTTTTTGAGCTCGTGATAGAGGAGAGGATCCTACGATGTATATGTCAGGAAGAGAGCAGGAGTACTTAGATAGGATTGCTGAGAATCCTGTTAAGTTTGAGGTGACACTGCATAAAAGACACCTGAAGCCACAATATCGTGTGTTGATGGATATTGTGAGCAAGTGCATCATGAGTCTTCATGGGGGTTTTGAGTAGATAAGTACCCAAGCTCAGATTGATGGCGGCGATAAGTTTCACCCACCACGATTTTCAACCGGCTGAAATTCTGATCCGACGGTGAGTGAAAGCGGACCAAAGTTTTGAGGAAGATTGACGGGGCGATCTCAATCAAAGGCAAGATCCACCATGCCACCAAAATTGCTTACATTTTGGAGATGTGCAGAGAGGAGGAGGATATCTTCGCCAATTCGACCCCATTTCCTAAATCCAAAATTCTCCTTAAACCTATTGCTGCAAGGAAGCAGGTCATCAGGGGGAAGAGAGAAAATAAGGTAGAATCACCTTCTGCAGCTGCTGAAAAAGAGACCCAACAAACTAAGGGAAGATGTTGTTGGAGGCAAAGATGGAGCGAGGAGCAAAAATGATGAAACATAAGAATCTTGCTCCAAAACGCAGAAGATTGGTGGTTCTCACCGATGAAGATGGAAGTGATTCTGAAGAGATTCAACCTGAGGGCCAAACCGCCGAGTTCACCATTACAAGTGTTGGCTCGAGGTTATCTCCGGGACACAGATCGATCGGAGGAGCGTGTCTTTTTCGAGGTGCTCGAGACATCGCCAAGACAAATAAAATTTCTCAGAAAATTTCAAAGGAGCTCGGACCTCGAGATGCCTACCTCCTACCCAGAGGATCCAAGATGTGCAAGCTCGGATCGACGAGCCAACTCGGACTAAACCGAGGATATACCAGATTCAGCCCTCGAACCCACACAGATACAAACCGAGGACTGACCAAGACAAACTTCGGGATCTTGCTAAGACTCGGGAAGCGAATAGTCTTGATGAGCTCCCCGAAAGTGATCTACTTCTTGATCCCTTAGCGTAAACTTCAAATGAACCGTAGAGCCCGAGATGGAAGAAGGGCGAGGTCAAGAAGGCGAGAGGAGCAAGGGGGAACGGTTCATACTTGACCGACACCGAGCTCAAATCATACCCCGATCTGCAAGATATTTTCTTCAGATTAAGGACAACTGTATTTATCCTCAATCAGACCCTTCCCGAGATGCTTGATATTGCTGCTTTTAGAGGGAAGACTGGTGGAATGAGGAGACAACCTTTTTGACCGACTTCTCAGTGGTTCGTGGAAGACAAAGCTCGGGATGAAAAACTCCAATTTTGATGAGCCGTTCGGAGGAAATTGGCCGAGAGGAGAGCAATCAAGTTGGTGCCCCAAGCAAATGGAGACAAATCTTAAGATGGAGATGGGGACCAACAGGAGATGTTGAGAAGCGGCCTCAGATTGAAAAGGAGACTTCATTCTCGATCAACTCGGATCTAGTCAACATCGATCGTTGATAGTACTCTTGATCGAGGCGCAAATGAGACCGAGCTCGAAATGAAGCCGGAGCTCAAGATGATCGACAACACAGAGGTACAGAAGATTCCTGAGATTGATCTCACTCCTCTGATAGAGAAACTTGAGAAGGTTGAGCCAATGATGATCAAGATTGCTCAGATGGAAGAAACGTTGGCCAATCAAGCTCAAAAGATGGACGGTCTTAGTCACTCTTTGAATCGGGTGCAAATTCAAAACACTCTAACCACCCGGATGACCTCCATGGAAGGAAAGCTAAATGAGAAGTTCGAGGGAGTCAAGGCCGAAGTTAAGTAATGAATCAAGCGAAAACACCAGGAAAGTTCTCGATTTCCTAGAGGTGAAACCGCGTAAAAGAATGAGGTGCTAATCAAGTCTGGCTTGTTGAGGAAATGAGCTCAATGCTCATGACCAAGATGACAGAGATGTTCAAAGAAGCACTTCTCTGGCCGCTTTGCCCACTTATCTCAAGAATTTTTTCGGCCAAGAACCATCTAAAGAGGCCGAAAGACGAACAAGATCGATAGCGGAGAAGTTCACTGTAAGCAAAGAGCAATATCACATGGACACAAACACTCTCTAGGCTTCTTCCAAATTACGGTGCCAAGAAGGGGAAAAAGGAAGTCAAGATCTCGTAAAAGTTCATGGCACGACTTTGGAGAAGAAGACTCGTAAAGATGTTTGAAATGTATAATCTAGCAAAAGCCTTTAAAGAAAGCTCTGAGCTACCGAGAAGTTGAAGTTCGCCGGTAGAAAAGCCTATCTACACTCGAGTTTAAAAGCAAGCTATGCTTGATGTTGCAAGAGAGAAACCGAAAAGCAGAGCAAAGGTTGAAACAAGCCAGTTCTCAATGAATCGCTTATGAAGAGGAAAGCCTTGGGCGTTGTTCAACCCGAAAGCAAACGTCTGCAAAGGCTTCTAAGCCAATCCAGAGAAAAACCGATTCGATGATGAAGAAACAGAACAACCAAAGGAATCGAGTCTCAACCTCGTAAGAAAGTCTTCAACACGAGAAATGCTCAAGACACTCCAAGAAGAACAAGCTAAGAAAGTCACGCCGCTTTGCCTCGTGAACGCTCTGTGATCGGAAGGAAGATAGACGAAGAGCGTAAGCGAAGGAGTGATTTCGGAAGTTTACAGCAAGAGGAAAGGAACATCAAAAGCACTAAAGTGGCCCCACATTGATAAATGGATGCCTATCAAACTCAACGATATGTGGGAAGAAGTCAAGAGGACCTTCGGTTTCAATTATGATGTTCTCGTGGAATGGAGAGGGAAATCTCGGATCGAATGAAGCTTTCATTGAATACCTTCTTATCTTCTATCCAAAGTATCTACAGAGTTTGATTTAACTGCGGATGAAGGAGAGGTATAGATAGTAGCCCCTGGTCCATATTCCTATCCACCTCCAAAACATGATAATGGCTTGGTGAATGAGAAGGCCATTACTCAAGAGATTGCTCAATATATCTTTGGTCGATTGAGTTTAACAGAAAACAATCCGGACATCATCAAGGAAAATAAATGAAATTTGAAGAAGAGATTTTTTAAATGTTTGACTGGAGGTGCCTCTTGATGAAGTTGAGAATGAAGCAAATCAAGAGCGAGAAGATCAAGAGCCAAAATCGATCAAGATCAAGACTCAGAAGATTTTGTAATCTTTATATTTTATCTTTTTGATTTTGTTGATAAACTCATTGTAATATGTAACGGGATACCAATCATCAATGAAGATTTATCATTATGCTCAAAAGATAATATCTCATTATCTTATTTACATGTATTTTATTTTGATATGCCTGAATGAATGTCTCTGAACTGATTGTATGATTGATAAGGGAGAAATTGTTTAAGTATTTGGTAATGAACTAGTTAAAGAGATTCATTCTTTGAAGAAATTGTTTGAATGATTAAACTGTTGAGAAACTCAAAATTGTTGAGAGATTCTCTGATTTAAGAAATTGTTAGGAGACAACCAATCTTGAAATAGGATAAACTGAAACCTGAGTATAGGTTATTTGTTTGTAACAAGATAGGTTTTGACATCATCAAAAAGGGGGAAATTGTTGGGAGATGAATTTTAATAAAGATTTATGATTTTGATTAGATCCCAAAACCCCTGAGTATGACATGTTCAGAATGATCTTGATAAGTTGAGTTAGGATTCAGTTTTTAGAATATTCAGAATGTTATCTGCAGAATGTATAGTCAGCAGATATAGTTCAGATAATTCTTCAAGACTTCGATGGGATCTTGAAATAATCAAGACTCGGCGAGAAGACTCGAAGACATCGGTCAAGATAAACTACAAAGATTCAGAAGACTCTGAAGACACAAAGACTGAAGACTGAGACACTAAAGATCAAGAATACTGAAGGCACAGTAATTACTGAAGAATCAGTGAGGTACTGAATGCTCAGTATGAACCTGAATGTTCCGAGGCAATCAATATATCTATCCGGCGATGCAATCATCGAGAAGATCGAGATTCCTTAGAAAGTTAGATATCTGCCAAGACATTCAAATGCAGACAAAAGGAACTAAGTCAGAAGTGTTGTTAAGGTTATATCAAACTCAGAGTTTGTAACCAAAAAGAGCCGTTGAAGGTGTCTACCTTTAACTCGAGACAAAAGTCAAAAAGAGAAAGACAACATCAGTACCATCTTGACACCGACAAAAGGATGTGTCTCCAAAAAAAAGATGTCGGATGTACAAAAGTTCCGCATCGCAAAAAGTGAAGACAAAGCTACATGGAAGGCTATTGCCTAGAAAGTGTTAGGGAGTTTCAAACCCTAAATATAGCCGTTTGACACACCACAAGAGGGAACTCACGGTTTGTCTCTCCAACGGATAGTTTTCAAGAGTGACCTTGGTGTATGCCTATAAATCTTGGTGACCCTCTACATTGTAAGGTTACGGAAATTTATACTCAACTTAAGAGCTCAAGCCTATTCTTGTAAAAGTTAAAAGCACTTTCGAAAAACTTAGAATTTCCCAAGTGCTTCAATATTGAAGAGAGCTCACTATACTAAGCCTAGCTTGATAAGAATTATCCAAAGCTTAGTCGAGATATCCTAACCCTTTGCATTGTGCTTCATTGAAAAGGATATCTCATCCTAGTTGAAACCAACCAAGAAACCCCAAACCCTTGTGAAGGTAGTTGGAGTGTGTTTGTTGGTGAGAAGTGTTGTAAAGAGTTAGTAAACTACGCGGAGTAGTCGAAAAAACTCTAGAGGAGAAGTTAGTAAGCTCTGAGGGGTAGTCCGAAAGCTGTGTGTGATTGAGTAAGTAAACTACGGAGGTAGTTAGAAAGTTCAAGGTCGGGTTGAGTAAGTAAAACTAGGTGGAGTAGTCGAGAAACTCGAGGGCGAAGTTGAGTAAGTAAACTACGAGGTAGTCGAAAAGCTCATAAGTTGATAGTGAATTTCTCCAAGAGTCGGAGAGAGTGGGCGTAGGAGCTTGAGTCTCGAACCACTATAATTGCCGTGTTCTTTATTGCTTTCCTTATCCGTGCTTATCTGTTGCATTGACTTGATTTTGAAAGCATACTTTTCACCGATATTCGATTGGAATCAATCCAATTGAAGTTGCATAAGTGAATCACGGCTTAATCACTATTTCATAAAGGGAAGGTTTTACGCAAAGCTTAAAAGCGAGTATAAACTAAGGGCCAAACCATTCCAAGACAACCGAGTAGGTAGAACGAGATAGTTACCAAACCGAACGCATTCTTCGAGGGTTCATGAAGTTAGTTATCCGATCCAAGCAACTCGGGATCTCTCGACACTCGAGGACTCGGTTGGGATTATCGAGGTTTACGAAAGCGGCTTCGGGATCATTTGTCTCGATGAGACTTTGACTCGAGCGATATGTGCTTCTCGAAACCTAATCTTGAGATTATCGACCCAAGTGACCT
Organism: Stenogyne calaminthoides; assembly: GCA_037126765.1. NCBI lineage: Eukaryota > Viridiplantae > Streptophyta > Magnoliopsida > Lamiales > Lamiaceae > Stenogyne > Stenogyne calaminthoides. The sequence goes on from JBBCBC010000006.1 coordinate 43,800,252, forward strand.
CGATGAAAAAAAAATTTTAAAAACACTGAACACGTGTATTCCCCCCCATACACGTGTAAGACTCGTTTGCACCGGGACCAACACCAAACAACAGGACAATTTCGCCACACCCAGTGCATGCAGTCAAGACTTTCTAACATACCTGGAAAATCATGTCTCGACTCGTGCATTTGGAGAAGACGTTGAATGTCATTTTGATTTGGCTTTCTCAAATAGAGATCACCAAATGCTTCAACTACATGTTCACAAAACATGAAAATACACTTAATAATAACCGATTCACCCATTAATAGGTACTCATCAAGATTGTCAGCAGGGACTCTATAGGCTAGTTGACGAATCGCTGATGTTCATTTCTGTAGTGGTGACAACCCTTGTCTTTTAGTGGCATCAGAACTTTGTTGAAAAAAAGAAGATCGACTCCCGAGTTCATAAATTCCATCACATGCGAAATCTTCTTCGAAAGATGTGATCGGGATACACTAGATTTGGAGAAAAATAATCATAAAAAAGTCTAACATGTACCTCTTCACGGTTTCTCTTTATGAATCTTCTAATTCGTTGATTGTGCATATCATCTTCTAAATGTTGAAGAATCATTAACATCATTCTTTCATCAGGCGAACAGGTTGATCGGATGATTCGTTGGATGAATCATCAGATGTGATTGAGTTTATATAATATTGAGACATTTTGAAGTAAAGATATTTTGTGTGGTGAAATTTGTGAAAAGATGTCAAGTTGTGTTATGCAGTTACACACGTAAAATTCTTCCATTTACTTATGTAGGATACTTTAACCTCCATATTTAGTTGGACGTTTTCAATTTTTATCCTATTCATATTTAATTGGATGTATTCATTTTTTTTACTTATTAAAGATATATCAACCTACTCACTCCCTTCATTAATTAATTGGCATATTCAATTAGTCACATTTGATTTGATTTTGCATATTTTCTGTAAACTGCCTGTACTTCTACAAAATGCATTAGTTCATATTTACAGAATGCAATAAATTACTTTACCTACCAATGCATATTAATTCATTTGATCAGACTCGTACCTACACATCCCGGTTGCTCTTAGAGTAGAAAACATTTTAGGCGAAGATTTTTGAAATGTTGAAATGTTGCCAATATTCCGGTGTTGGCATGGAAAAATTTGGCGGAATCATGTTGCTCGAGTTGTTAACAAAATTTCCATAACCTTTAAACTTTTGAATTGACGATTGAGTATGGGAAAATTTTTAAAATTGGGTGGAAATTGAGTGGAAGAACTAAATTGATGATATTGAAAATTTTATGGATTTGTAGAAACTTGAGAGATAGGAATTTCATCCGTAGTATTGAAATGATTGAACAAATTCCTACGAAATTCCCTATTATTTTTGTCCATTAGATATGAAAAAAAAAATATCAAGTTGAAACTTGAAGCTGAAACAACACAGAACTAAAGTGGAGAAGATGTATATAATTCAGCGTTCCAATGGTATAAATAAAAGTTGATCAAAATAGAGCTGGAGAATTAATTGCAGTAGGTAGGCGCACTATTAAATGAAGATGAACTATAAATTGAGTGGTAAAAACTTTAAACATTACAATTTAAGAAATGAAAAAAAAAAAAACAAACTAAAAGGGAACTGCAACTTTGTAGAGCCTTGTCAGGCTCTTCACAACCAATTTCAAGGCGTGAACTTCACTGCCTCATCTCACAACCATATTGAGGTCTTCGTGCATTTCACCTACACAAGCTTGAATTGTTTTTTATTTTATAGATAAAGTGGCCCACACTCTTATTTTTTATATTAAAAAAACGATTGTAGCTCAACACTGTAATCAAGTATTTCTAATGTATTTTTACATATGCACAATTGCAAAGTGATTCAGTGAAAAAGACTTTGATATTTTAAAAAATAAAAAAATAACAAGCCTTTATAAAGGATTCCTAGTTACAAGACAAATATTAATTTAACAAAACATGATTTAAAAGTTGTTGGGAGATGAATTTAATAAAGAAGATTTTGATTAGATCCCAAAATCCCTAAGTATGACATGTTCAGGATAATCTTGATAGTTGAGTCAGGATTCAGTTTAGAGTGTTTAGGATGTTATCTGCACCATGTATAGTCAGCATATATAGATCAGGTAAGTTTCTGAAGATTCTGAAGACTCAGTAAGTTTCTGAAGAATCTGAAGTCTCAGTATGAAACTGAAGAAACTGAAGTCTCAGTATGAAACTAAAGTTTTCAAGACTCAAGATGAAATCGAGAAATCAAGACTCAAGATGAAATCGAGAAACTCAATACTCGATGTATGAAACTAAAAAATTACGAAGACTCAAGATGAAATCGAGAAATCAAGACTCAAAGATGAAATCGAGAAATCAAGACTCAAATCGATGAAATCAAAAACTCAAGACTCAAGATGTCATCAAGACTCGGAAGACATCAAGACTCGAAGACATCAAGACTCAAGACTCGTAAGATATCAAGACACGTAAGATATCAAGACACACGAGTTATCAAGACTCAAGAATCTATCAATGCTCAAGATAACCTCCAATGTTCCGAGGCAATCAATAATATCTATCCAAGGCTACAAACCGAGAAAAACGCTAATACTCGTAAAAAAATAGATATTGCCCAAGACATTCACATGCAGCCAAAAGGAACTAAAACTAAGTGTTGTTAAGGTTATATCACTCAGAGATATTGACCAAAAAGAGCCGTTATGTTTGTCTACATTTACTGAAGACAAGAACCAATCGAGAGGAAGACAACACCAGATTTTTATCGACACCGAAAGCGACAGTCATCAAGCACGTCAAGAGTACTATGTTCCAGACTACAAAAAGTGGTGAGTGGCTACATGAAAGCATATTTCCTAAAACATGCAAGGGAGTATTCAAACCCTAAAAATAGCCGTTCATCAAACACCATAAGAGGAAACTCATGTAGCTATCTCCTCCAACGGATAGTTTTTCAAGAGTGACCTTGGTGATTGCCTATAAATACTAGTGACCCTCTACATTGAAGGTTACGAGAAATTTGTAAGCAACTCAAGAGCTCAATCTTATTATTGCAAATTGAAGCACTCGAAAACCCAAGAATTTCCCAAGTGTTTCACATTGAAGAGAGCTCATTCACTAAGCCTGGTTTGATAAGATATATCCAAAGCTTAGTAGAGATATCCTAGCCTTTGCATTGTACTTATTGTAAAGGATATCTCATCCTAGTTGGAAACCAACCAGAAACCCCAAACCCTTTGTAAGGTAGTTTGAGTGTGTTTGTTGGTGAGTTGGAGTTGTAAAGAGTTAGTAAACTACATTGAGGTAGTCAGAAAACTCTAGAGAAGAAGTTAGTAAGCTACTGGTGGTAGTCTGAACACTTGTGTGTGTTGAGTTAGTAAATTACAGTGAGGTAGTCAGAAAACTCAAAGTAGAAAGGTGAGTAAGCTGCAATGAGTCAGCCAGAAAACCTTAGGAAGTGGTTAAGGAATTTTTCTGAAGGTCAGAGAGAGTGGATGTAGGAGCTTGAGTCTCTGAACCACTATAATTGCTGTGTTGTTTTACTTTCTGTACTGCATTGTTCTCTGTTGCATATCTTTAACTGAAAGCATAATTTACTGATATTCAGTTGGAATCAATCCACTGAACTTGCATCAACTGATCACAGCCTTAATCACTGATTCATTAAAAGGAAGGTTTTCAGCAAAGCTAAAAACGAGTATAAACTTAGGGCAACCATTCCGCACACTTGAGTAGATAGAACAGATAGTTACCAAACTGAACTAACTCTACTGAGGGTTCAGTAAGATAGTTATCGATCCAAGCAAACAGATCTCTGAAAAACTCAGGCTCAGTTGGGCTAATCTGAAGCTTCTGAAAGCAACTCAGGATCATCGTCTCTGCAGACTTTGACTCATGGCAATCTGTGCTTCTCAGGGCCAAATCATCAGGACAACCTGACCCATCTGACCTCAGTGAAAGAAAAGTTTTAAAAATCACTGAACACGTGTATTCCTCCCCCCATACACGTGTAAGACTCGTTAGCACCGGAACCAACAAGTGGTATCAGAGCGGGAGTTCAAAAGGTTCACTGATTTCAAAGTGACCACCTGAACTTATCTATTTTAAAACCCGTTTCTGCACTGATACCAACAAGTGGTATCAGAGCAGTGGTTCAACTTGACTACGTGCTTTGTTAAACCATAGTCTAATTTGCTGAAAGACTCTGGTGGTCTACTGAACAGATCTATTTGCTGATATCTTACAAGGCTCAGTCATCATGCCTTCTAAGAAACTTCCTATGTTCTCTGTTGAGAGCTATGATTTATGGAGATTAAGAATGCAGGCTCATCTGTATTCAAAGCATGAAAGAATGTGGAGAGTGGTTTTTGAAGGACCATTCAAATTCACTGTTGTGAATCCCAGAATTACTGATACTGGGAGAAATGATCCCAGAGATGAATTTCCAAAGTCAGATGATCAACTTACTCCTGATGAGAGAAAGTTAGTCAATCTTGACTACATTGCTAAAGATACTTTATATAACACTATTAATGATGGTGTTATGGGGATGATTTCTCACTGTGAAACTACAAGAGAAATATGGGACACACTTGCTGTGATTGCTGAGGAAGAAGAACATTCTGAAGAAGGTTCCAGTTCCTCAGATGAGATGTTCTCAGATAGTGACAGTGATGATATCTGTCTCATGGCTGTAGGGGAGGTAAGTTCTTCTATCTCTGTTGTTGCTCCTACACAAGCACATGAGTTCTCAAGTTCTACTGTAAACAGTAACTTTGACCTTATGGATTCATTTGAGAATCTTATGAAGGACTATGCTGTGTTACAAGAACTGCTCAATGAAACTCAAGAGCAGAACAAGGAACTGACTGTTGAGAATCTAAAGTGGAAAGACTCTAAAAATGCTGACATCACTTCTCAATTGATGGGAACTACTGATGAACTAGATGTTCTGAAAGTACAACTCTCAGAAAAAGAGAAGTTGATAGAGACCTTGAATGAAAAATTAGAGAAATCCACTGAGGAGATTCAGCTTATCAGAACTGAGTTCAATGACCTCTTTGAGAAGCATGAAACTCTAAAGAAATGTGAGGATAGTCTTGTGAGAGAAAGTTAGCTCTATTGAATTCTCGCATCTAAAGTGATAGATGAAATTCGAGTTATTAAAGACCAAGAACTATAAAAAGCGGATTGGGATACATTCCGGGGGAACCTCACAAGGTCTTCAATCTTTTGCTTCTAGTAGCACTAAGACTGTCTTTGTTAAACAAGTGGCACCTAATCTTCTTCAAGAACGCGCCCGAGTTTTAGACAAGGGTAAAAGACCTATGGTTTCAAAAAAAAAGCCTAATGTTCAGGGAAGAAAGCCCAGACCTCAGGAAAAGGCTAGAAAACCTGACCACTCAAGAGGAAATCTTCGAGCCAAAGACTTCAAAGCCTCGGACTAAGAATACCAACTCAAGAGATCTCCTTTGAACCATCGAGGAATTTTCGGAAGAGAAACACTCAATGAGAGATATTCTCAACCTGAAACGACCAAGTCCTCAGTTCTGAAAGACCCCAATTCAATCTGAGCAACCCAAAACCCCACTTGCCTAAGGGTAAAGGTTTCTGAACCCAAGTCAGCAGAGACAAAGACCAGCTGCACAAAAGCCAAAGCACTTGAACAAAAGGCCTGTACCCAAGAATAACTCTAAGGCTCATGTTCATGCTAAGGCTGGCACTCATACACAGGATACTGTCAAGGCACCTAGGGTGGTGAATGTGTATGTAGATGTTTATGGGAGACAAATCAGCCACTCTAAAGTAATTAGAGTTGTTAGCGATTTGAATTCCAAAAGGTACAGCTAACCTGGTAGGACCCTACACCAAATGGGTACCTATGAACTGATCTGTTTTTCAGGTAAAAGAAAAGGGCACTGAGCTGAATGAATACAACATAGCACTGATGAGTGGAAATGAGTTGGCTCCTGCTGTATGGTATCTGGATAGTGGATATTCAAGACATATGACAGGATATAAGCAGCTAATCACTGACTATGTTGAGCAAAAAGGCTCTCAGATCAATGATGAAAGGAAAGTTTGAGATGTCAATGATGAGGGAGATGAATTTCTTTCTTGGACTTCAGGTGAAACAGACTAAGGAAGGAATCTTCATCAGAGATCATGTTGAGAAGAAAGACATCAGGATGGAGAAAATTCATACTGATAAACAGAGAGCTAATATGTTGACTAAACCTTTGGCTGAATCAAGATTTTAGGAACTATCAGTTGAATTAGGTATGTTGGATCCAGGTGTATGAAGCAAATCTGAAAAATTGAAGGTTTTCAGATGCATGAAGTTTTCTCGAGATTTTCTTGAGAAACTCAAGGATAAAATTGAAATTCTTGAACTCTGAGTCTTGGGAAACTCAGATATCCTGAAGATCAAGATTTCGATTATCATCTTGACCCTTTTCAAGATTTAGTATTATATTGACCCTTTCGAAAACTTCGAAGACTATCTTGACCCCGCTCAAGATTTCAATATTATACTGACATTTTATCAAGGTCAAAACTCAGTAAGACTGATGGAGGAAATTAGTCTGAAGAAGTAATGACTCATGCAATGCATTTATTGTCCAACTGAATCTCAGTAATCATTGATAATAAATAACAAAACACTTGAAGGAATATTTGGGCGGGACCTTTGAAATTCTCGAAGAAAGTCAATGGTTTGCAGGAACAATAATTAATTAAACTGTTCATTAATCACCAATAAGGTTAAATTGGCGGCGTAATATTCGTGAAATCGTCCTTTCATATACCCGATTAAGTCGATGTTTAATCTCAACCGTCGATTTCTTCAATCTATACGATTTTCCACGAATTAAATCCTATATATCTATTGAAGAAATTCCTCAAAGCCCCAATTCCAAAAGCCTTCATCTTCAAAACACTCTGCTTCTAAAAACCTCTCATTTGCCCAGAAACCCTTCATCGTTCTCAAAACCCTTCACCCAAAAAAATTCTTCAAAATGACATTCTCGGTTTATGATAAACTTGCCATTTCTAACAAGCCGTGGTACGAGTACGTTGTTTCGCTCGAAATCTCATCGAATGCAACACACGAAGAAGAAGTTTTGCACATGATTCGATTGGCGAAGCTCACATGCCTGGTTGCGAATCAACCAGAGGCGGAACATTCAAAAGAGGTAATCGAATTTATCTCTAATTTGAAAATAGACGAGGAGGACTGTATAGAGTCGCAAATTACAGTTTCTCACTTAGAGCATAGCTCAAAATATGTCGATTTTGTGAGGGAATTGTATATAATTCGTAAGAACCTTAATGACGTATACGGGTTGAGCGATAGAGGAGAAGACCCTACAATGTATATGATGGGTAGGGAGCAAGAGTATCTTGATAGGATTACAGATCATCCTGTTAAGTTTGAGGCTACTCTCAATAAAAGGCATTTGAAACCTAAGTATAGAGTTTTGCTGGATATCGTGAGTAAATGTATAATGAGTCGGTCCGGTAGTTTTGAACAAATTAGTACGCCGAAGCTGAGATTAATGGCGGCTATTGAAGATTCACCCACCACCGCATTCAACTGGCTACTATATTTAATCAGAGTAGTGAGTGACCAAGCTAAGCAAGTCCAGAAGGTGAACGGTTCAGCTTGTCATTAAAGGGAAAATCCTACATGCAACCAAGATAACATTCATCCCGAGATGTGCGAGAAAGAAGAAGATATTTTTGCCAACTCCTCACCCTTTCCAAAGTCCAAGATCCTTTTCAAATAACAACATCAAAGAAGACTTTGAAGGAAAGAAAAGAGAAGAAGGAGGAGATCACAAGGGAGGAGTCAAAAAAAGCCCAACAAACCAGGGGGAAGGCCCTGATGGAGGTGAAGAGAGAAAAGGGAAAAGCCCTGAAGAAGAAATCACTGGCTCCTAAGAGTAGGAAAGTTCAAATTTCTACTGAGGAGGAGGTCAGTGAGACTGAGAAAGTCCAACCTGAGGGCCAGCAAGGACAAAAATCTCCATTGCAAGTACTGGCTCAGGCTGTGACTACTGCTCAAGAGCAAACTGAGGAACATGTGTTCTCTGAGGTTCTTGAAACATCTCTGAGCTCAGACAAGATTTCTCAGGAGATATTCAAGGGACCTCGTGTTTCTCATCAAGAGATGCCTGCTCGCACCTCCCGAAATCGAGCCTCGGGAGCTACCAATTTGGACATGCTCCGAAAGAACCATTCTTAGATCCTCAAAGACTGAATCCGATCCCATCAACCCGAAAGCCCAAAGTCAAGAAGGAGAGGCAGAAGAGACCGAGTGGCGCAGCAAGGGGGAAAGATTCATTCTGGATAGGTACCCTGAGCTAAGCTCATATCCTGACCTTCAGGACCTCTTCTTCAGACTGAGGACCACAGTCTACATTCTGAACCAAACTCTGCCAGAGATGCTTAACATTGCCTCCTTTAGAGGAGAGGACTGGTGGAATGAAGAAGATCGCAAAGGTCTTGATCGAGTTCTCTGGTTCAGAAGACCAAGCTCCGGATGAAAGTTGCGATTTTTGATGAGCTGGGTCGGGGAAGAAGGTGGCTGAAAGGAGGGAAGCTGATGTTGGTGCCTCGAGCTCAAAAGATCAAGATCAAGAAGGGGACCAACAAGGAAATGTTGAGAAGCAATCTCAAGTGGAGAAAAGTACTGATGCTGGTCAGCCTGATATCTCACATCCTCAGACTGAAGTTAGCACTCTTCAGGTAACTTTTGACACTACTAAAAATCATGCCAAAGCTACTGAAGTTCCTATCTTTAAATCTGTTATGTCTGATATGCAGACTGAGGCTCAGGTGGAGACTGAGGCCCAGGTGGAGACTGAGGCTCAGGTGGAGCACCTAACTCAGAAGGAACAACAAGTGATATATGCTCCAGAGATTGACTTCAGTCCTATAGTGGACAAACTGGAGAAGGTGGTTCCAATGGTGGAGAAAATGACCCAAATTGAAGAAACATTGGCCAACCAATCTCAGAAGCTAGAGAATCTGAGTTCATCTTCAGACTTGATGCAGCTTCAGACATCTCTTGCTGACAAAATGACTGCCATAGAAGGGAAGGTAGATGGAGTCAAAGCTGAGCTGAATGCAGAGATGAAGCACATGTATCAAGAGAGAACTTCATATCTTGAAGCCAAGCTGGTGGAGAAATATGATCAGATGATCAAGAGTGTTGTTGAGGAAACCGGCTCCCTGCTCATGACCAAGATGACAAACATGCTGAAAGATGTATTCTCCAACCAGTTTGCACCGATATCTGAAGAGTTCTCAGCGGCCAAGAACCATATGATGAGGCTGGAAGAGGAGCATGATCAGTTGGCTGGAGAAGTGCGAAGTATCAGTAAAGAGCAATATCACATGGATATCGCACTGTCTCAACTTCTTCCAAGGTATGGTGACAAAAAGGGGGAAAGGCATGGTGGCAAGCTGAAGGAGTTGTTGGCACAGACCTTGAAGAAGAAGGCAGATAAGGAAGCTGAAGAGAAAACTCTTGCTGAAGCCTTAAAAGAAGTAGAAGCCACTGAGAAGCTCAAGTTCAAGCAAGCTGAAGAGCCAATCTACACTCATGTCTCTGAGCAAACAATTCAGGAAGCTATCTCTGAAAAACTGAGTGGTAGAAGAATGATGGAAACAAGCCAAGCCGGTACAGAGCAAGCTAAACCTATCAAGAGAAAGGCTGTGGCATTTGTTGAACCAGAGAAGAAAAGGGCTAAAGCTTCAAAGGCTACTCAAAGAAAATTGATCATTGATTTTGAAGAGTCTGAAGAAGAAGCTGGAAAAGAAGTCTTCGACACAAGAAAAGCTCTGAAATCACTTCAAGTGGAAAAAGAGAAGAAAACTGCTGCTTCTGTATCAGGAGTTTCTGTAATCAGGAAGACGAAAGAAGAAGAGCAGAAACGAAGAAGTGGTTTCAAGAAGTTCCTGAGCAAGAGGAGGGGCACTGTTAAAGCTCATAAGTGGCCGCACATTGATAAATGGATGCCTATCCAATTCAATGATGCCTGGGAGGAAATAAAGAGAACCTTCTGGTTCTACTATGAAATTCTGAGAGAATGGAGGGGGACAAGCTCAGACATGAATGAAGCCTTCATAGATTACTTATTAACTTTCTATCCTAAGTACCTGCAGAGTTGGATTAACTTAGCAGATGAAGAAAATGCACAGATTGTTGCCCCTGGCCCATATACCTACCCTACTCCAAGACTAGAGAATGACCTGGTGAATGAGACAACCATTTCTCAAGAGATTGCTCAGTATGCCATCCATTTAGGACTGACAAGAAATAACCCAAATATCATCAAAGAAAGGGATGAACTGAAAAAGAGATATTATGGGATGTTCAACCTGGAGGTGCCTGAGGATGAGGTTGAAGAAGATTGAAGAGCTGATTGAAGATAGAAGACTGAAGCTGAAGATTGAAGAAGATTGAAGAAGATTGAAGACTGAAGATGATGAAGACTGAAGACTCTTTGTACTTCTGTTTTTGTTTTTGTATTTCATTGTACTATGTAACTCCGATCTTACAATCAATGAAAACTTTATCTTTATGCTCAAAGATAATATCTCATTATCTTTTTACATGTCTTTTATATTTGATATGCCTTTGTGATGAAATTGTTGGAAGAATTTGTCATTCTTGGATTGTAATAGGAAAAACTGAAACCTGAGTATAGGTTAAGTGTTTCTGTAACAAGATGGTTTTGGCATCATCAAAAAGGGGGAAATTGTTGGGAGATGAATTTAATAAAGAAGATTTTGATTAGATCCCAAAACCCCTGAGTACGACATGTTCAGGATAATCTTGATAGTTGAGTCAGGATTCAGTTTAGAGTGTTCAGGATGTTATCTGCACCATGTATAGTCAGCAGATATAGATCAGGTAAGTTTCTGAAGATTTTGAAGACTCAAGAAGTTTCAAGAATCAAGTCTCAAGATGAAATCAAGAAACTGAAAGTCTCGAAAGAAACTAAAACTAAAAGACTTCAAGACTCAAGACTCAAGATGAAACGAGAAATCAAGACTCAAGATGAAACTAAAAAACTTCAAGACTCAATCGAGAAATCAAGAATCGATGAAATCAAGACTCAAGACTCAAGATGAAATCAAGAAATCAAGACTCAAGATGTCATCAAGACTCGTAAGACTCAAGACATCAAGACTCGAAGACTCAAGATATCAAGACACGTAAGATATCAAGACACAAAGAGTTATCAAGACTCAAGAATCTCATCAATGCTCAAGATAACCTCAATGTTCCGAGGCAATCAATAATATCTATCTGAAGGCTACAAAACTGAGAAAAACGAGAATACTCAGAAAAATAGATATTGCCCAAGACATTCACATGCAGACAAAAGGAACTAAAGCTAAGTGTTGTTAAGGTTATATCACTTTCGAGAGATATTGACCAAAAAGAGCCGTTATGTTTGTCTACATTTATCAAGACAAGAACCAATCGTAGGAAGACAAAGATCAGTACTTTATTGACCTTTGAAAAGACAGTCATTTGAAGCATGTAGTAGTACTATGTTCCAGACTGGAAAAAGTTGTGAGTGGCTACATGAAAGCATATTTCCAAAAACATGCAAGGGAGTATTCAAACCCTAAAAATAGCCGTTCATCAAACACCATAAGAGGAAAATCATGAAGTTATCTCCTCCAACGGATAGTTTTTCAAGAGTGACCTTGGTGATTGCCTATAAATACTAGTGACTCTCTACATTGAAGGTTACGGGAAATTTGTAAGCAACTCAAGAGCTCAATCTTATTATTGCAAATTGAAGCACTCGAAAACCCAAGAATTTCCCAAGTGTTTCACATTGAAGAGAGCTCATTCACTAAGCCTAGTTTGATAAGATATATCCAAAGCTTAGTAGAGATATCCTAGCCTTTGCATTGTACTTATTGTAAAGGATATCTCATCCTAGTTGGAAACCAACTAGAAACCCCAAACCCTTTGTAAGGTAGTTTGAGTGTGTTTGTTGGTGAGTTGGAGTTGTAAAGAGTTAGTAAACTACGTCGAGGTAGTCAGAAAACTCTAGAGAAGAAGTTAGTAAGCTACTGGTGGTAGTCTGAACACTTGTGTGTGTTGAGTTAGTAAACTACAGTGAGGTAGTCAGAAAACTCAAAGTAGAAAGGTGAGTAAGCTGCAATGAGTCAGCCAGAAAACCTTAGGAAGTGGTTAAGGAATTTCTCTGAAGGTCAGAGAGAGTGGATGTAGGAGCTTGAGTCTCTGAACCACTATAATTGTTGTGTTGTTTTGCTTTCTGTACTGCATTGTTTTCTGTTGCATATCTTTAACTGAAAGCATAATTTACTGATATTCAGTTGGAATCAATCCACTGAACTTGCATCAACTGATCACAGCCTTAATCACTGATTCATTAAAAGGAAGGTTTTCAGCAAAGCTAAAAACGAGTATAAACTTAGGGCCAACCATTCCGCACACTTGAGTAGCTAGAACAGATAGTTACCAAACTGAACTAACTCTACTGAGGGTTCAGTAAGATAGTTATCTGATCCAAGCAGCTCAGGATCTCTGAAAAACTCAGGCTCAGTTGGGCTAATCTGAAGCTTCTGAAAGCAGCTCAGGATCATTGTCTCTGTAGACTTTGACTCAGGGCGATCTGTGCTTCTCAGGGCCAAATCATCAGGACAACCTGACCCATCTGACCTAAGTGAAAGAAAAGTTTTAAAAATCACTGAACACGTGTATCCCCCTCCCATACACGTGTAAGACTCGTTAACACCGGGACCAACAAAAGCCTTTATTAAAAAGAACACAATTAATTTGTATTAATACATTACATTTTTCTGATATATTTCAAAAATTATACATGTAAGTGATTTTATCTCTTGTAACACATAAAATATAGAGCATTCTTCCATTTTTTCGATCATTTATCTCAACGACTACCTTCATATAAATTTTTCTATGTTTTACTTTTCAAGGTAAGACTGTAGCAATACTAATTTATCACTCACCCCTTCCAAAGTGTTAAAACGTCATTCTTAAATTATTTTCCGTCTCACAATGAGACCTTCCTCTCGCAAGACTGTAGGTTTCATTTTTTATAAATATATATAATTGAAGAATTGACTAAAATAAAAACAGTAAAATAATAACATGAAAGTGAATCAATTTTAACAAGTGTGTAGCATGTAAAACATTTTTCAAAACGTATTAAAACTTAAATAATTAAACTCCCCCGATTTTCATGCCTTAAAAAAGTTATCTGTAATTAATATTTCATCTTCTTGATTGTTATTTGTTTCCTATATACACAAAATCACATCATTCCCCCTTATATATACAAAAATTTAAATGCATTGCATAATTAAATTAAACTACAAATTTTAGTGCAAGATGACACCATCACAAATTAAAAAATTCTTAATTGTTCGAGTAGAGCTATCAGGAACTGTTCTAAGAATAGCAACAACTAAACCCATTCTTAAGTCATCCCCCGATTCTCTACCAAATATGTTATGGTTCCTAACCAAAATACAAAAAACATATACTGTCTAAAAATATAACAATACTAGTCTCTAATTAATTCGGGGTAGGCAGTCAACATCGTCTTCACCTTCGAGAATATTCCTATAGATAAATTGAGAAATATTTGAATTAATAGGATTGTTCTTGATGAATTCGATTCAATAAAAACTTAAAGCAATAAAAAAAACCTTAAAAAAACACACCTATAATGTTGTAAATCTCCACCAGCATCCTCAAAAATATAGTTACATGACATAAATTGTTTAGAAATATGCAAACTTAAACTTCTTACAAGTTTCGGCATTGAGTATGGAGCTTGAGGTAAATAGGAACCAAGCTCAAAATCTAGATGTAAACCATTTTATGTTACTTGTGAAGCTTGGAAAGAACGTTCATCCACGTCATTTTGTGAACTTTGGATTTTACATTTTACCCCTTTGGAATTCTTATCTGAAAACATCATGTTATCATAAAAATCAATTATTTAAAATAAACTTAAAGAACAAAACATATAAGATTTTTTTTATTTACCTAAACAATCAACTTTCTTTTTTCCTTTTTTGCCTCTAACATCCCAATGACGTTTATACTTATCATTAATTACTTTTGCACTTTGTAGAGGATCAAGTATAAGAGCTTCTTCTGGTTGAGGAATGTCTTCTTCTGCTGACAAATCCTTTAAAGTAAGACTTCTAAACAAGGCGTTCAACTATAACTTGACATTTTGTAGTAATATTGCCAAGATGCATATTGCCTTCTTATTAGATTGAGCTTTAATAGCAAGATCATATGTTCCTCTCATAAACTCATGGGCAAATGTCATACTAGATGCTCTATTGAAAGATGTTGTCAGAGTTCCACCTATCAGATACTCGATTATTTATTGTTTTCATCCACCGTAATTTGATGTACTTCTCTGGAATATAATCTAAATTGACAGTGTCGAAAACTTTTAATACATTCCTACAAAATATACCACATGTCTCAAACTTACGACAAAATATACCACATGCCTCAAACTTACGACAACTACACCTTGCAGATACATTTTGGACATCAACTTGTACTAATATAACCCTTGAACTTCTCGCACGAGATTTTAAAGTGAACGTTGAAGTACCACATGACTCTTGTTTTTCTATTATAGCAAATCTCATCGACTCAGACACCTCTTTTTGAAACAAAAAGAATATTTCCATTCTGTATATCTAAGCCGCTTGAATAAGCCATGTGTTATGTACTACAGGAAACCTACCATGATGGCTACACATTCTTTTCTTTTTTATACAAGCGCCAAGATTCCTGAACTTTCTCAAAAGCAATCACACAATCGTATAAAGAAGATGTAGCTCCACCATTTTTTTTTTAAAGTTGAGTTTATGCCCTCACTTCTTGACTTAGCCTTAAGCCCAGCACTAAACCTATGATAACTGAATCCAATAGCTCATTTATCACGCAATTTGTACTTGAGGTTGAACCAATTCTTCTAAGTAATGTTATATTCATCCACCATTTGTTTCCACGTGGTTTCCAATTTTTCTCCATCTTGACAGTAAAGCATGCATTTTGCTACAAATTTTGAAATTTGAATCCCCATTTAAGCTGCCAAAATGTGAGGGTGCATTATGGTTTATGTGTCAATGACATAATCAATTATGAGAATTTGGCGATGCTACGAGGGTAGCAGCTGAAGCAGTTGGAAAAGTGCGCCTATCTTTTGAAGATAGAGTTTTAATTTTAAGAGATGTTCTTTACGTTCCAAGTTTTAGGAAGAGTTTAATTTCAGTTTCTAAACTCTTTTATGATGGATATTCGGTTACTTTTAATAAAGTTGTTACCATTGCTCAAAATTATGAGTTTATCTGTCATGGAACATTGTTGAATAATCTCTATAGAATTAATTGTGCACACCACTCACGAAATGCATCCTATAACACATCAACTATTTCAAGTAATAAAAGGAAACATTCAGCAGACGTAAACGAAACATTCTATGGCATCTAAGACTAGGTCATATTAATCCAAAGAGGATTCAACGGTTGGTTAAAGATGGTTCATTGGAGTCCCTCCGGGTTGAATAATTTCCAACTTGCGAATCTTGCTTGGAGGGTAAAATGACCAAGAGGGCATTTAGCGCCAAGGGGAATAGAGCCAAAGAAGTGTTAGAGATCGTTCACACTGATGTATGTGGTCCAATGTCAATCAAATCAAGAGGAGGTTATGAGTATTTCGTTACTTTTATTGATGATTACTCAAGATATGGGTACATTTTCCTTATGAAGCATAAATCTGAGACCTTTGATAAATTCAAAGAATTTAAGGCTTAAGCTGAGAAACATAGGGAAAAGAGTATCAAGTTTCTACGATCTGATCGTGGAGGCGAATACCTCAGGGATGGTTTTTTGAACTACTTATCAGACGAGGTGATTGTATCCCAGTTCACTGCACGCGGAACCCCTCAAAAAAATGGAATTGCAGAACGAAGAAACATAACCCTTTTAGAAATGGTCAGATCAATGATGAGTTATGCGGATCTACCCAAATCATTTTGGTGCCATCCAAATCGGTTTCCAAAATCCCTAAAGAGTTGTGGACCGGGCGCAAGCCTAGTTTGAAACACATGAAAATCTGGGGGTGTCCAGCATACGTGTTGGACAAGGAAGCCGGTAAATTGGATCCACGTTCATAATTGAGGCTGTTTATAGGGTATCCCGAGGGAACGAAAGGGTGCATGTTCTATGGTCCCGAAGATCAAAAAGTCATAATTAGTACGCACTTTAGAGTTTTGGAAGAAGACTATATGACCGATAGGAAGCCCAGAAGTGAGATTACTTTAGACGAGCTAAGAGGGCCAACTCCAATGCCAACTGTACAAGTTGACATACCAAGCAACACACCTACACAACCGGAACCTCGTCATAGTGGGAGGGTTGTTAGACATCCTGAGCGATTCATGGGGATGGGAGAGTCCTCGGACTTGGTCCCCGGTGATAATGAATCAGACCCTTGGTCCTACAACGAGGCGATCTAAGACAAGGATGCAGATTCTTGGCAAACAATAATGGAAGCTGAGATGGATTCTATGGATCATAATAAAGTGTGGGAGCTAGTCGAACCACTTAGTGGGGTAAAACCCATTGAATACAAGTGGGTTTACAAGAGAAAAAGAGGATCGGGCGGGAAGGTAGGGACCTGCAAGGCTAGACTTGTGGCAAAATGATACACTCAGAAAGAAGAGATCGATTATGAGGAAACATTTTCGCCTGTAGCTATGCTTAAGTCCATCCATATTCTCTTGTTGATAGCTACACATCTTAATTTTGAGATCTGGCAAATGGATGTCAAGACATCTTTCCTTAACGAAAGTCTTGAAGAAGAAATCTATATGCAACAACCCGAAGGCTTTGTTGAAAAAGGCCAAGAGCATCTCGTTTGCAAGCTCAAGAAGTTCATCCATGGGTTGAAGCAAACATCCTGTGCTTGGAGTCAATATTTTGATCAGGTTATAAAGTCTTACGGTTTTGATGAAAACGAGTTCGAGAGTTGTGTTTATAGAAAGTGTGTCGGAACTGCCTTGGTATTCTTAGTACTATACGTGGACGACATTCTTCTTATCGGGAATGATGTAAAGGTGTTGTTAGACGTAACTCGTAAGGGCATGGCTGTCAATACAGTTTGATATGAAGGACTTAGGGGAAGCAGGTCACATCCTTGGGATCAAAATCACTCGAGATCGTAAGAAAATGATGATAAACTTATCGCAAGCTTCATACATAGACATTGTCATGAAGCGATTTAGCATGCAAGATTCCAAGAAAGTTTTTGTACCTTTCAGGCATGAAATCCATCTATCCAAGGATATGTGCCCTAAGACACAGAAGGAGATAGATGACATGAAAGGCATTCCTTATGCTTCGGCTGTCGGAAGCCTTATGTATGCAATGCTATGTACGAGACTGGATATCTGCTTTGCCGTTGGCATGGTAGCAAGATATCAGAGTAACCCAGGGAAAGGATATTGGACTGAAGTTAAAAACATTCTGAAGTATCTGAAAAGAACTCGGGATAGAATGTTGGTTTGTCAATCAGACAGTCTAATTTCCGTTGGTTACATGGACTCGAATTTCCAATCAGACTTAGATTCTAGAAAATCTACCTCGGGTAGTGTGTTTTGCATGGGAGGAGGAGCCATGACATTGAGAAACGTTAAGCAGAAATGCATCGCAGATTCTACCATGTTAGCTGCTTGTGAAGCAGCGAAAGAAACGGTTTGGCTCAAGAACTTCTTAGTGAACTTGGACGTAGTTTCGAATTTGCCCAACACTATCACAGTTTATTGTGATAATGCTGGAGCAGTTGCAAATTCAAGGGAACCAAGAGCCCACAAGGCCAGCAAACACATTGAAAGGAAGTACTATCTTATAAGAGAAATCGTTAAGAGAGGAGATATAGAGGTGGCAAAGATCGCGTCGGAAGACAACCTAGCAGATCCATTTGTTGGGGTTATACTGGAAAGTATGCTTTTACTTTGTATAACCAAACTGAATTTCTGTCTTATTTACTGAAATAAATTATTTATCACTGTTGCTTTAGATATGAATGAATATTATATATATTTACTGCATAACTGTTCAATAAATAATACGTGTTACATTGTAGTTAATGTGGTGATACCAGATCATAGAAGATCACATTAATAGTCCCTTGTAAATAAGTACAAATTCACAACCTAGATGGAAAGTGTTGGGAAATTTATAGTTTTGATGGAAGTTCCAAAACAGTTGTAATAGGACCAGTCGAACCTGTTAGTCGACTGATGATTTGATAGGAAACCAGATGAACATGTTAAACAGCTGATGAATTAGACTAAGTCACATTTTAAGGGGGAACTCAAAATGCATAAGTTAGATCAGAAGCGAAGATCAGAAGCGAGGATCAGAAGAAAAGAGTTGTAAACGCAGTAGACCAGAAGACCTATTCTATGGAGACATCAGCAGAGTCGATAGGTTGAAGCTAATACAACCATATCAGAAGACTCAAGGTGGCTGATCAGTAGAATATTGATCAGATCAAGCTTAGTCAGAAAAGTAATAAGCACAACTACTTATCCAAGGCATACGATGTAAATCAGACCAGAAGAATGTCAACAGAGTTGGCTTTACAAGACGCCAAATAAGTGTACTTGTTAGCCACTAAGGGGTCGACACGTATGTACTAATCTGACGATGCAGAATATGGCGTATCAGGGCAAATGGGTACAAAGGACATATATACATGGAGAAGGCATGGCCTTCCTGAAGCACGTCACATCAAGCCTGCAAACTACCTAAAATAGCCTGAAATTCAAATTGCTCTCCAACGACTCTTTGATTTCATGGTCTATAAATATGGGATCAACCTTCATAGTAAGGTGACGGAAATAATCATCAAGCTCAAGCAATCAAGATTTCCGCACGAAGAACACAAATTCAAGATTCATTCTAAGTGTTCATCCCATAGTTCTTAGCATAGAATTCTTATCCTCTGGCCTTAGGCTACTAAATACTTCAAATACTAGGATAGAATTCCAGTTGGAACACAACAAATCTTATACCCAAACCAAAAGTTAGGTTAAGTTTGTTTTGCAAAATTTCAGACTAGGGTTTCTAGTTTCTGATTTCTGTGATTGGTTGAGAAAGAACTCTTGAAACATCTGATTGTACTGTGTTGGACTAACACATTAAACTAAGTCCAAGTTGGTTAAGTTGGTGCCCCTGCTGATAGGGAAGAGTGGACGTAGGACAGTTTGTCCGAACCACTATAAAATTTGTTGTGCATTATCTGATTTACCTATTTTACACTTTGCACACTACTTGTTAAAATATTGCATGCATATTCTGAGTCTGGATCAGGTTTGTATCAAGCAACTGATCTGATCAGTTTGACACTTTGTCATCTGATTCAAAACAGATAACTCAGAATTCTGATTCGATAAACTAATTTTTCACACGGGTTTAAAACTTAGCTTCTGCACATCAGTTAAACTGATAGACACCAAATTGATCTGCCCTCAGGCGATCAGTAAGTTGGATATCAGTCCAAACTGATTCACCCGCACTCTGATCAGGCATACCTGCTTTGCACCCTGATCTCACGCAAAAGTTTTCAGAAGTCTATTCACCCCTACCCTCTAGACTTCTGCCCTCACGAAAACCTGTTCGGGACCTACAAAAAGGAATAATCCATCGTGAAAGGTTGAAGTGTAAGACTCAGATTGGCTTGTCTTGACCAAGAGATTACACTAGTGCATTATGATGCACTGAATATGACCTACATGAGGATAAATTCTTCAGTACTGAATATAGAAGAATTAGATCGCAGTTACTCGTTATTTATTAATCTACTTTCCTTAAATAGGATCGTGTGAAATTAATAATTATTGCTTTGACTTATGTTGGGTAGAGAATCAATGAGATTCAATACTTTATATCTTGGGCAATATTATTAGTTACATGACGATTGCTAAGATTTAATACGGAGAATCGTGTGCAAGTACGTCTTGCTTGATTTGTCCCCTTGGTGGGCTCGGAAGTTTTATCATACCAAATCTTGCAAGTGGAATTTGTTTCCAGTATGGATAATAATGTTGAGTTGACCTTACTCCAAGGAAAAATATATTAATTAATATAAAGCTTTTCAGTGACTTAAATTAATTAATGGATTGAATAATCTTAAACACAGGAAAATATAATCGGGAGCCATATTACAGTAATATGGGTTAAGATGGATAGTGAAATATTAATTATGTAGTGAGATTAATTAATATTTATGGGCTTGAATAATATTGTGGCTCAATATTGATAATTCAAGGTCCATTGGAAGGTCCAATCTTAATTCTCCTAAAAGCCCCTTTAGTAGCCCAAAGATAAAGTCCAATAACTGAAAAAGGTGATTAAAATAAAAGAAATATTGTTGCCTAATTTTTCTTATTTTTTTTGAAAATTTGGAGTAAAGAAGAGGAAAAGATTTTCTTGAAAAGATTTTATGGAAAAAGATAAGTATTCTTGGAATACAACATTATCCCATAAATTCAAGAAATTAAATCTTGATTCTTTATTCTTGGAGATTTTCGAAAATCTCATAGATATGAGAAGAAAAGATATTTTGTGATTATTATGGAAATAGAATATATGAGGTATGTTCAAGATTGTATCTTGAGAAGATACAAAGAAATTTCTCTAACCTTAATAAACACAACTTTCGTCCCCCCCTTGTATCTATAAATAGGGGATGATTTTTTCATCCCCAAAATAACACAGAAATTGATTTTTCGGAAAAATATCAGCGTCGATAAAATATCAAATATTTTGAAACATCGACAATTTCTGTTTTTTCAAAAAATTTCAATTGTGTGCAACAAATTTTTCTTTTCCTTTTGTTAAATTATTTGAAGGAGATCCTACCACCGGAATATCAAATAAGGACTTGGGAATACTAGAGAAGATCGTTGGGTTTGTGCAACTGTTCTCTTACCGTTCAATCCGCCAAAAGGTACGCCTTACGTAACTCCTAGAATTCCACATGTGTAGGATTTACATGGCAATTTTGTATGCATGATATGTTGCTGTGATTTAATTATTATTTGAATTAATGTAGGATTAATTCATGATAGTAATAATTAAATCAATTTAAATTTGTATTTAAATTGCAACTCGAATAGACCCGGGCACACTATTTCCCAACACCATTCACAAAAGGGTCTTCCTCAGAATACATCCGAGAGACATGTGGAAGGAATGAGTGTCAAGATCGTTGTCAATCTGCTTTGAGTATAAGTGGGAGAAAGTTATTAGGTTCATGTAGGTGACATTAGATGTCACGTAGAACATGAGACATGCTGTAGTATACTTAAAAGTAGACTTTGAGTATAAGTGAGAGATTGTTGGGGTTATACGTGAAAGTATGCTTTTACTTTGTATAACTAAACTGAATTTCTATCTTATTTACTGGAAATAAATCTTTTATCACTGTTGCTTTAAATATGATTGAATGTTATACATATTTATTGCAAACTGTTCAATATCAGTACGAGTTACATTGTAGTTAATGTGGTGATACCAGATCACAGAAGATCACATTAACAGTTCCTTGGAAATAAGTACAAATTCACAACCTAGATGAAAATGAACAATCCATCAAGAAAGGTTGAAGTGTAAGACTCAGATTGACTTGTCTTGACTGAGAGATTACACTTGTGCATAATGATGCGCTGAATAGGACCTACAACGAGGATAAATTCTTCAGTACTGAAATTAGAAGAATTAGACCTCAGTGGTTGGTTATTTCTTAATCTCTGTCCCTTAAATAGGATCGTGTATGATTAATAATTATTGATTTGATTTATGTTGGGTAGAGAATCAATGTGATTCAATACATTGTATTTTGGGCAATATTATTAGTTACATAACGATTGCTAAGATTTAATACAGAGAATCGTTTGCAAGTACGTCTTGCTTGATTTGTCCCCTTGGTGGGCTCAGAAGTTTTATCATACCAAATCTTACAAGTGAAATTTATTTCCGGTATGGATAATAATGTTGAGCTGACCTTTCTCCAAGGAAAAATATATTAATTAATATAAAGCTTTTTAGTGGCTTAAATTAATTAATGGACTGAATAATCTTAAACACGGAAAATAATAATCGAGATTCATATTACAGTAATATGGGTTAAGATGGATAGTGCAATATTAATTTTATAGTGGAATATTAATGGGCTGAATAATATTGTGGCTCAATATTGATAATTCAGAGCCCTTTGGAAGGTTCAATCTTAATTCTCCTAAAGGTCCCTCAAGTAGCCCAATATAAAGTCCAATAACTGAAAATATGATTAAAATAAAAGAAAAATATTGTTGCATATTTTTTCATATTTTTCGAAAAATATGTAGGAAGGGAGAGAAAAAATTTTATTGAAAAGATTTTATTGAAAAAGATAAGTATTCTTGTAATACAAGATTATCTCATAAATTCAAGAAATTCCAAATCTTGATTCTTGCCTTGTTATTTTTGAAATTTACTATAAAATAAGGAGGTTGAATTTTGTGAAATATTATTTATGAAAAATAGAATATATGAGATATATTCAAGATTGTATCTTGAGAAGATACAGGAAAATTTTCCATGAGCCAAATTTATCCCAAAATTTCAACCACCCCTTGGCTTATAAATAGGGGATGATTTTTTCATCCCCAACACAGTTCCATTATTGGAAAAATTAGAAATCCACAAAGGTGGTGCAATATAATTTACTTTTTCCTTTTGTTAATTGTTTTTGGGAATCCTTCCATCGGATTATCAAGCAAGGACGTGGGAATACTTGAGAAGGTTCTTTGGGTTTGTTCATTGGAACGGGTACTCATCTTTTCTGCGGTTGTCTCGTCAAAAAGTACGTTCGCGTAAACTCCGAGAATTCCGCATGCGTAGGATTTACGTGAATTTATTATGTGCATGTTGTTGGTTGATTATTATTTGAATTAATATATAATTAATTCATGCTAGTAATAATTGTAGAATTAAATTTGTATTTAAATTTCTCCCCGAATAGATCCGGGCAATAAATTTTCCAATAATTTTTGGTGAGTGAGAAATGAAATCACAAAGTCGAGACGTCACAACACTTTTTTCTGGTCGTGTTGTGCCAAGCCGCACAGTGACCGTGCCTGTGTCCCGCGGTTCCTTAATTCTTGACAATTAGACTTTGGGATGGACTTTGGGTCTTGGGCTGGAGCCTACCTATATTTTTGTAGCTAGACCCAACTGGAATATACAAAATCCAATTATGCAAGCCCAATTCGGGATTGGGTTGACCCAAGTTCTAATTCAGTACATGTCAATTGATTTTGAATTAGAATGAACCTGAATGTCAGATTGTCTAGGTTCATTGGTGTTTCAAGCTTAAAAAGTAACTGGTCAGATATATGTGAGTCGTCAGTCCATCACTTGAATTCTCATAATGACATTGATTATCATAAATGCCCGAAATTCATATCATGCATCTCACCACCTAAGTAGATTGACTCGTATAAATCATGTAGAATAAACAATTGAAATATTGTTGAATTCCATCTGAAAAATTCTTGCAACCCAAAAAATTCATATAGCATTATGCACTTCATTTGCTTAATGAGTGCATTCTTATTCCTCAAGCCATTTTCAGTTCGTTGAAGCTTTTTACACTGTGGTGCTGCATTTAAAATCGTGAGTGCTAGTTTGGGCATATTTATTTTGCAGGCAAAAAAGATCATCCATGACTCGATTTGGTAAGTAATCTAATCGTGATTCGAGTTTGTTGCTTGTTGTTGCTCGTTTCTACTAAAAGAAGGAAGCTATTTATCCTGAAAAGCTACTTAAGGGGAAAACTTGATGATTCTAGAAAGTATTAGTTTCACAACTGAAAAACATTAGTTATGATATTTTCCAATTTTCTATTTTTTCGATTTTGTTACTTCTGTCATCTTGTAAGACATAGTTGGTGTACTTAAATGTACCATCATTTTAAGCTCGTACCACTATTTAATTCATCTTGTACCATCATTTTAAGTCTGTAACACCATTTTTTAAGCTCATATTACAATTTAATTCAGTATGTATCATCATTTTTAAGTCCATACCACCATACGTTAATCCCGTTCAACAATTTTTTTTTCAAAATTTTGTTAATTTTATTAAGTATATAATGATTATTCTCTTAGGCTATGTTTATCAATAACCCACATCCAACCCAACGTTCTAATATAATATTCATTTCTCTCTCATCCACATATACAATCTACCATCCAACCCAATTTAAACACTTTTATACTTTATCAATGACACCAACCCAACTTTAAATAATTATTTTTTCTTATTATTTTTAAATACGTATTATGTATAATCGATTTTTGTTATATTTAAATGTGTAAAAAAGTATATAAAAATTATTTTATATTCTAAATTCGTAATTATGATAAGGAAAAAAATTACCATACACTTAAAATAAATTACAGACTCAATAACAAAAATAAAATTGAAAAGACATGAACAAGCTAGAAAGTGATACATGAAATACTAAATTAGAAATACAATAAATGCAAATTACATATTTAATTCTGAGAGCCAAATTTTTGTCATATATGCTCAATCAAGTCGTTATTAAGAGAGGTATGAGCTTCTCTATTGTGAAGTTTCTCCCTATTAATCATATAAGTGGATAAACTTGCAATGCGTTCAGTAAAGTAATGAAAATGTTGGCCATCATCTGTAGGATTATCTATAAAAAATTATGTGAGATCATAGTAATTTTGGTACGTATCTTGTTCATCCTCTACTATCATATTGTGTATGATGATACAAGTCATCATAATTTTTCCCATAAAAGACTTATCCCAAACAAGACATGGGCGTCGAAGAAATGCGAAACGACCTTTTAAAACTCCAAATGCTCGCTCTACATCTTTTCGCACATCCTCTTGGTGTTGAGCGAAGAATTTTTATTTTCGAAGTTGTGGAGAAATTATTGACTTGACAAATGTAGCCCATGAAGGATATATACCATCAGTAAGATAATATGCCCTATCATTTTCCCGACCATTCACAATGTAACTAACATTTAGTGCTCGACCTTCCAAGATATCACTAAAAATTAGAGATCGATGGAGTACATTAATATCATTGCACGTATTTGGTGTTCCAAAGAAAGCATGCCATATCCATAGGTCATGATGCAACAACTTCCAAAATGATTGTTGGTTTTCCACTTCTCCCTGCATATTGCCTAGCCCATGCAGTAGGACAAATTTTCCATTCCCAGTGCATGCAGTCAATATTGCCTATCATACCCGGGAATTCACGTTGATCCCCTACATAGAGTAGTTTGGCCAAATCTTGTTCATTAGGCCTTCTAAGATACTCATCACTAAAGCAAGAAATTACGCCTTCTACGAAATTTATGAGAGCTTTTCTTGTCACAGCTGCACTCATTCGCAAGTATTCATCAACGACATCAGATGATGTCCCATATGCCAACACCCTAATAGCTCCTATATATTTCTGCAACGGTTATATACCTCGTCTACCTATGGCGTCAGGTCTATGTTGAAAATATTCTTTATTCGCAGTAATGGCATCCACTATACGTAGAAATACCAGTTTTTGCATGTGAAATATTTGTCGAAAGATCTCATGAGTATATGTTGGCGTGTTGCTAAAATAGTCGTTCATCAAACACTTTTCACCAATCTCACGATCTCTTTCAAAATATCTTCTTCTAGCTTTAGGAGTATGATCTCCTATAACTAGATTAAGATTGCTTATGATCATATTCTCGATGACGAGATCAATTTGATGATTCTGTTGAGCAACATGTTTATTCCATTCATCAAGTTCATTGAAATCGAGAGAATCAGAACTCGAATCTGAACCTACTGATGAATTTTCATTGAAAGACATTTGTAAAGTGTAATGAGTAAACACCAAGAGTAGAAATTATATTTGAGAGACACAATTGAGTAAGATATGAATTTTAGTGTATGTCTAATGTGGATTCAATAAGTATATATAAGATACAATAATGTGCATACGAATCAAATAAAGTTAACTAGACAATTACATGTGATATTTGAAACAATAAAGTAGACTAGACAATTGCACGTGAATCTCATACAATAAAATAGACTAGACAATTACATGTGATATTTGATACAATAAAGTAGACTAGACAATTGCATGTGATATCTGATACAATAAAGAAGACTAGACAATTGCATGTGAATCTGATACAATAAAGTAGACTAGATAATTACATGTGATATTTGATACAATAAAGTAGACTAAACAATTATATGTGATATCTGACACTACCTCCCGTCCATCAATCTTATGTCTGATGCTTTTGGCACAGGTTTTAAGAAAAAAATAGATAAAGTAGATAAAGTAAGAGTATTATAGGATATTGTGGGGTCCATTTATAGATAAAGTGATTGTTTGTGAGTAAAGTACAATGACATTTGAAGTAATTAAGTGATGGTCGGAGGACAAAGATAAAGTAACTTTTGCCAAAAATGGAGTGTGCATAAGATTGGTGGACGGAGGGAGTACAATAAAGAAGACTAGACAATTGCATGTGAATCTAATATCTGATATAATCAAAAGTGCAATTATATATGTAGAGATATGAGATGATAAGGTGGAGTCATCCCACACCTATTTTGGAAGTTGTAAGACTGCAAATTGCAGGTCACCATACCAAATTAAATGTCATTGTTGGAAATTAATAAATGGATGGCCAGGATGGGCATAACTGGTGGTTGCGGTCAATACTATGATAAAAGGCATAACCTTCTTGATTCTTGTGAGATTTATTTTGAGAAATGGCCACCCTTCTGATACAAATATTTGGACTAGACAATTGCATGTAAAATTTGATATAATAAAGAGGACTAAACAATAATATGTGATATTTGATACAATAAAGTGGACTTGAAAATTGAGATACAAATACAATAATGTTCATAAAATTGTTGGCTGAAATCAAACACAAAAATAAAAAGACTTACAAGACAATAACTAAATTAAACACACAAAGTAAAAGGCTTACAAGACATAAACTGAAGTTACATGAAAATAAAATACATTCACTGTTTAAACACAATTCCCATTAGATAATGTTTCATCTCTTCATCTTCAGGGGATAAGTGATCTTTCGCCATCAATGCATGTTGGTCCCGGTGCAAACGAGTCTTACACGTGTATGGGGGGGAATACGCGTGTTCAGTGTTTTTAAAACTTTTTCTTACTGAGGTCAGCTTGGGTCAGATAATCCTGAAGATTAGGTCCTGAGAAGCACAAATCACTCTGAGTCAAAGTCTACTGAGACAGTGATCCTGAGTTGCTTTCAGAAACCTCAGATAATCCCAACTGAGTCCTGAGTTTTAGAGATCCTGAGTTGCTTGGATCAGATAAATAACTTACTGAACCCTCAGAAGAGTAAGTTCAAATTGGTAACTATCTGTTCTAGCTACTCAGACGTGCGAGAATGGTTGGCCCTTTAGTTTATACTCGTTTTAAAGCTTTGCTGAAAACCTTCCTTTAATGGAATAGTGATTAGGCTGTGATTCAATTACATGCAACTTCCAGTGGATTGATTCCAACTGAAATATCAGTGAAAATATGTTTTCAAACTCAGTGATGTAAAGTTAAGCACAGATAAAGAAAGCAATAAACAACACAGCAATTTATAGTGGTTCAGAGACTCAAGCTTCTACGTCCACTCTCTCTGATCCTCAGAGAAATTCACTAATCACTTATGAGCTTTTACGACTACCTCGCGTTTTACTTACTCAACTTCGCCCTCGAGCTTTACGACTACTCCACTTAGTTTACTTACTCAACCCGACCTTGAGCTTTACGACTACCTCCGTAGTTTACTTACTCAAACACAAACAAGCTTTCAGACTACCTCTGTAGCTTACTAACTTCACCTCTAGAGCTTTCTGACTACTCCACGTAGTTTACTAACTCTTTACAACTCTCCTCACCAACAAACACACTCCAACTACCTTCTCAAGGGTTTGGGGTTTCTCGGTTGGTTTCCAACTAGGATGAGATATCCTTTACAATGAAGTACAATGCAAAGGCTAGGATATCTCGACTAAGCTTCGAGATATATTTTTATCAAGCTAGGCTTAGTTTAATGAGCTCTCTTCAATATAAAAGCACTTGGGAAATTCTAAGTTTTTCGAGTGCTTTAACTTTTGATAATAAGTTTGAGCTTCTTGAGTTGCTTATAAATTTCCGTAACCTTACAATGTAGAGGGTCACCCGGTATTTATAGGCATACACAAAGGTTACTCTTGAAAACTATCCGTTGGAGAGATAGCTTATGAGTTTCCTCTTATGGTGTGTGAGGAACGGCTATATTTAGGGTTTGAAACTCCCTAACACGTTTTAGGCAATAGCCTTTCATGTAGCCGGTCTTCACTTTTTGCGATGCGAACTTTTGTACATCGACATCTTTTTTTCAAATGACACATCCTTTGTCGATTAATCGATATGGTACAATGTTGTCTTCCTCTTTTTGACTTTTGTCTCCGGTTAAAAGGTAGACACCTTCAACGGCTCTTTTTGGTTACAAACTACGAGTTGATATAACCTTAACAACACTTTGTCTTAGTTCCTTTTATGCGCATTTTAATGTCTTGGCAATATCTAACTTTCTAAGAATCGCGTTTTTCTCGATGTTGCATCCTCTAGATAGATATTTTTCGATTGCCTCGGAACATTCGAGGTTTATCTTTGAGCATTGATACATTCTTGAGTCTTGATAATTCTTGTGCCTTGATATTCTTGATCTTGATTCTTGATCTTACGTCTTTAGAGTCTTGAGTCTTGAGTCTTGAGTCTTGAGTCTTGATCTTACGAGTCTTGATATATCTTGGTGATATCTTGAGTCTTCATCTTTGAGTCTTGATTTACTCGATTTCATCTTGAGTCTTGATATCTCGATTTCACAATGAGTCTTGATTCTCGATTTCTGCTTGAGTCTTGAAAACTTCGGTTTCATCTTTGGCTGTCGATTTCTTGAGGAACATCTTGAGTCTTGAGAATCTTGAGATCTGTCGATCTATATCTGCTGACTATACATTTTGCAGATATCATCCTGAATACTCTAAAACTGAATCCTGACTCAACTATCAAGATTATCCTGAACATGTCATACTCAGGGGTTTTTGGAATCTAATCAAAATCATATATCTTTATTAAATTCATCTCCCAACAATTTCCCCATTTTTGATGATGCCAAAACCTATCTTGTTACAACCATATAACCTAAACTCAGGTTTCAGTTTTATCCTATTACAAGATTGGTTATGTCTCCAATATTTCTTGAACAGAGAATTTCTCAACAATTTCTGAGAGTCTCTCAACAATTAATCATTCAACAATTTCTTCAGTAATGAATCTTCTTAAATAGTTCATCACCAAATACTTAAACAATTTTCTTCATAAACAATTAATTCAGAGACATTCATTCAGCATATCAAAAGTAAAAGACATGTAAATAAGATAATGAGATATTATCTTTTTGAGCACAAATGATAAATTTTCATTGATGATGAGTAGTCTGTTACAAGTTACAATGAAATTTATCAAAACAAAAAAATAAGACAAAAAGATAGAAAAATTACAAGTGTCTTCAGGTCTTCAATCTTCAGATTTGGCTCTTGATCTTACGCTCTTGACTATCTTCTTCTTGACTTCATCACGGGCACTTCCAGGTTGAACATTCCGAAATACCTCTTTTTCAGATCATCTCTTTCCTTAATTATATCCGGATTTGTTCCTGCTTAAACCCAATCGAAAGCAAAGATCTTGAGCAATTTTTTGAATAATGGCTTTCTCATTCACCATGCCATTATCAATTCTTGGAGGACGGTAGGAAGTATGGACCAGGGGCAACTATTTGTACCTTTCCTTCATCTGCTAGATTCATCCAACTTTGGAGATATTTTGGATAGAAGGTTAGGAGATATTCAATGAACGCTTCATTCTGATCTGAGCTTTCCCCTCTCCACTCCCTGAGCACATCATAATAGAACCAGAAGGTTCTTTTGACCTCTTCCCACACATCGTTGAATTTGATAGGCATCCATTTATCAACGTGTGGCCACTTCCGATGCTTTTGATGTCTCTCTCCTTTGCTTTCGCAAACTTTTTGAATCCACTCCTTAAACCTTGCTCTTCTTGATCTTCTTCCCGATCCGCAGTGCGCTGAGATTGAAGCAGCTGCTTTCTTAGCCTGTTCTATCTGGAGTGTCTTCAGAGCATTCTTTGTATTGAAGACTTTCTTCTTCTGCTAACCTGCCGACTCTTCCAATTCCTCCATCAACTTTCTCTGCACTGGCTTAGAAGCCTTAGCACGCTTGCTTTCAGGTTGAACAATGCCCAAGGCTTTCCTCTTCATAAGCGATTCGGCCGGCTGGCTGGCTTGTTCCAACCTTAGCTCTTTTTCGGTTTCTCTCTTGCAACATCAAGCATGGTTTCCTCGAAAACTTCGAGTGTAGATAGACTTCTCCACTGGCGAACTTCGGTTTGTCGGTAACCGACTTCATTCAAGGCTTTGGATAGGTTATACATTTCGACTTCTTTTTTTTGCCTTTTTCTCCAAAGTGCGTGCCAATAACTTCACGAAGTCTTCACCTTTCTTTTCCCCTTCTTGCACCGTAATTTGGAAGAAGTCCGGAGAGTCTTTGTGTCCATGTGATATTGCTCTTTGCTCACACAAATACGCACCTCTCCCGCTATCCCGATCTTGTTCGTCTTCCAACCTCTCCGAGATGGTTCTTAGCCACGAAAAAATTCTTGAGATAAATGGGCAAACTTGCGGAGAGAGCTTCTTTAAACATCTCTGTCATCTTGGTCATGAGCATTGAGCTCATTTCCTCAATAGCCAGATTAGATCGGCACCTCATTTTTTTCTCTGCCGGTTTCACCTCTAGAAATTGATATTCTCACGGTGCTTTATTTGATTCGGCCTTTCATTTCGGCCTTGACTCCTCCAGTTTTCATTCAACTTATCTTCCATGGAGGTCATCTGTGGAGGTCGAGTGTTTTGGATTTGCACCGATTCTCAAGAAAGTGACTAAGGTTCTCCATCTTCTCGAGCTTGGGCGACCAATGTTTCTTCCATCCCGAGCAATCTTGTTCATCATTGGCTCAACCTTCTCAAAACTTCTCCATCAAGGGAGTGAGGTCAATCTCGGGAACCTTCGCACCTTCTGGCTTTGATTGATCATCTGAGCCGACTTCATCCTGAACTCCAGTCTCCAACTGAGCCTCAGTCTGTACATCAGTCAATTCAGAATTAAAGATAGAACTTTCAGTAACTTTGACATAATTTTTAATAGTGCCAAAAGGTACCTGAAGAGTGTTAGCTTCAGTCTGAGGTTGACCGATTTCAGGTTGATCAGCACCAGAAGTTTCCTTCTCCATCTGAGACTGATCCTCAGCATCTCCCTGTTGGTCCCCATCTTGAAATTTGTCTCTGCTGCTAGGGGCACCAACTTCAGTAGCTCTCCTCTCAGCTATCTTCCTCTGAACTAGCTCATCAAAATCGGAATTTTTCATCCTGAGCTTTGTCTTCCTGAAACCTGAGAACTCAGTCAGGAAAGCTTTCTCCTCATTCCACCAGTCTTCCCCTCTGAATGCAGCAATGTTCAAAGATCTCCTAAGAGTCGATTGAGGATATAAACCGTCGACCTTAATCGAAGAAGATATCTTGCGGATCGGGGTATGAAATTTGAGCTCGGGGGTAGCGGTCAAGGATGAACCATTCCCCCTTGCTCCTCCACTCGGTTTCTTCAGCTTCGCCCTTCTTCATTCTCGGGCTCTCTAGTTCAGTTGAAGCATCTGCTGAAGGATCTAGAAGTAGTTCACTCAGGAGCTCATCAAACGTAAAATATCTCTGAGTCTCCGTAAGCATCTGAAGGTTGTCTTTGATCAGTCCTCGGTTTGCATCCGAGTAGGTTCGTGGTCTGGTAGGCACATCCTCAGATTGACTACGAGTTAGCTCTGTATGCGAGCCACACATCTTTGGTAGGAATCTCGAGGCTGAGTTCCTTTAAATATTTCTGAGAAATTTTGTGCAGGCGAAAGCGAAGTCTCAAGCACCTCGAGAAGACACTGGCCCTCGATCGTTCTTGTGCCTTAGAGATAACCTGAGCCAAAACTTGCAATGGCAAATCTTGAGAGGTTTGGCTCTCAGGTTGAATCTCTTCAGAATCACTGCCATCTTCATCGGTGAGAACCACCAATCTTCTGCGCTTTGGAGCAAGGTTCTTCTGCTTCATCATTTTTACTCCCTGCTCCTTCTTTGCCTCCAACAGAACCTTCCCCTTGGTTTGTTGGGTCTCTTCAGCAGCAGCAGCTTTTGGTGATTCTGCTTTCTTTTCTTTCTTCCCCCTGATGGCCTGTTTCTTCACAGCAACGGGCTTGAAGAGCACCTTGGACTTGGGGAATGGGGTCGAATTGGCGAAGATATCCTCCTCCTCTCTGCACATCTCCAAAATATATGCTATTTTGGTTACATGGTGGATCTTGTCTTTAATCGTGATAGCCCCGTCAACCTTCTTGAAGACTTTGGCTTGCTCACTCACCATCTGAATCAAAAATTTCAGCCAGTTGAAGACGGTGGTGGGTGAGGCCTCAATCGCCGCCATCAATCGGAGCTTCGGGGTACTGATCTGCTCAAAACTCCCCGCAAGGCTCATGATGCTTTTGCTCACAATATCCATCAAAACTCGATATTGTGGCTTCAAATGCCTCTTATGCAGTGTAGCCTCAAATTTCACAGGATTCTCAGCAATCCTATCTAAATACTCCTGCTCTCTACCCAACATATACATAGCAGGATCCTCTCCTCTATCACAAAGCTCAAAAACATCATTTGAATTCTTCGGAATAATGTACAATTCCCTTTCAAAATCGATGTATTTGGATGAAAGCTCTAAATGTGATACTGTAATCTCATAATGCATACCATCCTCTTCATCTATCCTCAAATTACAGATGAACTCGATTACCTCTTTTGCATATTCTTGGTCCGGTCGGCTTGCGACGGGATGAGTGAGTTTGGCCAGACAGATCATATGGAGAGCCTCCTCTTCTGGTTTGGAGTTGGTTATCCTATCGAGCGAGACAACGAACTCGTACCAGGGTTTGTTGGTTTCGGCTAATTTATCGAAAATGGTAGGAGCCATTTGAGAGATTGAAGATTTGAAGATTTAGAGTTTAGGTTTTCTGGGCAAAAGGGGATTAATTTTACAGAGGATTTGGGAACGAAGGGTTTGATAAAATTTGGCTTGAATGGCTTATTGGGTTATAAATAGTTTCGAGATCGTGGGAATTCACGTTGGTTAGGTGAAAAGCAACGGTTGAGATTAATCTCCGATTAATCGGGTATGCGAACAATCGATCTTCCAAAAAATAAGCCGCCAAAATATCCTCATTGGTCATTAATGTAACAGGGCATTAAATGACTGTTGACCTTCTTCGGAATTTTAAACGATCCCGCCCAAAAACTTTCCTTAGGTGTTTTGTATTTATTACAAATGATTAATGAGCTTCATTTAAGCAATAAATGAGTCGCATGAGTCATTACTTCTTCAGACTAATTTCTCTCTATCAGTCTTACTGAGTACTGACCTTGATAAAAATGTCGATTATATCTTGAAATCTTGAAAGGGTTCGAAGATAACACCGAATCTTCGACCTTGATGCAAACTGAGTTTCACGAGACTCGATTCGGTGTTTCCATTTTATCCTGAGCTTCTCAGTAGAATTCTGAGAAAACTTCATGCATCTGAAAACCTTCAATTTTTCAGATTTTACTCTATACACCTGGATCTAACATCCCTAATTCAACTGAAAGTTCCTGAAATCTTGATTCAGCCAAAGGTTTAGTCAAGATATCGGCTCTCTATATCGGTATGAATTTTCTCCATCCTTATGTCCTTTTTCTCGACATGATCTCTCGATGAAGTGATGTCGATATCCACATGCTTGCATCGGTGTGCAATCTACGGATTTTGTAAAATAGCAATGGCACTATTATTGTCACAAAATATTGGTACTTCATTGGCTACAACTTTATAATCCCTTAATTGTTGTCCGAGCGAAAGAATCGAAAGCTGCTTGACTTCCTGCATTCATGTATTAAACTTGATAATCTTGGTTGCTCGAGGTCCTGTTTCTTCGAAAACCAAGATATCAGCTTACTTCCTAGAAATTGACAAGTTCCTGTAGTGGACTTCTGTCAATCCCGCAACCTCCATAATCCACATCCGAGTAACCCGGTTAATTCAAGGTTATCATCACCGGATACCATAATCCTCTATTCATCGCGCCCTTAAGATACTTGAAGTATCTTTTGGCGACCTCCATGTGACTAAATTTAGGATTAGCTTGGTATCTTGCACATAACCCAACAAAGAAATGTTATATCCGGCCTACTTGCTGTGAGATAGAGCAATGATCCAATGATTCCTCTATAATCAGTATGACTCACTGATTTTCCTTTAGAATTAGGATCCATCTTGTAGTTAGTATTCATGGGAATCTTAACTGCATTGCAATTGCACACCATATTTGTGATCGGATCTCGGTGTACTTTGCACGGTTGATGAATATTCCTTCCTTTGATTGTTTCACTTGAAGACCTAGAAAGAAATTCATCTCTCCCATCATTGACATCTCAAACTTGCCTTTCATCGGTGTTGAAAACTTTTCACACAAATTGATGGTTTGGAGATCCAAAAATGATGTCATCAACATATATCCCGAACCAAGAAGATATCTTCCCCATCTTCTATCCCGAACGAGTTCTATCAACAGTTCCTTTGACAAAACCATGGTCGATGAAACCGAGAAAAAGTATCATACCATGCTCGGGTGCTTGCTTGAGACCATACAAAGCTTTTACGAGCACAGAAACTTGGTCATTTTGTTTGAAACCGGGAGGTTGTTCCACATAAACCTCTTCTTTAAGCACACCGCTCGAGAAATGCACTTTTCACATCCATTTGATAGATCATGAACTTCATGTGGGCAGCATATGCAAGAAACAATCGATGGCTTCTAGTCTTTGCAACCGGTGCAAAGGTTTCATCATAATCCAAGCCTTCTTCTTAGGAATAACCTTGTGCAACTAGCCTTGCCTTGTTTCTTACAATGTTGTTGTTTTCATCTCTTTATTCTTAAAAACCCACTTGGTTCCAATGACATTGTGCCTTTCAGGTCTATCTACTAGCTCCCATATTTCATTTCTTGAGAATTGATTTAGCTCATCTTGCATAGCAGTAATCCAATGAGAATCTTGTAGAGCTTCACCAATCTCGATGAGTTCTTTCTCCGATAGGAAAGCAGTGAGAATAATGCACTCTCACCATGGAACCTTCTTGTTTTAACACCTTCAGTTAGATCACCCACAATCTAACTTGTAGGATGACTATCTAACCATTTCCTTCTTGATGTTCCCCCTTCAGCAGTATCCTCAACATTTGAAATGTTAGGTTCGATTAATTCAATGGCTTCGGGGAACAATGAGAAAAGGAGAAAGGGAATCATCTTCCTTTAGGGAAATTCTATTCGAGGATATTATCGAGACATTTGTTCCCCTTTGGTTAATAGATTCGAATTTGCCTCACCGTTTGTGACATCTTCATTGACATCACATACCGAGTGCCGAATCGTGTCTGTTCAGATTGGTCACCTTTGGAGTGTTGGTTTTCCTGAGTTTCACCATCCTGAGTTCCATCCTGAACTTCTTTATCTGAGTCTGAGTCACTCCAATCATAGGATGTGACTGACTTCTTCTTTTCAGGTTCAGTGGATGATTTATCTTTACGCTTCGGCTTAATCTGGTGATCCTCTTAGTCAGTTCATCTGCATCATGTTCCTGTTTCTTCTGAACACAAGTAGATTCATAAAAAACAACATGAGGTGTTTCCTCCACAATAAGAGTCATATAGTTGTAAACTCTGAAAGCTTTACTGACTTTAGAATATCCTAAGAATATTCCTTCATCAGTTTTACTATCAAATGTTTTCAACTGATCTTTACCATTATTGTGTATGAAACACTTGCAACCAAACACACGAAGGAAAGAAACAAGAGACTTCCTTTCATTCCAAAGCTCATAAGGTGTTTTGCCTTGACTCTTGGTCAGCATGGATCTGTTCTGAGAGTAGCATGCAGTGTTGATGACTTTCAAATTAAAACCTTTTAGGAATATCGACACTATATCATTGTCCTTCTTTTCTTTTCGAGTCCTATTCCTTCTTTCAAAGAACACCATTTTGTTGAGGGTCCTTGCGGTGATGTTTCATGTGAAATTCCATTTCTTTGTACAATAATCGATATGATATGATTTATAAATTCAGTTCCTTTGTCGATCGATTTTTGACCACACTCGATTTTTCTCAATATCTTGAGCCTTTTCAAGAATCTGGCAACTTTATCTGAGTCTCTTTCTTACTGAGTAAGAATATGACCCAAGTATATCTTGAGTAGTCATCAACTACTACCAATGTGTATTTCCTGCCATTAGTGCTTACTGGTGTTATAGGACCAAAAAGATCCATATCACGATGAATCGAAGTATTCGTCAAGAGAAACATCTACTTTACTTTTAAATGATGCTCTAATTTGTTTTCCTTTCTGGCACGCATCACAAATATGTTCCTTACTGAACACTTCATT
Organism: Stenogyne calaminthoides; assembly: GCA_037126765.1. Lineage (NCBI taxonomy): Eukaryota > Viridiplantae > Streptophyta > Magnoliopsida > Lamiales > Lamiaceae > Stenogyne > Stenogyne calaminthoides. The sequence goes on from JBBCBC010000006.1 coordinate 43,837,094, forward strand.
AGGCAACCCTCTTACAAGAGCTAATCTTGCAAGCTTATTCAGGTTTTTGAAATTCAATTGATTCATTCTTTTATGCCATAACCAATCTGGTATCTCAGGAAACTTTTAGCAACCAAACATGTATCTTTAGGAGTTGAACTCCAATCAGCAAGATAAACATTTCATTTTCTTGTACCAGTCAGTAATATTTTCGGTGTTGTATCATCTTTCACATAACATAAGTTCTTAGAGAACTCAACATTAAAACCCTTATCACAGAATTGGCTTATTGAAAGCAAATTATGCTTCAATCCAGATACATATGAAACACCATGGATATGAACTGAGTCGATTTCCAAAGTTCCATATCCTCCAGTCTGTCCCTTGGAGTTATCTCCAAAAGTGATCTGTGGGCCTCTTTGTTCAACATAGTCACTGAGTATCTTCTTAAATCCTGTCATATGTCTTGAACATCCACTGTCAAGATACCATACATCAGGGGTCTTTTCATCTCTGCTCATCAGTGCTATGTGGTCTTTAATTAGCTTTATGCCCATGTTTTCCTCCTGAAAAACAGATCAATTTTTAGGTACCCAATTTGTGTAGGGTCCTACAAGGTTAGATGTACCTTTCGGAATCCAAATCTGCCTGACAACTCTAATCACTTTAGAGTGGCTAATTTGTCTTCCATAAACATCAACATACACATTCACTATTCTGGGTGCCTTAGCAGTCTTCTGTGTATGAGTGCTAGCTTTAGCATGAACATGAGCCTTTGAATTCTTCTTTGGTTCAAGCCTTTTGTTCAAATGCTTAGGCTTTTGTGCAGCCGGTCTAAATCTTTGTTGACTCGGGTTCAGATAACCTTTACCCCTAGGCAAGTGGGGTTCAGGTTGTCTGTACTGAAATTTGGGTCTTTCAGTATACTGAGGACTTGGTCTCTTCAGTTGAGAATGTCTCTGCTGAGTGTTTCTCATCTGAGGATTCCTCTGATGGTTCAGTGTGGGTCTTTTCAGGTTTGCAATCTTAGCCTGAGGCTTTGAAATACTTGCCTGAAATTTTCCAATTGAGTGCTCAGGTTTTCTAGCCTTCACCTGAGGTTTGGGCTTTCCTACCTGATCATTCAGTTTTACTGAGACCATAGGTCTTTTTCCCTTGTCTACAACCTTGGGCATTTCTTCAGTTTGAAGTGTAGGTGCCACTGGTTTTACAAAGATTGTCTTCTTGCTACTTGATGCAGCATTCAGATGACCTTGTGAGGTTCCCCCTGGAATGTATCCCAATCCAGATTTTATAGTGGCAGATCTCTGGTAACTCTGAATTTCATCTATTACTTTAGATGCAGTATTCAATAGAGTTAACTTCTTCTGTGCACTATCCTCACAGTTCTGTAGAGTTTCATGCTTCTCAGAGAGGTCATTGAATTTAGTTCTGATCAGCTGAATCTCTTCAGTGGATTTCTCTAGCTTTTCAGTTAGGGTCACTATCAACTTCTCTTTCTCTGAGAGTTGTACTTTCAGAACATCCAGTTCATCAGTAGCTCCCATTAATTGAGAAGTGATTTCAGTTTTGATAGAGTCTTTCCATTTTAGATTTTCAGCTTTCAGTTCCTTATTCTGCTCTTGAGTTTCATTTAGCAGTTCTTGTAAAACAGCATAGTCCTTCATTAGATTCTCAAAAGAATCCATCAGGTCAAATTGACTGTTTACAGTTGAACTTGACAACTCTTGTGCTAGTGTAGGAGCAACAACAGAGAAAGAAGAGTTTACCTCCTCAATGGCCATCAGACAAATGTCATCACTTTCACTATCTGAGAATATTTCATCTGAAGAGCTAGATCCCTCCTCAGAATGTTCTTCTTCTGCAACCATGGTCTTTTTGCTTGAGAACTTCTTGTCTCTTTTAGCTTGTCTTTCACTTCTCTCCTTAGCACTCAGATCTGGACAATCATATTGGAAGTGACCTTTCTTTTGGCAATTGTAGCATCTGTTGGTATCATCATCCTGATCACTTTCTTCTTTGGACTTGGAGTCCTTCCTTTTGGATGAAGATCCCTCAGCTTTCAGGTCCTTCTTCTTCTCAGTTGATCTGTCCTCAGGTTTCTTTTGGTACCTGTGATTCCTGTAATAACTTTTGTATTTTCCATATCGACTATTAAGTCTTTCAAACCTCCTTGCCATCAGTGCTAGCTTATCCTCAAGCTCATCCTGATTCTTAGCAAGGGAGTTCTCAGACTCTCTAGTTTTACAGGTTTTATCTTTGGCCTTAAAAGCCACATTTTTACTAGATGATGAATCATCTTTGCTGTCAGCCTTTTTGGATTTCTTATATTACAAACTCATAGGCCTTCAGCTCAGAGAAGACTTGTTGATATGGCATTGAATTAATGTTTTTGGTGTTTTCAATCACCACTACATGTATATCCCATTTCTTAGAAAGACCTCTAAGAATTTTCAATGCAATTTCTCTTTGTGGATATTTCTTTCCAAGTGCATTTAGATCATTCATGATGCTAGTGAATCTGACTTCCAATTTGTCTATTGATTCACCATCATCCATTTCAAAACTATGAAACTTTCCAATTGCAATTGAAAGTTTGTTTTCCTTGATATGATCTGTGCCTTGGCACATTACAGCTAGTGTATCCCAAATTTCTTTGGCAGTATTGCAGTGAGAGATCATTCCCATCACACCATCATCAATTGTACTGTATAGTGTGTCTTTTGCAATGTAGTCTAGATTGACTAACTTTCTCTCCTCAGGAGTCAGTTGGTCATCAGACTTAGGAAATTCTGCTCTAGGATCAATTCTCTAATCTTCTGTTCCTCTGGGATTCACCACAGTAAATTGGAATGGTCCTTGAGAGACCACTCTCCACATACGCTCATGTTTGGAATACAGGTGAGCCTGCATTCTTAGTCTCCACAAATCATAGTTCTCCACTGAGAACATGGGAAGTTTCTTAGAAGACATTTTAACTGAGTCTTTTAAGAATTTCAGCAAATAAGATCAATTCAGATAGACCACAAGTATTTTTAGCAAATAAAACTTTGGTCAACAAAGCAGGTGGTCAAGTTGAACCACTGCTCTGATACCACTTGTTGGTCCCGGTGCAAACGAGTCTTACACGTGTATAGGGGGGGAATACACGTGTTCAGTGTTTTTAAAACTTTTTCTTACTGAGGTCAGCTTGGATCAGATAATCCTGAAGATTAGGTCCTGAGAAGCACAAATCACTCTGAGTCAAAGTCTACTGACAGTGATCCTGAGTTGCTTTCAGAAACCTCAGATAATCCCAACCGAGTCCTCGAGTTTGAGAGATCCCGAGTTGCTTGGATTAGATAACTAACTTACCAACCCTCGGAAGAGTAAGTTCGGTTTTGGTAACTATCTCGTTCTAGCTACTCGACGGCGTGCGGAATGGTTTGCCCTTTAGTTTATACTGGTTTTAAAAGCTTTCTTTGAAAAATAGTTAATGGAATAGTGATTGAGTGATTCAATTACATGCAACTTCCAAAGGATTGATTCCAACCTGAAATATCGGTGAAAATATGCTTTCAAACTCAAAAGATGTAACGATTAAGCACGGAAAAAAAGCAATAAACAACACAATAATTTATAGTGGTTCGGAGACTCAAGCTCCTCGTCCCACTCTCTCTGATCCTCGGAGAAATTCACTTATCACTTCGAGCTTTACGACTACCTCAGTAGTTTACTTACTCAACTTCGTACTGAGCTTTACGACTACTCCACGTGGTTTACTTACTCAACCCGACTTTTGAGCTTTACGACTACCTCCGTAGTTTACTTACTCAAACACAAACAAGCTTTCAGACTACCTCTGTAGCTTACTAACTTCACCTCTAGAGCTTTCTGACTACTCCACGTAGTTTACTAACTCTTTACAACTCTTCTCACCAACAAACACACTCCAACTACCTTCTCAAGGGTTTGGGGTTTCTCGGTTGGTTTCCAACTAGGATGAGATATCCTTTACACTGAAGTATAATGCAAAGGCTAGGATATCTCGACTAAGCTTCGGATATATTTTATCAAGCTAGGCTTAGTTTAATGAGCTCTCTTCAATATAAAAGCACTTGGGAAATTCTAAGTTTTTCGAGTGCTTTAACTTTCTGAATAATAAGTTTGAGCTTCTTGAGTTGCTTATAAATTTCCCGTAACCTTACAATGTAGAGGGTCACCAGTATTTATAGGCATACACCAAGGTTACTCTTGAAAACTATCCGTTGGAGAGATAGCTTCGTGAGTTTCCTCTTATGGTGTGTGAGGAACGGCTATATTTAGGGTTTGAAACTCCCTAACACTTTTTAGGCAATAGCCTTTCATGTATCCTGTCTTCACTTTTTGCGATGCTGGAACTTTTGTACATCCGACATCTTTTTTTGAACACACATCCTTTGTCGATTATCAATATAGTGCAGATGTTGTCTTCCTCTTTTTGACTTTTTGTCTCCGATTAAAGGTAGACACCTTCAACGACTCTTTTGGTTTACAAACTACGAGTTGATATAACCTTAACAACACTTTGTCTTAGTTCCTTTTATGCGCATTTGAATGTCTTGGCAATATCTAACTTTCTAAGGAATCGCGTTTTCTCTCGATGTTGCATCCTTGAGATAGATATTTTTCGATTGCCTCGGAACATTCGAGTTTATCTTTGAGCATTCAATACATTCTTGAATCTTGATAATTCTTGTGCCTTGATATTCTTGATCTTGATTCTTGATCTTACGTGTACGTGTCTTGAGTCTTACGAGTCTTGATCTTACGAGTCTTGAGTCTTGGCGTCTTGAGTCTCTTGGCCCGATATCTTGAGTCTTCATCTTTGAGTCTTGATTTACTCGATTTCATCTTGAGTCTTGATATCTCGATTTCTGCTTTGAGTCTTGATTCTCGATTTCCTGCTTTGAGTCATCGAAACTTGATTTCATCTTTGAAACATCGATTTCTTGAAACATCTTGAGTCTTGAAATCTTGATCTAATCGATCTATATCTGCTGACTATACATTTTGCAGATATCATCTTGAATACTCTAAAACTAAATCCTGACTCAATTATCAAGATTATCCTGAACATGTCATACTCAGGGGTTTTTGAGATCTAATCAAAATCATATATCTTTATTAAATTCATCTCCCAACAATGTCATCAACATATTACGATTCGACATCGTAATCTTCCTCTCTTCCTTTTCTCTCAAAAATTACATTCTCTCTCTTTCCAGTTTGCTCATCACTTCAATTTTCTTTTCTCTAGTGAGTCTTATCGCACGAAGTTCTGCAGAAACTTCATTAGTAAAAAGATTTTGTGATGACTTACCTTTTTCTTTTTTTCTTTTTTTTTTGCCATGTTTCTACTTGTAGGATGGGGAATAGTTGAACATCCACTACCTGGAGTGTTGGGGAATTATAATCCCAACATGGAGTTTCTGGATTTGAGGGGATGAAATACTCTCCATCTTCACTAGTCCTTGATCTTTTTGAGCTGTGACCACTTTCTGCATTATCTTGTTCATTTTCATCACAGGAACGTGTTGAATCATGATCTAAATTAATTTCCCACTTGGAATGTTTACACATAACTTCATTAAATACAACTGAGTCCTGAAATTTGCTGCCACCCGCTTCATAAATTCAATGAGCTTCTTTCACAACATTGTCCTGGCTCATTCCGCTCCTTTTTTGACGATGTGCTTCCTTGTAAGTAGCAATTCATTTGTTCGCATTAAAATCAAGTCGTTTCCAACGACCTTTCATTGACTCTATATTTCTTTCACGTATCTCTGTTAGATTTTTTTTTTGAGCTTCATGATACATTTTATGCACTTGTTTTTTTTTATCAGGCAAACAGATGTATATATATAAATGATTTGAAGTAAAAGGGGTACTTCAACCCATATACAAAGAATTAAACTAAAAACTAAATAGTATAATCAAACAACGACTCCCAACAATGGACATTTTATGCACTTGTTTCCATAGCGATGTACTCTTTTGATCTTTACCACATGCATTATCTTCACTAACATAACACCAACATGACATTAGAGTGGCATCTTCTTTCACACAATAAGTTACACATTTTGCTCCCTTTTGATTTTTGTCCGTCGGAGGAATTTCTTGGAACAAATTTTCCACTAATACAGATTTGGCTTTGCACGGCTGTTAAAAAATACCTTAGATAGCGGTTATAAAGGCTGTCCAAGTAACAACTGTCTAAGCTTAGACAACTGTTAAAAAACCGATGTCTAAAATTGAAACTTAGACAACGGTTTTTAACCATTTGTAAGATTGAATCTGACAAACAAAAGTTTTCAACCATTGTGCAAGATTATGACTTAGACAAATGTTTTCAACCAATCGCTTTAAATTCCTCCATTTGACAGCGGTTTTCAACAACTGTCTAATATATTTTTTTTAATAATTTTTTTATAATATTGGATAGACAGCGGTTTATAACCGCTGTCCAAGAACTAAATGTTTTTTTATAATTTTTTTATATTTTAAAAATCCTGTTTATACAAAACCAAAACCAAAAAGCAAAACTTATACCATTATAATATATATACGTCCAATACCAAAATATCAAATAAATAAACATACACATCCATTAAATACACCAAAAACATGAAATATCATCACAAATATATAAGTTAATTACATGCTACCATAAGTTATACCACTATAGAATACAAGAATCGATTGTAAAAATACCCCATCCAATCTCTTTTCCATTTCTCCATTCTTTTGTTGGAGTAAGAATGGAGCGGACGTTCATAGACAAACTGCAAACAATGATCAATCAATATAGTTAGATATATAGTATGAATTTTTATTCAATCAATAATAATTTAAATAAATTGATAAATTGACTTACATTGTAAGGAATGGTCGTTTGAGAAGTGCGGATTATATCTTCAATGTAGCAACACACAAAATGTCCACAATGTTACCATCTTGTTGCCTCGGAACCTGTTGATTATCAATTATAATCATGTATTACAATTATAATTATTTTATATTAATTTAATAATTTTCTAAATTAAATTTACCTTAATGTTTGTCCAGTTCACTTTATTGAAATTAGATCTTGAGCCTTGACTCGGAAGGCGACTCTGATACATCGTCATCATACTATTATTATTATTATTAAAAAAAAAAAAAATAGATTACATTTGCATAATTTTAAAAGTAAAACAAATCATTATATTAGAATATTAAAAATTAACTTACGCTTCCATATATGACATGAGATCAGAGCGATTTGCAACCACCCCATCCACAGCTGGGTCCATAAAATACACAATTAATGTACTCATGTTTATGGCGACCAGCACCCAATGGTTTCTATATTATATTAAGAATATTAAAATTAACTACATGTTTATATGAATACAAATTTAAACGAAATGTTTATTGTACTCACCCCACATTTGTTGGCCAAAAAACGAGATGGTCTCTCCCATTATAATTTAACATATGTGCAACCATCCCCTCCATGGATTGTGTCCTATCACCCAAGAAGTAACACACTTGGGGGGAGACGAAGGAATACATTGCACCTGCCTCGGCATCTCTAGAGAGATATATCTCACCCAAATATCTTTAACCAACATACGATAATTAATATTTAATAAGAAAATTAAACTATATAGGAAGTAAATACTGAGAATTAGTAAACACATACTTGAGGTAAAAAGTTATGGTAGTTGCACTCAACCACTACTGGTCGTGCAAAACTTCAATCACATGCTCCCGATCGATGAATTCATCAAAAGCACTCCGACAAAAGTGAGCAAGCATGGGAACTGTGACGGTATTGAAAGTAGGGGACGATACCAGCATGCTCACCATGGTCTGTAGAGTGAAGTCGTGCTCAAAGTCTCCATGCAATGGATAACCAAGTATCCGTCTGCACGCACTAATAGTGGAGTCCCTCGTTCTCTCCCTCTGACTTTCTACGACACCCCTTGATTTCTATTTAGCCTTTTGTGGAGTCGGCAATTTCTACAATCAATTTGCAACATTATTTAGAACGACAAATAAGATAATGAACTTTAACAACATATATTTTACCTTCTTGGTGAGAGAGACCAATTTGCTCGGCCATTCGAGGAAGTGCCCGACCGCTGTTCCAACTGTGACGACATCATCTATTGGTTTTGGCACCGGTGAATCCTCTTGTCCGATTACGGGTACATCGAGCGTGACCCTCACGAAACCAAAAGTGAAGGGACGACCATGAATCATTCCATTGGAGCTATTGTGCCACATTCCTGTGGCCACCAACCGAGTAGGATTCTCCAAATAAAGGTAGCAAATGGTCGGTGGCTGTTCGAAGAAGATATTTAGTTAGAAAATTTTAATATACTAGTCTTTAATTAAAACAAATACGAGACACATCTTATACCTGGGAGACGTTTTGAAGTGGATCAACGAAGTCATCCCTAGCATCAGCGACACTATTTTCACAGCTTGCTCCACTCGACGACACCACCCCGTGACTCGATCTTCTCTCGGACCTTAAAAGTTCCACCTGTTTAGCCAACATGGCAACCTGATCCGAAAGTCTACTCACCATATCCATGGTCGCAAGACCAGGTGCCATCGCCAATGATGTCTTCGTCACGCCATATCCATCACTTCGTAAGCGGCCGGATGCTCCTGACGACCTATTGTTCGTGCAAGCAGATCATCAGTACCGATAATGCGGGGGTCGTCGGGCGTCATGGTCTGAGATATGCGCTCCTGAATCACAAAATATTATTATTTAATTATTTATTTATAAATAATAGTTTGTAATTCAAAGATAAATTAATGGATAGATTATTGCTTCTTCAATGATACGTTGTGTACTGGAATCGAGAATATTCCCGTCTCGAGTCTTTCTGGTAGCCTGAAATAACTCGAAACGTCTAACAACAGGCGCACTCTCCTAGCTTTCTTTTTTTCTTCTTTCTACGATAGTGATGAACGTGTCCCTTTATTAGATATATTAAAAGTGAACATATAAAAAAATTAAAAGTTAGGATTTTGATCTCACCAAATCTTCCCTTATGCGTGCATAACCTTTGGAAGATCCACGATATCACGCCTCCATCGCCTTAGCTTGTTCACGATTTTTCTTACTTTGATTCTATAGTGTAATAGAAATACGATAAACATTGAAAATCATCGTGCATTAGGAATATAGGAAATGACATTGATCAATTTTACCTGGAAACCATCAGCCATAGCTCTACGCACAAAATCCTCACAGTACGGGGCCACCATAGGGCAATCCTCATAGAACTTAGGCGGCCTAGGCCAGTACTGACCAGTAATAGGGTCTCGTGTGCTTTTTCTCAGCGAAGACCGAAAATTCTTGGCCATTACCCCAGCTTATAAGTATTTGCTTCTTCTTTGTATGGTCATGGCCGAGGAATGTAGTCTATACGCATATAACATAACAATTTAGTAAATTTAGTAATCATACAACAACTTTCATAAGCATATAATTAACATACCGAAATCTCATCCCATAAAACTTCCTTCAAATGAGCCAGTTTGTCGCTACGCCAGTCCTTGGTTGGCAGCACGATAGGGATAACTCTCATGACTGCAGCCCCAAGGTAGAAGGATAACTTCTCACTCTCTTTTCCTATCAGCTGCCCACACTCATTGAATGATAACTGCAATAACATAATATTTAATTAGGTTCAACGATCAATCAATATAATTACAATTTTAACTGTTCAATTGTAATAAAATTACCTTAAGTGTTTTCCCCTTGCTACGAGCTCTCTTCATGTTGTAACAGGAAATAGTCCAACTTGCCAGAGGCGGTGATTCTCCATCTTGCACTTATCATTAGAGACGACTTCGCTTTGGCCAGGTAGGTCGCGAGGTGACTTGAAAGGCTATGCAAGTCACGAGGCGACTTAGAAGAACGTGAAGGTCGCTTGGCGACCTGGGAGGTCACGCAGGTCTGAGGCGACTTGGTCTTGAGGTCGGATAAATGATAAATATGGCAAAGATACGAGTAGTTAATGGTGCGGATTTTGCGGATCGTAATCATGGTATGTGTATCCAGAAGCGAGGATTGCGGGATAAGCGAGGAAACCCTAAGAGGGACCCTAGCCTGGCGGCTGAAACCCTAGCAAGCCCGCGAGAGAAGCCCATGAAGACACTTCACCTAGTTCTACATCTATAAATACAACCTGTATCGTTCATTGTAAAGGATCGAACATTTAAGTATTCTAGGTAGAAAATATAGTAAGATATACCTGGCTTGGTCGCCCCCAGACGTAGTCTTATTCATAGACGAACTGGGTAATCAAATCTTACTTTTTTACTTATTTTGATCATCTGCTTATCCATTGTTATTGTTTGTTGGCCGGAGAATACAAACCGGTTACAACAATTGGCAACGTCTGTGGGAACTCTCCTGAAGAATTACCTTCATTCTAAGAAAAACTCATTTTCCCGATCAAGCAATGGCGATCAACCTAGTCAATCCTTCTGGATGTGAAATGGATGCCCGTGACGGTGATGAAGCCGCTCTTAGCTCGCAATGCACTCGCTCGACAGCTCTGGTGATCACCCCTGACTGGTGGAACCTGGTTCAAACACCAGAGGAAGCCAAGGCCATAATGGCCGTCCTTAATAAAAAAATGCCTTGCCTTCGACGGCGAAGACGAGCAACCCCCGGCCAAAAAGGTCGCCCAGGACGCCGGGACTTCGAAGAACAGGGGCGCTCAGGCCAGAAGGGGACATTCGATGGGCCAACTGGCCTACGATCTGGCAAAGCATGCTGTAGTTCAGAATCGTCGACTCCTGGAGAGACTGGCAAGGTCGAACAATGTGTTCAATCGACTGGGGGACCTAGGGGTTCAGAAAGTCCCAATGGTCGCCGAGGATGAGGCCCAATCTGAGCCTCGACATGCTGATCAGGTGGAGCGTGACCTCGCGCTGGCTCTGAACCTGCACCACAACGAATTGCCTAGGGGATCAGCCGCTCACCATGGCGATCCTCCAATGATGAGTGTAGCAGGGGACCTTCGCGATACCCAGGTCACGGCACTAACCCGGACAGTCTAGCGACTTCTCGAGCGGGTGGAGAATCAAAATAGGGCAGCAGGAACATATCATATCCTCACCATCCCTGACTCTCCACTCGGGGCTATGGTTACTCTGGCGCCTACCTAAAGAAAGATCACCACAACAACCTTAGATCGCTATAGTGGAAACACGGACCCAAGAGTTCACGTGGCGAAGTACAATTCTTACATGGCCTCTATGGGCGCATCCGACGCGACTAAGTGTCGTCTCTTTTCTTTGACTCTGAGCGACCAAGCTCATCACTGGTTTACCTCGCTGCCACCATTCTCGGTGGACATCTTTGAACAGCTCGCCCGGCTATTCTTGATTACTTCACAGCTTTGGCACCCCGACCTGCGACCAGGCAGTGTCTAATGAACACTCAGCAGGGTGATACAGAGTCCGATCGATCTTACATTGAGAGGATCGACAAACTCATTCTCGAGGGAGATCCATAGGGGATGAGGCAAAACTCCTGGTGGCCATCTCAGGCCTCAGGAAGGGAACCAAGCTTTGGCGGTGCATGACTGCTGAGTACCCGACTTGCTATGCCGACTTCCAGAGGCAAGCTAGAGACCTGATCCATACTGCGGAGCTACTGGAATCTCGACTCTCCGATACTAAGGAAGTCGCAGATCCTAAGAAAAGCTCCAAGAAAGCCGGAGGGCAGTATAAGGTACTCGGCAGCTTCAAACCCTTCGAAGAGAACATCCCAGTCAAGCTGATGGAAGCAATGGGCATGACCCCCAAACATGTTTACAATCAGATCGAGAGAGGAACTACTCCTCCCGCCCCGCCCAATCAAGAACAAAGGCAAGCTAAATCCCAACAAGTTCTGCCACTTTCACGAACATGTAGGCCACTACACAAGCGAATGCAAGGACCTACTTCCCCAACTCTGGAGGCTGTACGAAGATGGCTTGTTGGACTAGTTCGTCAAGCGACCTCAGATGGACCATGATCGCGCTCAAAGAGGTCGCCAGCAGGCAGATCGTCCACGGCAGGGGGAACCTGCCCCCATAAACACAAACCATGGAATGGGACAGGGGGAACGACCTATCCCACCCATGCCCGAGAATGCGGAGATTGCATCATACATACCCTCTCTCCCCTCAGGACAGTTGGAGGACTCTCCTCGACTTCCTCCTCCAAAAGGAAGATGAAGGCCGAGATGAGGGAGATGGAGAATGCCAAGAAAATGGTGTTGCCAGTCTTTACAGTGGGGGAAGAATTCAGCACGATCGAGTTCAGCGAGAAGGATAAAGCTGGGATAGTCTATCCGAATGTTGATCCCCTTGTGATTAAAGCCAACATCATGGGGACTACTGTGTGCCGACTGCTAGTGCACGGGGGTGCTTTCTACAACATCCTCTTCAAGAAAACCCTGGATCAGCTCGGGGATTATGATGTTTATATCACCCCATGCGACCACGTCGTGAAAGGCTTCGGTGATGCAACGGTGAAGCCATCAGGGATGATTCGGTTGGCTGTCGAGCTAGTCTCTACTTTGAACAGTGAAGTTAGGGCAACTAGGTTGTTAGACTTTCTAGTTGTCGACCTCCCAAGTTCCTATAACGGCTTTCTTGGGAGGCCATTTGAGCATGAATTTGAGGTTGCGTCCTCCACTTTCTATTTTTGTGTAAAGTTCCCCACCAAGAGTGGGCTGGTCGGCACCGTTAAGGGCGACCAAGTCGATGCAAGAGGTTGTTTGATTTATTCGTCGTCTCTTTTCAATTCCGCATCAACACCTATCAAACAAACACTTGTAAGAGATAGTGAGAAGAAATGTGAAGAATTGAATAACAAAAGAGCAAGTAAAAAAAGAAGTCGCAGCGACCTCGACCCAAGAATGGGACCCAAACCTGAAGAGTTTCTAATCGAGGCCGAGATCGATGACCCCCATCAAGACGGTCCAAGGGCCATCCCGGGGGAGGAACTCGAGAAAGTCAAGGTAGATCCAGCTCGCCCAGATCTAGAAGTCATCATAGGCTCCAAGATATCGGACGACCTGAAGGGGAAAGTCATCGACTTTCTCAAGAAGAACATGGACGTCTTCGCATGGTCACACAAAGACATGGTAGGGATCGATTCTGAAGTCACCTGTCATCGACTACACATCGACCCAGCTCGGAGGCCGATAACCCAAAAGAGGTAGAGATTTGGCCCGGAGAAATACGCAGCACTGGCTGAAGAAGTGAAGAAGCTGTTAGACAACGACCTGATTATGCAGGCCGACCAGCCACAATGGGTAGCCAATGTGGTGTTGGTGAAAAAGTCAAATGGAACCTGGCGACTTTGCATTGATTTTACCGACCTCAACGAGGCTTGTCCGAAAGACTTCTTCCCCATGCCTCACATTGACCACCTAATAGATAACACAGCCGGGCATGAGATGATGTCGTTTATGGATGCTTTCGCAGGCTATCACCAGATAGCCATGCACGAACCAGATCGACAACACACCTCATTCCTGACGGAGAAAAATATATACTGTTGGAAGAGGATGCCCTTTGGTCTAAAAAACGCAGGGGCAACATACCAAAGGTTGGTCAACCACATGTTTGCCGATCAAATCAGTAAGTCGGTAGAGGTCTACGTCGACGATATAGTCATCAAGAGCCTAAAGAGGAAAGACCATCTGGCACACCTCGCACAAACTTTCGACATCCTTAGGAAATTCAACATGAGACTCAACCCCAAAAAGTGCAATTTTGGAGTTGAGTCGGGGAAGTTCTTGGGGCATTTGGTCAGCAAGCGAGGAATAGAGGCGAATCCAGTGAAGGTTAGGGCCATATTAGATATGGGGGCACCCTAAAATGTGACAGAGGTTCAAAAGATCACGGGATGCCTAGCCGCACTGAACAAGTTCATCTCCCGAATGGGGGACAAATGCAAGCCAATGTTTGACACGATCCGGAAAAAATCAAAGTTTGAATGGACACCCGAAAGCCAGGAAGCTCTCGAGAAAATAAAAGCCTATCTGGCAGACGTGAGCATTTTATCCAAACCCGTCCCGGGAGAGAAACTTTTCCTATATCTCGCGGTATCAAAAACCGCTCTAAGTGTAGTACTTGTCCGGCAGAGGGCTAGATTCGTTTCCCCATCCACTTCTTCAGTCAGACACTGAACGAAACCGAGCAACGTTATCCATCCCTAGAGAAGCTGGCGTATTCTCTAGTCATGAGTGTAAGGAAGTTGAGGCCATACTTTTTTGACCATCAAGTCGAAGTTCTCACCTCCTTGCCCTTAAGGAATGTGCTTCACCGACCTGATACGACAGGACGGTGTCACAAGTTGGCCATCGAGGTCGGGCACTATGGAGTGACATACGTACCATGGCCTGCCATCAAAGCTCAGGCACTAGCCAATTTCATCGTCGAGCTCACCTTCCCTTCGGAGGCCGGGTGCCCAAACAGCCCGCCGTGGGAGTTATTTGTAGATGGGTCAGCGACCTCCCACAGGTCAGGGGCCGGTTTGGTTCTGATGAGTCCAGAGGGCATTTCTTTCCAAAATGACATTATCTTAGACTTCCCCGCGACAAATAATGAGACCGAATATGAAGTGCTCATCAGCGGCCTAGAGATGTCGACGGCCATGGGCGTCAAAAGACTGCAAGTTCACACTGACTCCCAGCTTGTAGCATGTCAAGTTTTGGGGGAATACGAGGCACGAGATGACAGGATGGCAGCCTACCAGGAGATCGTAAAAATATTGTGTCAAAAATTTGAACAAATCCATGTCAAACTGATCCCGAGGGAGCAGAACTCGCGAGTCGATGCCTTAGCACGGTTGGCGACTTATGAAGGATCACCAGAAATGAAGGATGTCACCATCATGACACTTTCCCACCCCTCCACCACACACATGAAAGTCACGACTTTAGAAACTCCGGTGTCGAACTGGATGACACCCATCATTGAATACTTGACTAGCGGCCTCCTGCCAACTGATCGTGTTCAAGCTTGGAAGCTACAACTACGAGCAGCGCGGTACACAATGCTCAATGAAGAATTATACAAGCGAGGCTTCAGTACACCCCTACTTCGATGTATTACACTAGAGCAAGGGCAAGTTGTCCTACGCGAAATACACGAAGGGGTGTGCGGGAACCACGTCGAGGGGGAGTAGCTGGCCCACAAGACAACAAGGTAAGGATATTTTTGGCCAACTCTAAGGGCCAATGCTATCATTTTTGCCCGCAAGTGCCATAGATGCCAAATCTATGCCCCTTCCATCAAATTCGCCCCAGAGGAACTTACGAGCATCCTCAGTCCTTGGCCATTCGCGAAGTGGGGGATAGACATCATTGGGCCACTCCCAACAGCCCCAGGCTTGGTCAAGTACGCCCTGGTAGCGGTGGATTACTTCACGAAATGGGCCGAGGCTGAGGCATTGGCAACTATAGACCAAGATCACGTCATTAAGTTCATATGGCGAAACATCATCCGCAGATTCGGACTACCTCAGGCGATCATATCTGACAATGGAAAATAGTTTGACGGCCTCAAAATAGATGCTTTTTAAAAAAAATGGAAGATCACGAAGCTCTTCTCAACTCCATATCATCCCCAATCGAACGGTCAGGTCGAGGTCGTGAACAAAATCATCAAGCACACACTCAAGGCTAAGATCGAGGGAGGAAAAGGGAAATGGGCTAGTGAGCTCCCGGATGTGTTGTGGGCATACAGGACTACCTGCCGAAATTCAACAGGAGAAACTCCTTACTCGCTAGGTTTTGGAACCGAGGCAGTCGTACCCACGGAAGTCGACTTCCCCAACCTCCGCACAAGCCAGGTCGCCTTCGACCATAATGATGAGGCCTTGGCCAGAAATCTAGACCTCCTCGAAGAGAAGCGTTTGGAGTCTAACATGAGAAATGCAAGATACAAACAGAGGTCGGAGAGGTACTATAATTCTAAAGTGCGACTTCGACGCTTCAAAGAGGGAGACTTGGTATTGAAGAAGGTACTCAGAGAGTCAAGGGGAGCCCTCGGTCCAAATTGGGAGGGCCCGTTCCAAGTTTCTAAGATCCTACCAAATGGAGCCTTCAAGCTCAAAAAACCAGATGGTACCAAGGCCCAGTATCCGTGGAATGCGACCCACCTGAAGAAATACTATTAGTAGGTTCACATCCATGTAAATAAGTTGTGTCAATTGATAATAATGATCCTCTCTTTTCCAAATTCTTGTGTAAAAACCAAGCGGGTCACATAAAGAAAACATACGTGAATGATAATATGTGAATCACCCGAGGTGTGACTTTCGACATACTGGAGGAAAAATCACAACCCAGCGAGGTGTGATTAACCTCGACTTTGTACGACGACTAAGCAATATCCGAATAACAAGTCGCATAAACAATAAGATGACAAGGATCAAGCAAAAATTAAAAGTCGCATAAGGAAATCAAGTCCGCACGATGAAGGAATTAAATAAAGGAGAATTTTCATTAATAAAGCCCGAAGGCCGGTACACAAGAAGTTCTAGGAAAGAAAAAAATAAAGGAAAAAGTACATCATCTTCAACCAGTACATTTCTTCTTCAAAGTTCGGTTGAGCTGGCATTGAGTCCCTCAGAGGCCTCCCCTCCCACGACCTCGAGCGGAGGACAAACTATTCCAAAGGGGGTCTCGGGAGCTGGGTCGGCGGAACCCGACGATACCTCCTCAGTGTCCGGAGTGGGATGCACGATCCAATTCGGGTTGGCAAAGAAGGAGAGGTCGATACCATATCTTCCAGGTCCTTGATCTCCAACAGAACGCTGGGGGCCAGGGGATTATCGTGGACATAGTCAGAAAGCTCGGCGACAAGCCCACTGAGATCGCCTGTGGGGTTTGCCTTGTGGAAGATCCGGATGGCACCCACGAACGCCATCACATACGTAAAATTGGCGTTCAACTCCTTGACGGCCTGGAATTGTGCATCTTTGGCGACCAGCTACCCCTTCGCTTGAGCCATCTCCTTCCTCGCCTCTGCCAGCTCCTTCTCCACCTCGCCCAGCCTGCCCTCAGCCCGAACCACGCTCGCCTTTTCAGCCGCAAGCTCGCCCTCGACCTCCGCCACACGACCTTCCAGAGTCGAAATCTTCTGAATATGCTCAGAGTTGGACTTCTCCAGCTCCTTTAGGGCCTCGGCGTGAAGGATCGGCATAGCCTGAGTCGGCAGGGCCCACGCGCCTCCTCCATTCTCGAGCTCACCGAGTCAGGTTAGACGGCTTCTCAAAAAAGACAGCTTTAGGAGTAGATGAAAATTTGAAATGGGTTACGTCGCCCCCGGCCAGGCATTGGCATAGTCGATTCGCGTCCACCCCGGCGGTCTGTGAGCCTCGAGTAAGGTATCCGGGCCAGTTCTCGGGTACCCCGGTCGGAACAAGCTGGGGCGACCTCAGGAAGCTCGCCACCTCCGGGGAAAATTTCGTCGGTCCAAACTCAGGGCTACGAAGAGATGCAAGTCGTCAGTCAGTAAAAAAAAGAAAGAGATAAGAGAGAAGAAGGAAAACTTACTCGTTCACCCGATCGGCTTCCCAAAATTTCAAACAAGAGTCATCCTCCGGATGGCGACCTCCTCTGGGCGGGGCGACAGAGGTCGGGCGCGAAGGAGTGGATCAGGAAGTCGGAAAAAGGGCGACCTCCCAAGCCCCCTGTTGATCTCCAACTGATAGGTGTCGATTTCCTCCCTCACCCTCTTCCGAGCAGGCTCACTAGCCGACGGAGTCGGCCCCGTGGCCTTCCTCTTCCCCTTGTCGGCGGCGGAGGGACCGAAGGAGCCGAGCTTGGAGGAGCGGCCTCAGAGGTCGCCGCATGCCTCATTTAGCCGAGTACAGACTTCTTGCGGGCAGACATCATGGAGGCAAGTGGTTGACGTCGATAAATGGGGATAGTAGGGACTGCACATAGGGAAAACCGGTCAGGCGGGTCTCGTGTAAGAATTCTAAGTAATGACAAAAACAAATTACTTACAAGGGATCTTCAGATGACGTGGATATGTGTACAAGCCGGCCTTGAGACGATTGAGCTCAGAGTTCAAGGTTTTGACGTCTCGGCAGCTCGGAGGAGTGTCACGAACGAGGTTGTAAGCCTTCAGAAAGTCCCAGTACAAGTCGGCAGCAGCAGGCGTGAACACTGCAGAGTAAAAATGGAATTAGATCAGTACAACCTCAAAGTCAAAAATTTAAAACTCACCATGTTCGAGTCGATAGGCATAGTCGGTCGAAACACGTATGGGCAGGGTGCTCGAAGGATCCACGGACTCCCACGCCCCCCCGACGAACCACCATTTGCGATGCCAGTTAGTGACCTTATTGGGGATCCCACTCACCAGCTCGCGACCTTTCCAAAGTCGCATGGCATTATAGCCACCGGCTTGGGCAAGCGGCGTCATCACGTATGCGATCTTGCCATGGGTCAGCTGCCGATTTAGCCCGGCCTGCCCCAGGACGGTCATTGTGGCAAGGATGTAGTTCCAGCCGTTAGGGGTGATTTGTGTAAGGCTCTAATTCCAAGCCGCAAGGAGATGGGAGACAGTAGGATGTAATGGGAAGAGAATCCCCACCTCCATCGTGTGCTCGTTGATAGCGATCATGCCAGGCGGCAACTGGTCGGCACTCTCATCGGGGTTCGGCCCGTAGAAGTGTACGTCCAGGGGCACTTTGTATAGTCGACGGAGGGAGCGCACGTACCGATCATTCAAAGTCGACTGGTATTTCGGCCTGGAGGTCGTAAAATTTGACCGACCGACTTCACCTTAACTCCGCCTCCCGGTAAGCACAGGGAGCTCGGGCCTCATATGCTTGGTATTCAAAGACCCGCTCATATGCCCCATAGTTGCGGTCGAAATTTGAAAGGACCCGGGTGTACCCGGCCCCCGTCTGTGAGGCGGGAAGGGTTGACATTTAGCAGGGGGAGGTATGTGATTTCCTCCAGTTCGGCTAAGAACTATTCATCATCTTCTTCATCATTTCCCCCGAAATATCTTGTATCGATCGGGGCATCAACGGTCGAGGGCTCCCCCACATTGGTAGTAGCAAAGCTGGAACCGTGGCGGCGGTAATGGTGGGCTATGGCCACATCATCGTCGTCCGAAGACGACGGAATCTTAACAGGGGAAGGCGTAGGAGCAGATGGAGAACGGGATGCCATGGAAGGAGTGGAGAAAGGGCGAAGGTGTTACCTGAATTAATCTCTCAATCGAAAGCTCGCCGAAAATTCAGACGCTAGAAGAGTTGTTTGCGTTGAAGATGAACAAAGAAGGATTTTAACTTAAAACCCTAGCCACTTTTATAGATAAAGAGGAGGGGGTGGAAAGTGCAAAGTGAATAAATCCAAGGCCCCCCGAAGAAAATAAGGTCGCACATGTAGCGCGTGGCCGACACCGCATCTGCTGGATGGGCGAGCTTGCGGCACATAACATCACCTGTCTGCCAAGCCATCATGACGAATCAGTCACACCTCATGCCGATTCAAGAAATCGGGGCAACGATTCACCTCCCTAAAGATGACGGTTCACTTCTAACACACTTCCCAAGGTCGACTTGTTGCAGGTCGATGATGAACAATGGATCAAGTCAAGGCCGTAATGCGAGCTTGCGACCTTGACTTGAGGGGCAATTGTTGTAACAGGAAATAGTCCGACTTGCCAGAGGCGGTGATTCTCCATCTTGCACTTGTCATTAGAGACGACTTCGCTTTGGCCAGGCAGGTCGCGAGGCGACTTGAAAGGCTATGCAAGTCCCGAGGCGACTTGGAAGAACTTGAAGGTCGCTTGGCAACCTGGGAGGTCGCGCAGGTCGGAGGCGACTTGGTCTCGAGGTTGGATAAAGGATAAATATGGCAAAGATACGGGTAGTTAATGGTGCGGATTTTGCGGATCGTAATCATGGTATGTGTATCCAGGAGCGAGGATTGAGGGATAAGCGAGGAAACCCTAAGAGGGACCCTAGCCTGGCGGCTGAAACCCTAGCAAGCCCGCGAGAGAAGCCCATGAAGACACTTAACCTAGTTCTACATCTATAAATACAACCTGTATCGTTCATTGTAAAGGATCGAACATTTTAGTATTCTAGGCAGAAAATATAGTAAGATATACCTGGCTTGGTCGCCCTCAGACGTAGTCTTTGTTGGGAATTTTGTATTAAGTTTTGATGGAAATTCCAAAACAGTTTGTAATAGGACCAGTCAGACATGTTAGCTGACTGATGACTTAGTATCACGATAGGATGACCAGCTGAAATGTATAGACAGCTGATGTAAATGATAGGTCACATATTGAGGGGAAACTCAATATGCATAGGTCAGATGAGGTCAGAAGATCAGAAGACTAGATGAGGTCAGAAGATCAGAAGACCAGATGAGGTCAGAAGACAAGTCAAGTCAGAAAGCCAGACGAAGTCAGATGATCAGGTGAAGACATGAAGCTCAAAGTTCAGAAGACCTGAAGATTAGATGACTACCAGGAGATCAAGACAAGAAGACCTACATCAGTTGAGTCTGCTAGATGAGCTAAGACAACTTGCACCAGAAGACTCTATCAGGTAGACTGATCAGTTTTATTTGATCAGGTCAGCTCACACCAGGTGTCAACTGATGTTACACCAGGTCATACGTTGTCAATCAGAACAAGAAGAATGTCAACTTTAGTTGGTAGAACAAACACTGAAAAAATGTACTTGTTAACCAATGAGAACAAGACACGTACGTACGGAGCTGACAATGTGGGATTCGGCACTGCAAAGTCAAACGGTTATAAAGGACAAATATACACACTTTCGGCCATGCCGTTCCTGAAGCACGTCAAATTAATCCTGCAACCTACCAAAAATAGCCTGAAATTCAAATTGCTCTCCAACGGCTCTTTGATTTCGAGGTCTATAAATATGGGATTGCTCTTCATAGTGAAGACACGGAAATTATCATCAAGCTCAAGCCATAAGAAAATTTCCGCACGAAGAACACAAAATTCAAGTTTATTTTATAAGTGTTCATCCCATTAATTCTTAGCATAGAAATCTCATCCTCTAGCTTTAGGCTACATAAACACTAGGATAGATTTCCAGTTGGAACAACAACAAATCTTTACCCAAACTCAAAGTTAGGTTAAGTTTGTTTAGCAAGATTTCAGACTAGGGTTTCTGGTTCTGATTTCTGGGATCGGTTGAGTGAGAACTCTATAAACATATGTTAGTTGTATTGTGTTGGACTAACACAATAAACTAAGTCCAGTTGGTTAAGTTGGTGCCCCTTGTGATAAGGAAGAGTGGACGTAGGACTGGTTGTCCGAACCACTATAAAAATCTTGTGTGTATTTACTTGCTCTTATCTGCTTTACACTATTGCACACAACTTGGCTTTAAACTGCATACATATTCTGAGTTAGGATCAGTCTGCATCAAGCAACTGATCTGATCAGCTTGACATTTCAGTCATCTGATTGAAAACAGACTTCAGAATCTGATCTTATAAAACTGGTTTTTCACCCGGGTTAAAACTAGCTTCTGCACATCAGTTAAACTGATATACACCGAACTGATTTGCCATCAGGCGATCAGTAAGTTGGATATCAGTCCAAACTAATTCACTCGCACTCTGATCAGGCAACCTGCCATCACACCTGATCTTGCACGAAAAGTTTTTCAGAAGTCTATTCACCCCTCCCCTCTAGACTTCTGCCCTCACGGTACCCGTTCGGGACCTACAGTCTTATTCATAGACGAACTGGGTAATCAAATCTTGCGTTTTTACTTGTTTTGATCATCTGCTTATCCATTATTATTGTTTGTTGGCCGAAGAATACAAACCGGTTACAACACTTCAAAGAAGCCATCGTGACTATACCCCTCGTGCGCTTCTCCCTAGAGCTACTAGTGGTGGGAGCATCAGTGTCACCTTGTCCCAAGTCATCTGTATGATGTCGATCATATGCGCCATCATCTCCATGGTAATCTCCATCATAATCTCCATCATGATAATGTCCATCATCTCCGGGATAGGGCATATAAGCATGATCATGTAAAGCAGAAGAAACAACATTTAATAAACAAAAAGAAACAACATTTAATAAATAAGAAAAAACAACATTCAATAAAGCAGAAGAAACAATATTAAATAAAGTGTACATATCTTTTTAGCACTTGTTTTTCTTTTTCGTTTTTTGGTTGACTTTTCTCTTTCATGACCATAAATATTAACAAGATCCGGATTGCCATATTCATCCTCATCTCTAATTATTCTTTGGTGCAGGCATGGATTTGCAGGATCATCGAAGGAGGGTACAGAAGGACTGAAGTTTAGAAAAGGATCATCGATTGTGTCAACATCTTCATCGACGTGGTCGCTAATCTGGTAACTATTGTTAAATTTGTTTGACAAAACCACAATGGACCATTTCTTATTAACTGGGTCGGGGACATAGAAAATTTGTTGACCTTGACTGGCCATTATGTAAGGGGTCATCTCTGTATCCCACATTCTTCAAATAAACGCGTACGAACCCAGAACTTTCAACTTGGACACCGTTAGGGATCCTCACCCAACTACACTCGAAGATTGGTTCGTGGTGAACAACATAGTCGAGTTCCCAAATGTTGACAATCTGTCCAAAGTAAGTAGTAATCGATTGATCCCCTGCAGTTGCAGTAATGGACACCCCACTATTCTGGATTGTACTTGTGGCATCATGATCTCTGGTATAAAATGTGTATCCGTTAATAAGATAACACTTGTATGAATACACATGCCTATCAGGCATTCTGGATAACCACTTAACTCTTTCTTTCACCGATTCTTTATTCTGTGACAACATATTTGCTACATAACCATTGAACCAGTCAACAAACGTGTGATTGTGCTCAACTTCAATCCATGATCTATCTCCGATGGGAAATGTCTCAGAAAGTGCTTGCATGTGCAGGTCAATAAAAGGAAGCAAGTTGACCGTGTTGTGAAGTGCGCACAAGTGCATCCGTGTTAGTTCCTCCAAACTAACACTTACAGGTTGACCACCGGTAATGCCTTCACCATCCATCCTATTGGTGTACCGGGTAATTGGAAGTCCAATTGCATCGACATTCGGAATAAATTCAGACCAGTACTCTACTGCTTCTTCTACTAAATAGCTTTCTGCAATGCATCCCTCCGGCCTGGACATATTCATCACATATCCTTTGAGCACTTTCATATATCTCTCTACACCATACATCCATCGCATATGAGCAGGACCACACATCCTTGTCTCGTGTACCAAATGAACGGTTATGTGAACCATTATATCAAAAAATGATGGAGGAGAAATACATTTCAAGCTCACAGAGCGTTCCCACAATCTGTCTCTAAAAACCAAGCAATTTTCTAGGATCTATGACCTTGCTACTCATTGCCTTGAAGAACCAACATAACTTTGTTATGGTTATGCACACATTTTCAGGCAAGATAGAACATATTGCAATGGCAAGAAAGTCTCCATGATGACATGATAGTCATGCGATTTTAGATTCATCAGTCTCACGCCATCATCTGATACAAGTCTTTGTATGTTGGACGAATAACCCTCTGGTACTTTCACATCCTTTAGTGTCTGAAGTAACTCTTTTATCTCATTGTTGGACAAGGTGTGTGCAGCAGGAGGTAAGAATTGTGCTCGCCTTTCTCTAGGCACATGTTTTAGTTATGCTCTTATTCCCATATCAATCATATTCATTCTTGCATTGTAACCATCCTTGGACTTCTTATAAGCTAGCAGAGTATTGAGCAAGCTGGCACAAACGTTCTTCAAAATGTGCATTAGATCAATGAAGTGTCTAACATACAGCTCTTTCCAATAGGGCAATTGAAAGAAAATTGATTCCTTCTTCCAACCGCTAGTGGGGACACTCTTAGCGAAGTGTTTTCCGTACTGTGTTTTGATATTCTTCATCTCATTTAATACATCTGAACCTGACAATAAACATGGTGCTTCATCATTCTCGATTGTGCCATCGAATGCATCGGCCATTGTTCTGTACTTATGCGTTGGGTCCAACCACCTCCTATGTCCCATATAAACGGTCTTCCTACAATGACTCAAGCGAATGTGATGTGTCTTCTTGGTACAATAAGGACATGCATCGGCCCCCTTCACACTATATCCAGATAGATTCCCGTAAGCGGGAAAGTCATTGATAGTTCCAAACAGTATGACCTTCAACTTGAAATTCTCCTTTCTACAAGCATCATACATATCGACACCCTCATCCCACAGGAGCTTCAAGTCTTCTATCAAAGAAGCCAGATATACATCTATGTCTTTACCAGGTTGTTTGGGTCCTGATATCAACATAGACAACATCATGTAAGTGCGCTTCATGCACAACTCGGGTGAAAGGTTATAAACTAACAGAATCACTGGCCATGTACTGTGGTTGGTACTTTGGATACCGAACGGATTCATTCCGTCAGTTGAGAGTGCAAGACGCAAGTGTCGTGGCTTGTTACCAAATTCTGGATAACTGACATCGAATGTCTTCCACTGGGGTGAATCAGCAGGGTGTCTTAGCATTCCATCTTTGATCCTATCATCATGATGCCAAGTTAAATGTCTAGCATCCACAGCGCTACTATACATTCTCCTGAATCTTGGTATCATTGGAAAGTACCACATCACCTTAGCGGGAGATTTATTTTTCTTATATCGCTTCTCCCCACACTTGGGACATTCATTGAGGTCTGCATACTCCTTCCGAAATAAGATACAATCACCCGGACAAGCAGGAATTTTTTGATGTGTTAACCCGATGGACTTGAGTATTTGCTTAGCATCATATGCTCTTGAAGGCAGTACATTTACATCAGACAATAGACCACTAACTGCTTTCAGCATACTTGTGAAGCACGCATCAGACAACTGGTGAGCTGCTTTTAGGTTGAACAATATCAACACAGCTGGCAGTTTTGTTGCCTTCTTACACTAGGGCAAAGGGGTAATCCAGATCATCCCTTAACTTCTCTGACATATAAGGGTGATCTCATAGATCATCGTCATCCCCACTCGATGTATCAACACTCTGTACATCTCCGAAACTATCCGAATCCATTGTATCTTCAAACATAAAGTCAGTTCCTAGGTTGCTTGAGCTACATCCATCTCTTCTCTCACCATGAGATGTCCAAATGGTATATATTTTATCAATACCGTGAATCATCAAGTGGTCGAACAAACTTTCTCGACCACTAACGGTTTTTCAATTCATACATTTCCAACATGGACATGGAATGTACCGATGGTCGGTGCAGTGTCTAATTGCATGATTACAAAATTCTTCCACCCCATTCATATACACCTCTGATAATCGATCTGCTCGAACCCACTTTCGATCCATATAGAACTAGAGATGCCTATAGGAAAGATAATATGATTGCCATATAACTATTCAGATTTTTGTTTAAGTTTGATTGATGAACTGCATAAAAGTCACAAGATTCTTATTTTTTTTAATTCTATTTATACGTTTGAATTGTGATAATTAATTACATGTTCTTTGTATAATCGATTCTTGCAGAAGAGATGAGTTCACCCCTTATCTCGTACCATGTACCAACTAACCCTTTAGTATGCAAAACTAGTTAAATAAGCTATATATGCACACCTATCGAACAATATAAATGTTCAAGGAAAATATGAGTTTTAAGCATTTGAAGCAGTAAGTCTTGAATTCCAACATAAGAAATAGTTAATCGACTTCCCAAGATAAGTAAATTTATGCATATCCTAATGTATTAAACCTAAAAGTATCCCAATCCTAATTTATGCTTAATTCCACACACATGCGTTTGATCAAACACTTGGAGTGCATTATGAAGTTCATCTATAAATTAGCATAAAAAAATCACCAACCAACTCAAAAATATATCACAATCCTAATTTATGCTTAAATCCACACACATGCATTTGATCAAACACTTGGAGTGCATCATGAAGTTCATCTCTAAATTAGCATAAAAAATCACCAACCAACTCAAAAATATATCACAATCCTAATTTATGCTTAAATTCACACACATGCATTTGATCAAACACTTGGAGTGCATCATTAAGTTCATCTCTAAATTAGCATAAAAAATCACCAACCAACTAAAAAATGTATCACAATCGTAATTTATGCTTAAATCCACACACATGCATTTGATCAAACACTTGGAGTGCATCATGAAGTTCATTTCTAAAGTAGCATAAAAAATCACCAATCAACTCAAAAATATATCCCAATCCTAATTTATGCTTAAATCCACACACATGCATTTGGTCAAACACTTGGAGTGCATCATGATGTTCACCTCTAAATTAGCATAAAAAATCACCAACAATTCTAACACTAACAACAAATAATCCTAACAAATTAGCTAAACCAAGCCAAACAATATATATATATAAACACATTTATATATATATATATAACACATTTATATAAACAATTAATCCTAACATTAATTAATATATATATATATATATATATATTCTAACATTAATAAACTAATTAACAATATATATAATATATCCTCAAGAATCGATGATACTCAAAGTCAGTGGTCTGTAGAACCACTGCTCTGATAACACTTGTAGGTCCCCGAACGGGTTTTGTGAGGGCAAAAGTCTAGAGGGGAGGGGTGAATAGACTTCTGAAAACTTTTCGTGCGGATCAGGTGTGATTGCAGATTTCCTGATCAGAGTGCTAGTGAGTCAATTTGGACTGATGTTCAATCTTACTGAGTGTCTGGGAGCAGATCAGTTTGATATCTGTCAGTTTAACTGAGAGTGCGGAAGCTTGTAAATACCCGTGTGAAAAACCAGTTTTATCAATTCAGATTCTTAAGTCAGTTTTCAACCGGCTGACTAAGGTGTCAACTTTGATCGATCGATTGCTTAGTGCATCGAGCTTAACTTAGAATATGTATGCAGTTTTAAACTCAGTTGTGTGAATAGTGTAAAGCAATAAGGAAAGCAAGTAAATGCACACAAGACTTTTATAGTGGTTTAGACGAAACCCGTCTTACATCCACTCTTCCCTTAACATAGGGGTAACTTAACCGAACTTAACCGAACTTGACCTGCTTGGACTTAGTTTTATGTGTTAGTTCAACACTCAACAGATGTTTATCGAGTTCACACTCAACCGAACCAAAAATCAGAAACTAGAATCCTGATGCGAAATCTTGCGGTAACAAACTTAACCTAACTTGAGTTTGGGTAAAGAATGTTTGAGGGTTCCAACTGGAAATCTATCCTGGTGTTTTAGGTAGCCAAATGCTAGTGGATAGGATTTCTTGCTAAGACCAATGGGATGAACACTCTAAGAATAATCTTCAAATATAGTGTTCTTCCAGCTGAAATTCTGAAGGTTTTTTTTTGCTTCTTGAGAATTTGCGTTAATGTTGTTGTTCAGCTTTGCTCAATTGTTCATGTGATGGTTGTTGGTCTCTTTTCCTCCCTATTTCTTCACTTGACGAGCAATCCCATTTTATAGACCTCGAAATCAAAGAGCCGTTGGAGAGTAATTTGAATTTTGGGCTTTATTAGGTAGGTTGTAGGATATGATTGTGACGTGCTCCGAATATCGGCGTGGCCGTAGGCATGATTAGCATCATTTATGTCCGCAGCGTCGAATCCCGTAATGTCAGCTCTTTTTTTGCACGTGTCACTTTCTCCTTGAGCCATGAGGCGACACTTGATAATTTGTCCGTTATCGATTGATATTCCTTTTGTAGAATATTAAGTCTTATGCGGTGTATCATTTTGATTGGCGCCAGTGTGGTGACTTGATCAGATAACTTATCAGTCTACCTTATTGAGTCTTCTGATGCAGATTGTCTTAGCTCAATATGCAAACTCGACTGATATAGGTCTTGGTCTTCCGTAGTCTTGATCTTGGTGACTCTGAGCCTCGATGTCTTCGATCATCTTGAGTCTTCAAGTTTATTCTTGAGTCTTGAGTTTATCCGAGTCTTCGAGTTCATCTGAGTTTTCGAGTTCATCCGAGTCTTGAGTTCATCCGAGTCTTGAGTTCATCTGAATCTTGATGTCTTCTTACCTTCACCGATCTTGACTTTTTGTCTTGATTTGTTCTTAGCCTTCCGATCGATCATCCGACCTTATCTGGGTCATCGATATTTCGACTGACCTATACATATTGAGTTCCCCCTCAATATGTGACCTATCTTTACATCACCTATCTATACATTTCAAATTTGGTCATCTTAATCGATTCTAAGTCATCGATCATTAATGTGTCCGACCGGTCCTATTACAACTTTGTTTTGGAACTTCCATCAAAACTTAAATACAAATTTCCCAACAATTTCCCCCTTTTTGATGGAACCAAAACACTTAATCCGAGAAATAGATACCACGAATAGAAATACAGATAATGAAATGCAGTACATACTTCAGAAGACAATGAGATGTTGTCTTGGAATCAGAGAGATGGAATATTTCATTCAGATAGGTGTGTGCATTATAGAATACATGAAAAATGTACCTATCATCTGATTCCAAGTTGTCTTCCTCAGGTGTACTTGAACATTTGCAGCTCTTTGGGGATTGCCAAACATCTTGTACATCTTTTGCATCAGTTTGTCCAGATCTTCTCTTCTATGGATCGCTCCTTTTTCAGCAAATCCATAGTAGGAATTCTTGAACTTGACAGCATCTAGCTTCTTGTCTGGACGCAAAGGTGGAAGGAGTAGTTCAAAGGGTGGAGCTGGTATTAGTGACATGATTTTCCCTTCTTTCATCACTGTCTGGTAGAAGTCTGGATACTTTGTTTCTAACCAGTTCCGGAATTCATCATCATTTTCAGTCTGATCTTGATAAATCGGAATCTTCTCCAGGATGTATACGTCACATAACCATTCTCCTCTCGATCCGATCCCATTCTCAGAAGCGGATCTGGCCGTCTGTGAGGGATATCTTTAACAGTCTTTGGAAGGGCATTCTTCTCCCAAGCAATCTCCTCTGCTGCAATTTCGTTCTTCCTCTTCCTTCGGATGTAAGCGATGTTCAGTCCCTTAGCCTCTGCTAACTTCTGCTTCTTGATGGCGGCTTCTCTTATTCTCTGTCTGATTTGCTCTTGAGTTTGTTTAGGATTCATCTGGCTTTTGGTAGAGAATAATTGGCCTTATCTCTGATCTTCCGCAGTTGCTTTCACCATCTTGCCTTTGCCTTTATTTCTCCTCAGAGTATGCTCAGATTCTTCTTGTTCGTCTTCTTCAACTAATTTCTTAGCAAGTTCAAGGCTCTTGGCCTGATCATCAGTTTCCATTCTTTTTACGAACGAAGAAAAGTCTTCAATCTTAATCGACTCTTTTGCAATAACCTCTGAAAGAGCAATTTTACCCTTTCGATGATCTCTTTGCTATGTTGCTCCACGGTTTCTTTTACTTCAAAGAACGAGATCAATAGATGGAGGGGTTTGGCAAGTCGAATCTGATGGTTTCGGTAGAGATGTAATTGTTACCAACTGTGTCTGTTTTTCTTTCTTCCCTTTATTCTCTTGTCCTTCCCCCTTTTTAGTTTCATCAAAGAGGTTGGACATCCTGTGGTTCAGAGCATTGAATTGCCGTGTGATCTCCTCTCTTGAGTTCCTCGACAACAAGAGGAGTGATCTCGAATCTGGCGTAAGGTGCGGAGTTTCAAGAAGCGTCCCGAGAGCAACTTCAATATCCTGTCTTGCTCGTTCTGTAGAAGCTACAAAGTGTTTCCAACCCATATCCATATGGTTGTCAGTTTTCTCCAAAGATGCCCAGACATTCTCCAATAGTACATGTGTTCTATTGAGCATATCTGTCTGAACTTTGAGTTTGTCAGACTGGAGATTGAGCTTCTCGACAAGAGGATTAACTAGTTGCATAACTTCAGAGAGGATGGCATTGTGCATCCCAACTGTGTGACTTCTTTATCTGTCAACTAGTTTTGCTTGCTCTTCTTCAAATCGCTTCATCGATTCTGCTTTGCGCCGCGAATTTGTCTTCAATAGCAGCCTTGATCCCATCCTGAATCTCTCAGTATAAAGATCTAGGGTATCAGAGCTCATCGTAGCATTCTGGTCAGATGTTGAAGCCTTTCCAAGTCGGGTCTCATCTGCAGCACCCATTCTTGGTTCATCGGCAGCTCCCTCATGATCTGTAGGAGGTTGAACGGTTTCCTCCCTGTTATCAGCAATTCTGAACCTTTCGTGAATCAACCATCTGATATCATCATCAGATGTTAATTCAACAGCGCTTTCAATCCCAGTAGTGTTCAAGCACTTCATCTCCAAGTCTACAAAGAAATCTGATCCCAGAGTTGTCATGAGAATCAGAAATTCTTCAATGTTTTTCAGTCTGATATCCCTCCAGAACACAATCTCTTCTATTTGTTCTTTGGATGCCAAGATGTTGATCGATTCGAGCCGCACTCAAAGCGAGATACTCCTTGATCTGTTGCTTCATTATCCTTATGATGGGGCTTTCTGAAACAGGTGAAGCAAGCACGGTTCTGGTATTAAAGGGATTATGAGAGATGGACACTCGCTTGTCAGATCTCTCAGGTGCTTGTGACTTGTTTGGAGATTGGGATATTTGTGGTTCGTTTTCAGCATTTTGAGGGTGTTCAGTGTCCTGAACGGGTTCATTGATTGGTGGTGTGGGAGATCTGGGTGATCTGATAGGTGAGGGTGAGGGTGAGAAGGTTTTGTGGGGAGAGGGTGGTGGTGATGATTTTTGAGGAGAGGGTGATGGTGATTTGGAAGTGGGCGTTGGCGATCTTGCTCTCTGGAAGATCGTGGTGAGAGGCAGAGAATCAGATGGTGATTCTTCCACAGTTGCTCCACTTCATCGCTTGGCAATTTCTCTCCTTCTGCTGCGATCATCTGCTCTTCCCTTACTTCTCTGGCAGTGGGCTCAGAGCTAACTGCTATCTCCTCTTCTGATTCCACTTGCATCAGATCCTTCGTTCTGCTAACTTGTTGGGCAGAACTTGGAGCAGTTTTCAGAGGAGATGTGACTCTCTTCTGACGTTTCCACTGAGCATCTGGTTTCTTGGCCAGATCCTTCCTCTTCATCCTCTTCTCTGGAATGGCCTTTTCACGCACTTCTTAAAGATCGCGATTGTCTTTTCTTTTCCCTTCTTTTCTCCCTTGGGTTTGGGCACATAAGGAGTTGGATCTTCATCAGATTGTCCAGGTAGGGACTCATCCTTGCCCAATATGGCCTTGTGCTTTGCTTGATATATCTTTGCTACATTCTCATTCCATTCATAGTTCTGTGGCAGCTTATCTGACAGAATGATTGAGATTTTGTGTATGAAGGAGCACTTGGAAGATAAGCACACTACATTGCTCTGGGTCAATTCGAACTTCCCTGAGTCTTTCCTCAGTCGTGCCTTGACCATACCCAACCAATCTATATCTGAAGCCTTCTTTATGATTGCAGCCATGACATTGATCTTATAGGAACTGACAACATCAAGACTGTAAGTTGAGCACATGATCACCTTCTGAACGATCTCAAGGAGAAGGCGATATTTCCTCTTTAGATAGGAGGCTTTGACGTTTGTTGTGTTCTCCTTGTTTGCTGGTCTCAACAACTCGGCTTCAAGAAATTCTTTTTCTCCTACATTAGTCGTGTAGGTCTCTAGATTGATGCTTCCTCAAGTTAGGCCTAATATCCTCTAGAGATCGTCATTCGACACTCGTACTTCCGGTCCGCCAACGGAAGAAATCAGGTCAGCATCAATGTCTTCATCCCTCTATAGATTGTATAAAAATTCAAGGGCTTCATGTGTGTGGACGATGTTCTGATGTGTAGAGCAATATCGTTCCAGCCCACACGCTCGCAAGCACTCCAGAATTTCCAGCGATTCAGGATCTGAGGTGATGGTGAATACTACATACTTCTCATCAATGATGTCTTTCTTAATCGATGCAAAGTTGCAGAACTTTTTCCCTTGGCCCGGTCGTGGAACAAGATATGCCATTTCTGTATGATATGCAAATTGATGTTTAGTTTGAGTAAAATATTTCAATAAATTCAGTCAAACCAGTAATCTAAGCATCAATTTAGCAAGTAAGCGTATAGATCTTATAAAACTTACAAAAACATATCATCACGACTTGTAAACCTAGGTACAAGAGTGAATTGAAATTATGCAATATTTAAACGAGAAATTACCAGAAATTGATTCGAGGATTTGAGAAATCGTAAAAGTAGAATCGATTGATTTCGAAAGTAATTCTCTGAAGATTTAGAAAGTTTTGATCTTTTAAGAGCTTTGAGAAGACAAAGTAGTGGAAAGAAGTTTTCTGAGAAAGATTTGTATTTTATAGTATGCGAGGGAAAACCATTTTGCACAACTTTCCAAAGTACTCAAGTATCCGTGTTTTGAAATCAGTGGCTGAGATTAGTCGGCCAAAAAGTATTTTGATCGCACGGTTGAGAAAAGTAGTCTTCTCGTATTTCATACTCAAAAATTGGCAATAAAACGCATTAACTACACATTCCCAAGTCCGCATTAAAAGTTTTGCAGAGCATGCGTCATAAAGTGAAAACAGAGTAAAAAAAAATCAACTTGTTTAAAAAATAACGCATATAAGATATTCAGAAAGGGATAAATAAGAGAACGTATCTGACTGATTGATATTGTAATCAACCAATTACCACTGTGATCTAATCTGGTACTTGTTGACCTTACTGATGGTAGCCTTAAGCATTTCCCAACAATATCTTACTTATCTGATCAGATTCCTGTGTGATGCACTTCGTCACTTATCTGATCCACTTATCTGATTCTATCATCTGATGCACTTATCTGATTCACTTCATCCTTCAATCTTCTTCTATTCAGCCCGCATTTACTACACTTAAGTCTACTCCCGCCAAAACATTTACTTCGGGGAGTCAAAAAGTCGCCTCGATTCCCAAATCGGCGCGATTTGACATTCCGTAATAATGGCATAGATACGCTATGATTACTCACACCGTCAACTCATCCAACCATTAGTCGTGTGTTCCTTACGCGTTGTCGATGCAAATTTCTCTTAAGGTCTTCTGAGAAAATAAATTTGCATTTATACCCCTAATTTCCTTCTATAAATTAGCCTGGGGTGTTAGGCAAAACAACACAACATAAACCATTCATCCTCTTTAGCATATACTTCATGCCTTTCCGATGAGTTCCTTATTTCCGGTGAAACTTCCGGTGAAAACCTTTAACCCTTTTCAAATGAATTCAGCTTCTCAAATCAACCCTGTGTGTTCCTTCACACTGCTTTCGTCGTCATCTAAGATTACACATACGATCAATGCTAAGCTTCTTTACCACCGTGGAGGTAGATCTGCTAAGGCAAATGAGAAGGCACTTCTCCTAACCGTATGCACCTTGTGCGCCTATCGAGATGACGGAATTAGCATCAACAGACTCAGTATGAAACAAAACATGAGTTTGGTATACGATCTCATGTATCAAACTCAATATTTGCATGTGACACTAGTGTCTGTTTGGTCCTTGTGACCAAACACCTAACCTTGTGGTCCCATTTAACAAAATTGGAGAGCCCATTGATTTTTTGGAGTCTAGGGGCTCCTAGCTTAAAGATCCTTCAAGGCCCGCTCTCGCTCCTCACTTCGAAGCTCTAAGAGTGGCTTTCAGGATTCTAGAAGCTTCTCTGCGCCCCCTGGGTCGGAGAAAATGAGAGCAACAACTCTTAAAATCTCTCTCTCTCCTTCCATACCTTGGGTTGGCTTAGGGTTTATGGTTTATGTAATGACCTCCGGGTCTTCTTGTAGTTGTAGCTTGTAATACCACTTGAAGATAGCTTGTAGGTAGCTTGTGATATCACTTGTAACTTGTAAATCTGACCTCCGGGTCCTTGTCAATGAAAAATTCTATTATTTCATTGTTGTGTTGCCTCTTCTGACTTATGCGATCTGTAGCTTTCAACTTGTACGACTTGCTTGTTTACTGCAACTTTAATCGACTTATAAAGTAATCTTCCAAGTAGCTTTCAACTTGTACGACTTGCTTGTTTACTGCAACTTTAATCGACTTATAAAGTAATCTTCCAATCTTATCGGTTCCCCTTAATTTGATATATCTTGATCGATCCGCTCCTTGTCCGAACTTTTCGGCTCTTGTCTCGACTTTTCGATCTGCTTCCTTATCTCAGCATTTCCGGATCGGCTCCTCGTCGTCATCCGATCGGTTGAGATTCCTAACTCAACGATTCCTCTTAACTTTAAGTTAGTCTTTTAACTAACTGTTACGAGATCACCCCACCAACCATTTACGGTGCACTTTCTCCGAGATCCGTGAACCCTAGCTTCGTTGCATAATTCTCTGAATCGATCTCAAATTAGTGGCTTAGTTAAAATATCGACTTTTCGCTTGTCAAGATGGATCTTTTCCATTCTGATATTCTTCTTTTCAACATGATCTCTAATAAAATGGTGTCTGACATCTACATGCTTGCATCTTGTATGTAGAACAGATTTACGATTGATTGCAATAAAGACTTTATTCATCACGTAATATAGGTACATTCTTAGCTACGATGTTGTAATCCCTCAGTTGCTGACTTAGCCAGAGCAGTTGGGAACAACAGCTTCCTGCAGCCATATATTTCCTTTCTAAGAGATGTCGAATCGATGTCTCGCTTCTTCGAAAACCAAGAGATCAGTTTATTTCCCAGAAACTGACATGAACCTGAGGTTGACTTCCTGTCGATTCTACAACCTCCGTAATCGGAATCAGAATACCCACTAAGCTCTAGATTATCATCTGATGGATAGAATAAACCAAGGTTTACTGTCCCCTTCAGATACTTGAGAATCCGCTTAGCTGCTTCTAGGTGGCTTTGCATTGGATTTGCTTGAAATCTGGCGCATACACCTACTGCAAAGGTGATATCCGGTCTTCTGGCAGTCAAGTATAGTAGACATCCAATCAGAGCCCTATAATCTTTCTGATTAGCTTTCTGACCATCTTCATCTGGATCCATCTTGAACCCGGTCATCATGGGAATTCTGGCTTCCTTGCAATGTTGAACTCCAAACTTTGCCAGTAGATTCCTTTGTGTATTTCGGCCCGGAAGATGAATATCCTTCATACTCTGCTTGACTTGTAAGCCCATAAAGTAATTCATCTGACCCATCATGGACATCTCGAACTTCCCTTGCATCAATTTGCTGAACTTCTCACATAGCTTCTTGTTGGGAGATCCGAAGATGATGTCGTCCACGTAAATCTGAACCATCAGAATATCTTCTCCATCTTCTATTCTGAATAAGGTTTTGTCCACTATTCCTTTAGTGAATCCACTTGCCTATTAAGAATCGGTAGAGTGTATCATACCAAGCTCGAGGAGCTTGTTTTCAGCCATAAAGAGCTTTCCTTAAACGGTACACTTGGTTGCCTTTTTCAAAGCCTGGAGGTTGTTCAAAAAAAACTTCCTTTGCCTGGTCCCCCTTTAAAGAAGCACTAATTACATTCATCTGATACACAATGAACCCTCTGTGGGCAAGATATGCGAAAAACAAATTAAATGGCTTTAGGCGAGCGACTGGTGCAAAGGTTTCATCATAATCAATTCCTTCTGATTGTGAATACCCCTTAGCAACAAGTCTTGCCTTATTCCTGATTATGACATTATTCTCATCTCTCTTGTTCTTGAATACCCACTTCGTGCCAATCACGTCTTGATGAGTTGGTCTGTCCA
Source organism: Stenogyne calaminthoides (assembly GCA_037126765.1). Lineage (NCBI taxonomy): Eukaryota > Viridiplantae > Streptophyta > Magnoliopsida > Lamiales > Lamiaceae > Stenogyne > Stenogyne calaminthoides. Next base: position 43,872,884 of record JBBCBC010000006.1, read on the forward strand.
CCAGTTTCCAAACTTGATTCCTCTCAAACTGTTCCAAATCTCTTTGCATGGCTAGAATCCAGCTTCGTCTTTGTAGAGCTTCTCTCATCAGTAGTTGGTTCCTTCAAAGATAGATAACAACAATACATGGCACTTTCACCAATCTGATGTCTTGTTTGAATCTATCAGATGGGTCTCCGATAATCAGATCAGTTGGATGACTGGTAATCCAGGTCCTTCTGATGTGATGTGCGTTTGGTTGGAGAACATCATCCATTTCTGATAGTAGTTCATTACTAGTGATTGGGAGTGGTGCAGAATTATGATCCACTTGATAAGAACATGTTTGGTGATGTTGGACTCATCATGTTCGATGTCACGCTCGTAGGAACTTCAGAGTTCCCCGAACCGAGATGGTTCGATTTGATACCGCCTCGGTTGTACCAAACTTCTTCAATCGACGGTTGTGTGTACCTTTTAGGTTCTGATTGACTGTTGAATCAGCAAGATCAAGTTCTGGGATATACACTATTACGTGTTCAGATTCTTTCTCCTTGATACTTAGCTGATCCATTTTCTGCGTATCAGGTAGCGGTTGATCTGCTGCTTGTTCTGAGGCAGTTTTCTCTTGTTCAGAAGATGTCTCATCAAAGACCACATAGGGTGTTTCTTCCACAACTAGGGTTCATTTGTTGTAAACCCTGAAAGCCTTGCTGGATGAGGAATATCCTAAGAATATACCTTCATCTGACTTGGCCTCAAAAGTCTTCAACTGATTTTTCCCATTGTTGTGTATGAAACACTTGCACCCAAAAACATGGAAGTAAGAAACACGAGATTTTCCGCCCTTCCATAGTTCATAGGGTGTTTTGAAGTGAGTCTTTATCAGAGAACATCCGCTACGAGTGTGGCATCAAATGTTGATTATTCGCCCAGAAAACGGCTTGGTGTTGCATGTTCAGCTAACATAGTCGCGGCGAACTTCCTTGAGAGTTATGTTTCTCTGTTCTTCTACTCCATTTTGTTGTGGTGTTCTTGCAGCTGACGTCTCATGTTGTATACCAAACTTCGGTTGCAAAAAATCGGAATAAAAGAATTCGAAATTCGTACCTTTATCCGATCCGATTTTTTACTATCTTTGACACCTTTTTCGTTTTGTAGTTTCTTGAGCAGCTCGGGTATCTTTGTCATTGTCTCGTTCTTCTTGTATAAGAATATAACCCAAGTAAACTTGGAATAATCATCCACGATTACCAGAGTATATTTGCGTCCACTGAGACTGACTGATGTAATTGGTCCGAATAGATCCATATGGAGCAATTGCAGTACTCTACTGGATGCTGGTCCAGGTATTCCCTTGAATGAAGCTTTAACTTGTTTTCCCTTCTGACATGCGGCACATGTCTGATCTTTAGAGAATACCTCATTCGGAAGTCCCTCAACCAAAGGCACCCTAGCTATCTTGTTAACAGTCTTGAAGTTCAGATGACTCATTCTTTTGTGTTAGAGCCAACTGCTATTCTTGGAACTCTTAACAATTAAGCATGCATTCCTCAGGCAACTGTTCCAATCTGTTGTGTAGATCGTCCCTTTCCTTGAACCAGTTAGCAAGATTTATTGAGTAGCTCGATTCCAAATCGTACACTTGTCACTCGAGAACTCAACGCTGAATCCATTATCGCAGAATTGTGATACTGATAGTAGATTGTGCTTTAATCCTTCGACATACGAGACTCCAGTTACTTGTACATCACCATTCTCTAAGGTTCCGAATCCTTTGGTAAAACCGAAGTTATCATCACCGAAGAGTACACGTGGGCCTTCTTGTTCTTTGTAAGAGCTAAGGAGATGTTTGCTTCCAGTCATGTGCCTTGAGCATCCGCTATCGATGTACCAGATAGTTGCTTGTACGCCTCCTTTGTTGGCCAGTCCCACGCGAACCTGCAATCGATTGGAATTGGGTCCTGAGGGGTTAGTGGTGGATTTAGGGATCCATATAAACAGAGCACTTCTATGATAATCAGATAGATTAGAAGGTCTGATTTGTCTCCCATACATATCAACATAATCATACGTCTCTTTATATGCTTTCTGATTAGTATGATTATTCGTGTGAGCCTTGGGTGACTTAGAAGACTTGGGATTTTTCTTTATATTTTGTCTTCTTTTAACCCAGTGTGGCTCAGGTGCAGTAGCTCTAGGTATCTGGTTATAAGGGTAGGTACGACTGCTACCATCGAAAGATTCATATCTTCTTGGCATAGATGGTCTTTGCAGTTTACCTATAGCTTGCTTATTAGGCAGCTGACCTTGATTGGGTCTCAGATTAGATTTCCTTCTTACAGGTTGTCTCTTCTGATACCTAATCTGCTGATCAGGTTGAGGTTTCTTTAGAAGAACTGGGTTATTCTTTTGATTCCTTGGTTGATGCTTCATCAGCTGGGGTCCATTTTTGTTCCCTTTCTGATTAGGCACTTGCCTTACTTGCTCAGCAGGTCTCTTTCCCTTATCAGATACATTTTTAACTTTTTGTGTATCTTTGTTAGAGACTCGTTTGATTACACCCTTCTGAAGTGAATCAAACGGGGCTTTTGAGGATGTAGAAGGGTTCTCATACCCAATTCCCTTCTTGTTAGTCAGCGTTCGAAAATAGGTGTTCATATCTTGAACGGTTTTTGATGACTTCGTGAAAACCTCTATTTTTTCTTGCGAAACTATCCTCGATGAGATTTTAGACTCTCATGTAGTCGAATAGCTCATCAAACTTAGCTTGTAGGATTTTGAAATCATCGACTTTTCATTTTGTTGATTGCTAGTGATCTTTGATCTGCTTCTCCGATCGAATGATTTAACTTTCGGAATGTTAAGTTCCTCGGTTACCTTGAGAGCGATTTCAAATGATTTCGATTCAATTTCTTTTTGACAGACGTTCTCTTTAACAAGCTGATTATTTCTGATCCTTAGCTTATCATTTTCAGCTTCCACTATTGTATAAGAGTCTACTGCCTCATAGAGATCATCAAGCAATTGCTCAGAGTGGAGCTGCAAGTCAATCTCTCCAGCAGGTGTGCTAATAATAGCAAGTGTGGAAATTGAAAAAGGAGAAGGTTTGGAGGTTACCTCAGATTGGTCTTCCTCCCTGGCCATCAGGCAGATTTCATCGTCATCTGAAGAGAATATCAGATCTTCATGTTCGAGGAAATCAACAACACTGCTTATCAAACAGAAGTCTTCTACATATGAGTAGCCAGAATCCTCATAAGGCAGATAGGAATCATCAATCCCGTTGTGTCAGCAACCATGGCTTTTCTATCTCTGACGTGTTGCTCTCTTCTGTTCCGCTTCTCTTCTCTTTCTCTGGGGGAGTCGGTCGAGGCGCGGTCGGTCTTTGTAGTGACTGGTTTCTCGCTTGATTGAAGCATGATCCTCGATCTACGGAACTTCCTCTGCCAGGTGAGTCACTCCGTCTGTAGGATCTGTCAGGTGACTTTCCTTTCTGATGGTAATCTGAATTCCTTCTGTCAGATCTGTTATCTCTTCTCTCATCTGACCGATCATCTCTTTTCTTTTCTTCTCTGTGATCCCTTCGATCATCAGATCTGGTTCTTTCTAGTGATCCGTCAATGGCCTCCTTTTTCTTCATTTGTCTTGATAGTCTCTGTAGAATCTGCGATACTTACCAAGTTGAGTATTTGATCTTTCAAGTTTCCTGGTAAGCAGAGCGATCTGTTCTGCTTGACTCATTATGTTTCCAACAGGTTCAGTGGCCTTTGATCTGCTGCTGGTTGCTTTGAATGCAATTGATTTAGATGTTGAGGTTGAGGCTTCAGCAGGTGTCTCCTCTTCATCTGCTTGCCCTCTTTCGATTAAATCAAACTCATGTGCTTTAAGGCTTAATAACAAGCTACTCAGCTTCATCTTGGCTATGTCTTGGCAATCCTTGATTACCGTGACTTTCATGTCCCACTTCTTGGTGAGAGATCTCAGGATCTTGTAATTGATGTCTTTGTCTGACATCTCTCTTCTAAGTTCACGTAGCTTGTTTACTGACATGGTGATCCTCCCATCGAGCTCGTTGATGGTCTCGTTGGGCAACATTTTGAGCTTTTCGAACTTCACCAGTTCAGCTTGTAGTCGGCTGTCTTTGATCTGATCATTTCCTTCGCATATCTCAGCAAGAGTATCCCACATTTGTTTCGTAGTCTTGAGATACTTTATCTTCTCTTTGGTGACTTTATCCATCGTCTTCATGATTATATGCCTGGCGATTATATCTAGAGTATACAACTTTCTTTCTTCTGCATCCATCAGGGCTGGACTTTTTCGAACAAGACTTCCAGGTGCATGATCTGGATCTCCTCCAACCGCTGGATTGTCGTGATATATGATGATGGGTCCTCGTTCAATGACTTCCATCATTCTGCCGCTTATCGATCCCAGATGATTGCACATGTATATAGTCCAATCTGCATACTCATCAATTGAAAACTTAGGCAAATCATGATACATACCAGAGGTATTATCCATGTTGAGTGATTTTGAAAACGAATGAGTTTTGAAAACGGTTTTTCAAGATCTGTTCAAATGACCACAAAGATTCTTCCTCAAGAATCGATGATACTCAAAGCCAGTGCTCTGATACCACTTGTAGGTCCCGAACGGGTTTTGTGAGGGCAGAAGTCTAGAGGGGAGGGGTGAATAGACTTCTGAAAACTTTTCGTGCGGATCAGGTGTGATTGCAGATTTCCTGATCAGAGTGCTAGTGAGTCAGTTTGGACTGATGTTCAATCTTACTGAGTGCCTGGGAGCAGATCAGTTTGATATATGTCAGTTTAACTGAGAGTGCGGAAGCTTGTAAATACCCGTGTGAAAAACCAGTTTTATCAATTCAGATTCTTAAGTCAGTTTTCAACCGGCTGACTAAGGTGTAAACCTGATCAGATCAGTTGCTTGGTGCAGACTGAGCTTAACTTAGAATATGTATGCAGTTTTAAACTCAGTTGTGTGAATAGTGTAAAGCAATAAGGAAAGCAAGTAAATGCACACAAGACTTTTATAGTGGTTCAGACGAAACCCGTCTTACATCCACTCTTCCCTTAACACAGGGGCAACTTAACCGAACTTAACCTGGTTGGACATAGTTTTATGTGTTAGTCCAACACTCAACAGATGTTTATCGAGTTCACACTCAACCGAACCAGAAATCAGAAACTAGAATCCCTAGTCTGAAATCTTGCGGTAACAAACTTAACCTAACTTGAGTTTGGGTAAAGAATGTTTGAGGGTTCCAACTGGAAATCTATCCTGGTGTTTTAGGTAGCCAAATGCTAGTGGATGGTATTTCTTACTAAGACCAATGGGATGAACACTCTAAGAATAATCTTCAAATATGGTGTTCTTCCAGCGGAAATTCTGAAGGCTTTTTTTTGCTTCTTGAGAATTTGCGTTAATGTTGTTGTTCCGCTTTGCTCAATTGTTCATGTGATGGTTGTTGGTCTCTTTTCCTCCCTATTTCTTCACTTGACGAGCAATCCCCTTTTATAGACCTCGAAATCAAAGAGCCGTTGGAGAGCAATTTGAATTTCGGGCTATATTAGGTAGGTTGTAGGATATGATTGTGACGTGCTCCGAATATCGGCGTGGCCGTAGGCATGATTAGCGTCGTTTATGTCCGCAGCGTCGAATCCCGTAATGTCAGCTCTTTTTGTGCACGTGTCGCTTTCTCCTTGGCTTCGCGAGGCGGCACTTCAGTAATTTGTCCGTTAGACGATTGATATTCCTTTTGTAGAATATTCGTCTTGTCTGGTGTATCATTTTGATTGACGCCAGGTGTGAGCTGACTTGATTAGATAACTGATCAGTCTACCTTGTTGAGTCTTCTGATGCAGATTGTCTTAGCTCAATATGCAGACTCGACTGATATAGGTCTTCAGGTCTTCTGGTAGTCTTCTGATCTTGGTGACTCGAGCCTCGATGTCTTCGGTCATCTTTGAGTCTTGAGTTTATTCTTGAGTCTTCGAGTTTATCCGAGTCTTCAGTTCATCTGAGTCTTCAGGTTCATCTGAATCTTCAGTGTCTTCTGTCTTCACCTGATCTTCTGACTTTTTGTCTTCTGACTTTTTGTCTTCTGGTTTATTCTTAGCCTTCTGATCATCTGACCTTATCTGGGTCATCTGATACTTCGACCTGACCTATACATATTGAGTTCCCCCTCAATATGTGACCTATCTTTTACATCAGCTATCTATACATTTCAGCTGGTCATCTTAATCTGATTTTAAGTCATCAATCAGCTAACAGGTCTGACTGGTCCTATTATAACCTGTTTTGGAACTTCCATCAAAACTTAAATACAAATTTCCCAACAACATACAATATACACATACAATATATATATATATATACTAACATATATATACATCCCTCTTTATACTAATTGAGAGTTTTTTCTGCTGATGTGTCAGCTCCAGGATGATTTGGCATATGTGTCATTATAAGAATAAGAGTTGAATCCACGTGTATCTTAATTCCATTTTTTTCCCTGATGTGTCTGCCACGTCTCTCTCAATTTTTTTCGTCATTCTTCTCCCAACGCAAATTTTTTCCAATAAACCCTATTTCACTAAAACAAATCTACATCGCCGCTCGCCATCGCCTTCGCTGCTCGCCATCGCCCTCGCATTCACTGATAATGGTTATCTTTCTCCAATCTCAAATTACTTTTTGTAGGTTTAATCCGCGAACAAGTTTAATCTCTGTAATGTTCTTCCCTCCCATGTTTTTTATTATTTCATTTTAGCGATTGTTTTAGCCGCTCGATCTCATCTCTCGCCGCTGTTACGATTTGATTGTGGATTTTATAAATAAAATATGTAGGATTTGAATATGGTGACGGCCGAAGGAATTCTGTCTCCAAAATGTTGTTTATCATTTTTGGGTTGAAAATCTATAGATTGCTTGGATTTAGGGCAAGTGATAAATTACCAATTTATGAATTTAACCTCATGTATTGTTTCTGCAATTTATTGATTCATTAGAAAACACAACCGATTGTCTTGGTTAAGGTTTGGACTCTTAAAGTGTTCTCATGTGCTTCCAATTTTTAAAGTTTTTTCATGTTTGCCTGTCTTTGCAATTGTTGGTTTTCTTAGGTGTTCATGATATCTTGACATTGGAAAAAGCTGTGAAATAAACCAACATGAGATGTGGCTAATTGTTGAAACTTGTCATTAGATTGGAGTTGTAGGTTACTATTGAGCCAGAAGGTTATAGTTTATAGTTACACTATGTTATTGGATAGGCAACATTTTAATTGTCCAGGTCCGGCGGCATATTAAAACTTTAGCAGCATTTTGTCATAATTACAGCAAGCAGAACATTTGATATACAATTGAAATGACCTTGAGAATGGGGACCTCAGTAGCAAGAAAGCCAGACTCTATTAAACTTAGGAAGGACTGAAATTGGTTGCTTCTCCTAATTTGAAGAGATTCTGTAATAGGAATGTGGGTTGTCTTGAGTACATGATCTTTGAACTTGATGTCTGATCCTATTATCATGTAAATAAATAAAATGCTCTCTTCCTGTGATGTGTTCTAGAAAATGAGTCATCTAGTGTTTTTAATTATTTGCTGATAAACTCAGTAGACATTTGAGGGATCAAATATTTGAAAGTTGATTTAGCTAACCAGCTGCTTCAAAGTCTATTGAATAATTTATTCCTCTCACAATTGAAATCGTAATTTAGCGCCTTCATTATCCATTTATCCTGCTAAGAGTACAGACCACATATATATTATATTGAAGTATTTTTCCATTGTTGTTTTATTAGATTTTCTTTACAGTCATTCATGTTCCAGATTATGTGCACTTGCTTATATTGACCTATGATTTGTTGAATTAAAATAATATTCTTTGAATTGAAATTGAAAATTTAATTTTTTTTTCTTCTGCAGGGAAATGATTTGATGAGAATTCTAAATGTAGCAGCTTTTGCAGTGTCAGGTTGTTGCATGCAATTTTATAATGTATTTGTTTATTTATTTATATTTTTGAAGTATGTTTTAGTTCATAGAGCTCTTCATTACCATTGAGGGTTGTAGAATGGAATAAAGCTTTGATCTTTTTTAATTTCTGTTTTTAATTACTCTGTCACTCCAAAACAAAGCTAAATGATTGATACCTAAGGTTAATTCTTTAATCAGACGGGAGACGTTGCGATCGTTCGAAAAGGAGAAGAATGGCTCTGGAAATCCTGCATGGAGTGAGAAGAATGGGTTTTCAGGTAAATTGGATTGAGTTAATAGTGTTTTTAAATGTTGCATAATATGGTATTTTCAATTGCATAATGCGGTACTTCAAATTTTAACGCTCACGTGATAATCCACCTCAAAATGAACTCTGTATTAGTAATATATGAGAATTTAATTATTATCATGATTTTCATAAGGAATAGTTGAAATCAAATCATTACACATATGAGTTAGGATGTACCAAAATTAATATTCACATTATTATTTATGAAAATGATTCATTCCTTATTTTAGTTTTCAATTATATTAAAGGTTAACTAGTTGGAGGTTAGTGGTCTATGATATTCTGACTTCGTAATTAAGTAGTTTACTTAGGGCCAGTTTAGATTAATTCATTTTTTTTTTAAAAAATTGATTAGTTTTCTATGTTTACATTTTTTCTGTATTGGGATTTGTTACTTCCAAGATTACCATTATAAGTTTTTTTCTTGACCTCGATTACATTTTATAGGATCCAAAAGTTCTATGGTAATTCATTGTGATGAAAGCTTCAGGAGCTTTTAGGATGTCAAAGCATTTCTGCTTTGGGAATCCAAGAGATGCTTGTGCGCCATCATTTAATGAAGTAATGAGGTAAACAAAAAAGATTATGTGATGTGCCTATTATGCATGTAAATTTGGTACATATTGAGATCTATCTGTAACTTTGTTACACTTTAAAGGTCCATGGTTGCCATGATCTTTTTTGTACTCAGCTTTGACTTAACCTCCTCATAAGTTCCCTTACTCCCATTATTTATATTAAAGGCTCTTCGATATCCCGTAGGTCTCACCCTGCATTCTGTACCATCTATCTTTTCTTTTTCTTTTTCTTTTTCAAAATGACCCACTCCCAATTTTGTATGTTCATCTTGAAATTTTCTGGGAGTTAACAAATTTGGCCGCTCAAGTGAAAGTCCGACAAAGGTTTGTTTATTTTTGGTTAATGTTTTACTCTTTAGTGGAGATGTTGGTATTTAGAGGTTATTGGTTAATTGATTTGTAACCATCAATTTCTCTAAACGTTAGATTATTTAAGTTGTGTCTTAAGCTCATCTATTTGTGCATCACTGTATCCTCCCCTGGTAATCATATATATAGCACCGTGAGCTATATGTCTATCTCTACCATTTAAATTTGAGTCTCGATTTTTTGTTTGTATTTTTGTTGTTTCTCCTCATCCTGAGCTATATGCCTGGTCATATATAATGCAGAGTTGTGGTTATTACGATGGTTCTGTTTAAAGGAATTCGCTCATTAAGTAGGTTACCCTGTTTTCTTTGGCTTACCCTTCAAATGGAAGGAGAGAGAAAAACCGGGTTAAATCACTACTTCGATCTTTTTTTGGGGCAAAGGATTCTTCTTCTGCAACTGCTGCTTCAAATTCTGGGATTTTTGGGTCGAACCTTCTAAGGTTTCTTGATTTTGCAACAAATTTTCAGTTTTTAATCAAATTGCTTATTAATAACATAATTGTTGTTTTGTGCAGTGTTGTTGTAACCGGGTTGAACCGGCCGGTTCAATCGGTTCATTGAACCGGGAACCGGTCGGTAAACCGGTTAAAAAACATGCATAAAACCGCTTTTAAGGTTGAACCGGTTTGAACCGGTCAAAAACCGGTTCAACCGGCCAACCGAAAAAAAACCGATTTCCTCCTTTTTTTTTAAAAAAAATATTTTTAAAATATTTTTTCTCACAATTTCCTCCAACACTTTTGATGTGGAATAAATGTATGAGGTGGGCTAACCCTTTTATAATATTTCCTATCACATTTTCTTCCAACACTTTCGATTTGGGATAAATGTATGAGGTGGGATAATATGAACCAAGGTCCACATTCACCCTTTTTATAATACTTCATCTCACATTTTTCTCCAACACTTTCGATGTGGGATAAATATATGATGTGGGATAAATATATGAATCAAGGTCCACCTTCACCCCCTTTTATAATACTTCCTCTCATATTTTCCTCCAACACTTTCGATGTGGGACAAATATATGAGATGAGGTACACTTTTTCCCCTTTTATATTGTTTTCTCTCACATTTTCTTCTAATATTTTCGATGTGGGAGAAAATTATGAGATTTTACTTTCTCTTACATTTTCCTTTAATATTTACTCGATGTGGGATAAAAATATAAGGTTCCCTTTTCCCTTTTAAGTTATTCTCTCATATTATTGTGTTGTTTTTTATTATGATCATGACTCTATTGTGTTTTCTTAAATATGAAAAGTTATAAGATATATGTTTAAATTTTTGTAGGTGTATATTTATTTTATTTTTTAACTAAATATAAAAAATATTGAAAAAAATTAGGTAGAAATCATTTCAACGGTTGAACCGCCGGTTGAACCACTGACCGGTGGTCTGTCCGGTTCGATCACCGGTTCGGTTATGAAAACACTGGTTTTATGTTTCTTTTTAGTTAATTTAAGTTTGATTCATTGATTAAGGGTTAGATTTTGCGTTGTTGCATGCAATTTTATAATGAATTTATTTATTTATTTATATTTTTAAAGTATGTTTTAATTCATAGAGCTCTTCATTACCATTGAGTGTTGAAGAATGGAATAAAGCTTTGATCTTTTTTTATTTCAGTTTTTCATTACTCTGTCAGTCCAAAACAAAGCTAAATGATTAATACCTAAGGTTAATTCTTTAATTAGACACCATTAATCTGATTTTCCTAATCTAATACATGGGATTGCAGTTTTTTATACTTAAATATTTTGGGGTGTTCCAATTTGTTGTTGTTTCCACATAGGGTTTGGGACGGGAGACGTTGCGATCATTCGAAAACGAGAAGAATAGCTCTAGAAATCATGCATGGAGTGAGAGGAATGTGTTTTTAGGTAAATTAGATTGAGTTCATAGTCTTTTTGAATGTTGCATAATGTGGTACTTTAAATTTTAACGCTCACTTGATAATCCACTTCAAATTATTACAGCTCACTCTTGGAGTTATTCTTGTTCATGAGGTACAACTACAAATGTTTACTATATTTTCTATCAACATAAAGTAGATATATTCATTTGCTAATTGTTATCATCAACTAATTGATATTATAATCGTGACTATTAATATTTAATTAATATTTTAATAAGGAATCACTAATACACATTTGGGCTTGGACAGCTGTGAAAAATGACCTTGGAGAGTTGTTATAACCGCTCTCCAAGTAACAGATGTCCAAGCTTGGACAACTGATAAAAAACCGTTGTCCAAGAAATCGCAGATTTCGATTTTTTTTTAAATTTTTGCGGTTTTAACCTTAAAAAAATTTTTTTTCAAAAGATCATCGCGGAGAAGGTTTTTTTCAACCATTGTCCAAGATATACACTTAAACACTTTTTAACCGCTCTCCAAAAAAAAAAAACGATTTTTAAAAAAAAATATAATTTAATTGAAGCACTTATTACCCACCAAGGGGCATCTCATATATATATAAGCCACCAAGTCTCCCAATTAATTGAAAGGCGAATTATTTGCTCCCACGGGGACCAAACCGCAACACTCATATATATAAGCCACCAAGTCTCCCAATCGAGGCAATTATTCATTACCGGGGACCAAACACACCTTGACTTCTAGCTTTTTTCTTAATGAAATTAATTCTATATGTCCTAGAATTCGGTTTTTTTACAATTTTTTTTTAAATTCTTTATTTCAATTATCTTATTTATTAATTCAATCACACTTTTTTATATAATAATAAATTTTTTTATATAAATTTAAATTAAATTATATTAAAATTATATTTTTTACTTGTATTTTTTTAAAAAGTACACTACGTACCTTTCTTTTAAACTTGTAATACTTTTCCTTCTAAACAAGTAATATACTTTTTTATCTTAATAAGTAATATTTTTGTTTAAATAAGTAATATTTTTTCTTCTAAACAAGTAATATATATATTTCTTTAAACAAGTTATACCTTTCTATTTAAACAAGCTAGTAATACTTTTCTATTTAAATAAGTAATTATTTTCTTTAAACAAGTAATACTTTTTCATCTAAACAAGTAATACTTTTCTTGCGTTTATTTAATGAAATTAATTTTATATGTTCTAAAAATCGTTTTTTCTTACAATTTTTTTTAAAATTCTTTATTTCAATTATCTTATTTATTAATTCAATCACATTTTTATATAATAATTTTTTTTATATAAATTTAAATTAAATTATATTAAAATTATATTTTTTACTTGTACTTTTAAAAAAAAAAGTACTACCTTTCTTTTAAACTTGTAATAATTTTCCTTCTAAACAAGTAATACTTTTCTATCTAAATAAGTAATATTTTCCTTTAAACAAGTAATACTTTTTCATCTAAACAAGTAATAGTTTTCTTTAAACAAGTTATACCTTTCTTTCTAAACAAGTAATACTTTTCTATTTAAACAAGTAATATTATGAACAAATTTTACATAAGAGTTTGTGTTAATCTCATTATATACGACGAATATATATTAAAAAGAAATAACACGAGAATTTAAAGAATAAAATATTTGAACTGTACCTAAAAAGAATTTACAAATTAAAACAAAAAAAAAATAAACAAAAAATAAAAGCTTTACAAAAAAAAAAAAAAAAATTAATTCACTTGGAGAGCGGTTATGAACCGGCCGTCTCTTTATTTTGACACGGTGGTTCAAAACCGCTCTCAATTACCTTGCTTGCACAATGATTATGAACCGCTAAGCTTTTGATCTTGGACAACGGTTTTTAACCATTTTTTTTTTTTAATAGAACCGCTCTCCAAGGAACCACTTGGAGAGCTGTTCGAAAAAAGGGCTGTCCAAGTGGAGCTCTCCAAGCTCAAATGTGTAGTAGTGAATAGTTGATCAATCCTTAAATTATTAAATTATTTTAATTATTATCATGATTTTTATAAGGAATAGTTGAAATCAAATCATTACACATGTGAGTTAGGATGTACCAAAATTAATATTCACATTATTATTTATGAAAATAATTTTTTCCTTATTTTAGTTTTCAATTATATTATTTATATATTCAACTTTACTTCTCTATTATCTTTTAATTTGTTTTGATTTACTTCGGATTGCATAATTTATGCTAAATCTAATCTAATTGTTCAACATTTCCATAAGTTTTAGATTAGAACTTTCCATATCATTTTCGGATGCATAATTTATTCTTAATTTATGCTTACTAAATTGGTTTTTAATTAATTGCATAATTCATGCTTAATTAATATTAATAAGTCAATACCACACATAAACTTATCCCCTATATATATGTGATAATAATCTTTACATTTTCATACGAAAGAACGAATACATAGGTTGCTTTCATATATTGGTTGCTTTTCATATAGGTTTTTTTCAATTATTATGTATATATAAAGAAATATGAATGGATTGTCATTTGTAATCAGATTCTTTATCATTGTTATTTTAATTTTTTTTATCATCTTTATAGATAATGGTGTATAACTACTCAGCGGTATCAGCAATAACACCGGAGAAAGAGACCTGGAATATCAGGGTGAAAGTTCTTCGTCACTGGATTGTTCATGATCAATTCATGTTGAATCAACAAAATTATTTGGAACTCATCTTAATGGATGAGCATGTATTTATCATTTATTATTTATTCTAATAATTATTGATTTTTTTATTATTATTATTATTATTTATCAACAATGTCTAATTTTATGGAATATATCTTTATAGGGAACGAAGATTGGAGCAACAATCATCAGGAAGTTTATCAGGAAGTTCGAGCCCATAATTCGACAAGGATTGTTCTACACTATATCCAATGTTAGTGTAGCTCAGAATGGAGGGACTGTGTTGACAACAAAACATCCATACAAAATGATAAATGTTAAAATTTATATTAACTAATTTCATAATAAAATATAATATTAAAACTTAAATATTTATTTTATTTAAAATCCCGTGTAATACACGGGTTCTACGCTAGTACATATATATAAAAAAGAAAAATTACCTATTGAATGTGGAGGAAGACGGCGACGGCGGCGACGGCAGGGGAGGATGGCGGCAGACGACGATGGCTTTTGCTGGTCGGAGGTTGAGGGCTCAGCGGCGGCAGTGAGTTTGCAGAAGAGAAATATGAGAAATGGAGTGCGCTGGTATATATATAAGGGTTTTAACCCTTGGACAGTGGTTTGAAACCGCTCTCCAACGTCCTTTGCACAGCGGTTATAAACCGCTCTCCTAGTGTAGTCTTGGACAGCGGTTTTGAACCGCTGTCTATTTTTTTTTTAATTAAAACCGCTCTCCAAACTATATTTTGGAGAGCTGTTTGAAAAAAGGGTTGTCCAAGTGGAGTTGTGCAAGCTTAAATGTGTAGTAGTGTTCGGAGACATTTTGTGATGTTTGGACTTGTGGGGAGATAGGAACTTGATTAAGATTCGAAAAAAATTGAGAATTTTGATAATTTTGTGAGTTTGAAAATTCTTCAGGACTAAAAAATGAAGAGTTAAGATTCAAAGTTTAGATAATTTTAAGAGTATGGATAGTTTTAAGAGTTTGAATAACAATTGAGATTATTTGGATCCATAATAGGGAATGATGAAAATTAGGATGAGGAAATATTGGAAGAAAGAAAAGAGAGAAATTATGATGAGAAAATATTGGAAGAGAAAAGAGAGAAATTTAGTTTGTGTTTCAAAATATTTTGATATTGGGCTCTATTTGTAAAAGATTTTTTTTTCAAATTTTAATTTTGTTTTTTAAAAATTATATAAAAAATGAGATTAATTGTTGTAATGTTGTGTGGTATGTGCCGATATGGTGACAAAATGTTATCCAATTTCCTATTTTAGAGGGGTGACTGAGCAGCTAAAAAATGGCTTCGTCTCTCTCACCCTGCTTTACTCTTCTTCATTCCTCTTCATCTTCAATCTTTCCTCTTCACAAACCTTTTATTAACCCTAAAGCTTTGATTCCTCCTCTTAAAAATACAGTTTCCAAATTCCCCTGCGTAAATACAAGAGCTACACTTGATGACGACGCCCAAATCTCCAGCTCCATTGTTGTTGAAGAACAAAAACAACTCAGCAAGGTAAATTTAATTGCAATTACTCATGTTTTTTCTTCATTCTTCAATCCATTGTAGTTACCATTATTCCGTTAAGAGAATTTATATGCTTGAATCGTAGTTTGGAAAATTCTCGATACCGCAGGAAAATTGGCGGAATTAATTTTGGGAATGAGGGAGAAATGAGAAAGTGTGCAAAATTTTGAATAGAGAAGGGGCTTAATTATTCGCTTTTAATTGTTTATATTAATTTCCTACGTGATTTTACGAATGACTTGTACTGTATGGATTCGACGTATAAAGCACTTAAATTCCAAGCAATCGTTGATAAAATCAATGAAATACAAGTGCTGTGAATGAAGATAGATCAATTTTAGAATGTTTTACCTTAAATTTGTTCGTCATTGAATTTCGATGATTTACTTCGTTATGAGCTCAATAAATTTGTTTGCCTGCCTGAAACTAATAAATTTGTGACTTCTGATGCAGCTAATACTTAAAGAATTTCAGAAATTTTCTGAATAATACATATAGTGGCTGATAATAATTGAATGTAACATTTTATGGAAGTGGGAAACCACTAAAGGGGCTTGCTCTTGATGTTAATTGTTATGCCAAAGTACAATTTCATTGTAGATAATCAATTGATCAAGTAAAATGCTCTTCATATTTCTGTAACACGGTGTTTGATTCATGGGATAACAATTTATGCATGAGAAATAACATGATAATAATACAAACCATTAGTAGTCATACCAGATGATCAGTTATCAATGATTTAAAAGTGAAATGTTGGACATAACTCTGGTTTTATGTATTTTTTGGCAAATACTTCTATGCACCAGTTGCATCGTGCAACTAAAATGTATTTTTAAGTAGTACATAGTTATCTTACTAAGTTGCACGGTGCACCCAAACAACTCATGAATTTGAATCGTGTTTAGGAAGTTGAGGAGTGTGTACGACTGCTCAAGGATGCAGCCAAGACAAGAAAAATTCCACAAGAGGATATACTACGAGCTTTTTCCGTGATTGAGAAGGCAAAGCTTGATCCCTCTGGTTTTCTTGAAACTCTTGGAGGAACAAACTCACCTGGTAGAACATGGATGCTTGTTTTCACCGCCGAGGTTAGTGTTTAATTTTAAGTACTCTTGTGCTATACTTGTCTTCTTTTACATCTGTGTTTGCTTTAGTTTTGGTAAGTTCAACTTTTTTTTTTTTTCCAATTTGGTGCTGATTATTATTCTAATTGGCAGAAAAAGTTAGGACGAGGTAAATACTTCCCAATTACAGCCGTTCAGAGATTTGATGCAGCTGTAAGCTTCTTGACTCTTACCTTATGAAATCTGTTTTATAGATGAATCACTTTCCTGGGCCTACTTTGCATCAGTATTATTACTTATGTTTGATTTGCTGCTGAAGTTTTGTTCTAGCCAGCATTAGATGCAATTTTTTTTGTATTTCTGATTTTTACTTGTATAAAAAACAAGTTACAAACTGAAATCGGTAGCATATATTCTGTTTTGAATATTGGCTCCAAATATGATCAAACTCTAAATATCAAACATGGTACTTGCTAATGTAACCGCTTCATGAATCATGAATTAACTCTTCATGTTTTTGTGTTTCTTGAATCATTGGCTGATATTTTCCTGCATGTAATCCTTATTTACTTGGTGAAATTATTTTAGTGATATGTAAGAATTGTATATATTCTTGTAGCAACGGTGAAATTAAAGCTCTACCTAGTAGTGATTAAACAATTAGATCATCAGGTAGAAAAAGGAAGCACAAAACAGTAATATCCAAGAAACTAAGGATACGTGCAACACTGAGGATAGAAGATATCATAAGCTATACTTTCAGGGAAATATATCATACCTTGTGTTATTTTTGTAAATTATTTTCAATCAATGAAGATTGAAGCAAGAATTTTCTTGAATCTTTAAATAAAAGAATAAACTACGGGTGCATAATTTCCAAAAATGATAACAAAATATGTTGGGAAAATGGAGCCAAATTTTGGGTGAATGAGAAATTAAATTCTCAAAATGGTGTAACCAAAAAATGGGAAAGTGGGAAAGGAAAATAACAAAGAGCTTTTGTCCTACATAGGAAAATTTGAAATGAGGAAGTGAGTATTTAAAGAGATACCCACATGTAGCTTATAAATAATTATGGGATGATGCTCCTCCACCTTCCAAGCGTGCGCACAAGGGGTGCAAATCTCGGCCGAACTTGTGTGCGAGTGCGACTTGCATACACAAATGTTGCACCGGTTTGGTGGCGGACTGACAAGCTAACTTTTTGCCTCGTGGTTACGAAACATGGAAGCTTAAAAGTTGTTTTTGGTCTGAGGGTTAATGGCACTTTATGGCCATCCTCCAGTCACTTTTTGGTTGATATAAACATTTCTACATTCGTTTGCTCAATTTTCGTTCATAATCCGGTGATTGTATCGAGCGTTTCTCAATTCGATTCAAGCAAGATATAGTGCTATTATCGTTGCTTTTAATCTTTGTATCCTGAGAAACAAGTGTCATATGATTCAATAGCACCGAGAGTGAATGACATAATTTGTTTTAAGGAAATCGTGTTCGACACAAGCCCCAATTTTTCGTTTTATTATTTTTTCAGTCATGTTTCGGTGCACCCTACTAACAATATAAAGAGATTAGAGACAAAAACACAATTTTGGCAATAACTCGACTGGTGCTCACTTATGCTCTCATTCCCTTTGGAGTAGTTATATAATGCTGGAGAAAATATATATTAGTATACATTTTTGTTTTCTCATACTACTTCGGCTTTCAGTTTAACTCTATATATGTAATGCTAACCTCTACAATTAAGGAAAATTTTGAATTTTAATTTTTTTTGGAAAAAAAATTGGGAAAATTACTCTAAGGTACACAATTTATGGGAAGATTACTATAAGGTACATTGTGCAAAAACAAGTTTGCACTTTAGTTCAAACTAGATACTAAAGTGCAAACTTGTTTTTTTTTTAATGTACCTTAGAGTAATCTTTCCATGAATTTTGTACCTTAGAGTGAAGACCCCAAAAAAATTGTCTGGCTTTCCATTCTCAAGATAATAACTTTAAATAGTGTTACATGTGTTCCCATTCTTGCGTACTCCAATCAACATACGAGTAAGTATCTTGTACACCAGTTGTATTGTACAACTGTACACAACTAATATTTTTCAGTGAAAATAACTTATATTGTTCATTGAAAACGACTAATATTGTTCAGTGAAAGAAACTAATAACATTTAAAAATGCACTTGAGTTGCACGGTGCACCTGGTGCATATCAGACTTTGTCTCTACCATATTTGTTTGCATCATGTAGTGATATTTTTTACATGTTCCTTGAAGGGAAAGAGGATTGAGAATGGAGTCTATCTTGGACCTCTCGGGTGTTTGACCTTTGAAGGCAGGTTTTCATGGAAGAAAAGAATACTTTCGTTCATTTTTGAGCAAATCCGGATAAAGGTTGGTCCGTTTAACCCATTCGAGATTAGTTTTAAAGGAAAAGACGAGAGGGAGCCGAGCAATGAAGACCCATTTTTCATTTGGTTCTATATTGATGAAGAAATTGCTGTTGCTCGTGGCAAAAGTGGAGGAACTGCATTCTGGGTGCGCTGTCAACGAGTTGGCTACTAATGTATTATAGGGTTGTTTTCACTCTCTAGGAAACAGTGCATAATTGTTTTTTTCAGAAGTGGGTGTGACTCAGCTTCTGTTTAAAAAAAAAAAAAGCACTTTTGGAGTCCAAGTTGAGATCCAAAACAACCCTTATACTTGTGTAGAAATCACCTACCAATGTACATTTATTTTTTATTGTGGCTATATTTTCTGATGTGGCTGGAAAAATGTGCTCAACTTTAACGTTCGATAATGCATTTCATCTTTTGTATCGGCATTGTGGAATTCATCATACACGCCTGTTTAGAGATGTGATTGAAGGGCATATCACTAGGCTAGAAGTCGATTAGAACTTGAATAGTAGAGTTTGAGCACAACTGGATTTTAAAAATACTCCCTCCACTCTCCGTTATCTGAACATTTACCATTTGCACGTGTTTTAATGTAGGAGTTGTTTATTAGTATTAAAAATGATAAAAATGACATTTGAGTAAATTAAAGGAGATAAAGTTGATTTTTGTTTAGGAAAAATAATGACCTTTAATATTGAGATGTTTGAAGGTGTTTGGAAAAAATATAAAATTTTTATATTATCATTTAAGGAAATATTCAATTAAGTAAGGGACAGACATTTTAGACAAATATTCAAATAAGAAGGGGACGGAATGAGTATTAAATTCGTGAATAGCTGGAGTTCGGGTCGCAAAAAACTTGTTGATGGATTTTACGGGCTTAGTTTGAGCTTGGCTAACAAAATATTCCCTCCGTCTCAAACTCAATTAAACGTTTAGTAAAAAGGTCCGTTCCAAATTCAGTTGAACATTTTTATAAATGATAATAAATTAATTTTTCTTTTTTATTTATACCCTTCAAACACCTCAATATTACATCCAATGTCATTACTTTTTCAATATTAAAATTAGCTTTATCTCATATAAATTACACAAATATAATTACTTTATCATTTAACTCTCATAAAAAAATAACTTAATTTAATTTAATAATAATAAATAACTTTTAAAAAAATCTGAATGTAAAGTAAATGTTTAATCAAATATGAAAAGGAGGGAGTAACTGTTAGCGAGTTAGACAAATTTAATCTAGCAAAAACTCGTTGATATGTTAAATGAACTTAGCTCAAGCTTGGTTGAGAAAAAAAAAATCATAAAATTAGAGCTAAGTAAGGTAAGCCTGGGTTTGAATCTTGACGGGCGGATTTGTTCTTAAAAATCAAATGGAAAAAGAAAATCAAAATGCCACATAGAATCATGTCAGATTTTGGGATGGAATCCAAAAGTTATAGTCATACGCAACAGCAAGGTTTCGGCTATGCTGAGGAATGGGCACTACCAACACTTAGAGCATCCACATTGGTGGGGGTTATAAGACATTTTCTCCCCTTCACATCACCGTCATTACTACCAATATAATTTACTTTTAAGAGATTCACCACCAATATTATATATTTTATTAAATTATTATCTCTCATTTTACAATATATAAAATACAATAAAGTATCATAAAATATTTATTTACATATGCTTTTTCCCTTAAATATTTCTTTTTAATTCAACTTTTTGATTATTTTTACATGATTAGAAGCAGGAGATGAAATGGTATTTATAGAACAGTAAATATGTAGTATTCATAGTTACGTGCATATAAAAGATAGCGGGTGAAATATTATTTGAGGTAATTTGTTTTGCAAAAGTATGTACGATGCGTGTATTTCTTTATACTAATTATTGTATTGTTTAAATATTGCATTATAACATAAATATTTAAAACTAATTTATTTCGTTGGCTAATAAAAGTTACTACTAATTGAAAAAATAGTCTTGTTATTTTAATTTGAGACATACATTTCACATAAAGAAATTATTATTAATTTAAGATGGAGTACAACATATTCAACAAAAAGAAACAATTTTCATTGAAAATAATAAGAAAAAACTTAGTTATATTAAAACACGTGAATAAACTCTTTATACTAATTATTTCCCGATCGTGCCTAAAAATGCTCCACTAAATCGGCGAGAAGTTGGTGATGAACTTGATTGTTATGTAGCTCAGTGTTCCTCCTAAGATATTCTTCAAATTCGGGGTTAGCACCTTGTATTGGTTGTGCGAACTCACTTCCTTCATCATTGTTCCAATTTGTAACCATGTCTCCCTCATCTTCGACAATCATGTTGTGCAAAATAACACATGTTAACATTATGAGCTTCAACCTTTTCCTATACTAATAATGAGCTGGCCCTCTAACAATTGTCCAACGTGTTTGGAGCTCCACAAATGCTCGTTAGACGTTCTTTCTCCCAAATTCTTGTCTTTCCTTAAAATATTTCCTCTTAGGATCTAGTGGAGTAGGAAAAGCCTTAACAAAAGTTGACCATTCCGAATAGATACCATCTGTAAGATAGTACCCTTTTGTATACAGTGTTCCATTCACGGTGAAACTAACATCTGGCGTAGTGCCTTGCAATATGTTGCTGAATAAAGGAGACTCATTCAATACATTAATATCATTGCGTGATCTTGCGACACCAAAAAAAGCATGCCATATCCACAAGTCCTGAGACACGACTGCTTCGAGAACGATTGTAGGTGACCAATGACCTCTTGTAAATTGCTCTTTCCAAACAGCAGGACAATTTCGCCACACCCAAAGCATGCAGTCAAGACTTTCTAACATACCTGGAAAATCATGTGTTGCGAAATCTGTAATTTAGTTTTGATAGAAGTTCCAAAACAGGTTGTAATAGGACCAGTCAGACCTGTTAGCTGACTGATGACTTAGAATCAGATTAAGATGACCAGCTGAAAATGTATAGATAGCTGATGTAAAAGATAGGTCACATATTGAGGGGGAACTCAATATGTATAGGTCAGGTCGAAGTATCAGATGACCCAGATAAGGTCAGATGATCAGAAGACTAAGCACAAATCAGAAGACAAGATGTCAGAAGATCAGGTGAAGACAGAAGACACTGAAGACTCAGATGAACCTGAAGACTCAGATGAACCTGAAGACTCAGAAGAACCTGAAGACTCAGATAAACCTGAAGACTCAGTAACAAACCTGAAGACTCAGTATGACTGAATACGCTGAGGCTCAGAGACACCTGAAGATCAAAAGGCCTGAAGACCTATATCAGCAGAGTCTGCATATTGAGCTAAGACAATGTGCATCTGAAGACTCAACAAGGTAGACTGATCAGTTACCTGATCAAGTCAGCTCACACCTGGTGACAATCAAAAAGATACACCAGACAAGACAAATCTTCTACAAAAGGAATATCAATCGTTTAACGGACAAATTTCTGAAGTGCCGCCTCGCGAAGCCAAGGAGAAAGCGACACGTGCACAAAAAGAGCTGACAATGCGAGATACGACGATGCGGACAAAAACGACGCCAATGATGCCTACGGCCACGCCGATAATCGGAGCACGTCACAATCATATCCTACAACCTACCTAATATAGCCCGAAATTCAAATTGCTCTCCAACGGCTCTTTGATTTCGAGGTCTATAAAATGGGATTACTCGAAGGAAGAAAATAGGGACCAACAAGTGAGAAACCACATCACATGAACTATTGAGCAAACGGAACAACAACATTCACGCAAGCAAATTCAAGAAGAGTTTCCGCTCAAAGATAACCATAGTTGAAGATTATTCTTAGAGCGTTCATCTCATAGTTCTTAGCAAGAAATCCTATCCACTAGCATTTTGGCTACCTAAAACATCAAGATAGATTTCCAGTTGAAACCCTCAAACATTCTTTACCCAAACTCAAGTTAGGTTAAGTTTGTAGAGTGAGAACTCGATAAACATCTCGGCTATCGTTTTTAAGGATATAAGTCCCGCAGGTTACGTTTGTAAGAGTGGGAACTCGGTAAACATCTCGGCCATCCTGAAAAGGATATAAGTCCCGCAGGTTAAGTTTGTAAGAGTGAGAACTCGGTAAACATCTCGGCCATCCTGAAAAGGATATAAGTCCCACAGGTTAAAGTCGGTTAAGGTTCCCCTGTGATAAGGGAAGAGTGGACGTAGGACGGGTTTTGAATCAACCACTATAAAAGTCTTGTGTGCATTTACTTGCTTTCTTATTGCTTTACACTTCACACAACTGAGTTTAAAAGTGCATACATATTCTAAGTTAAGCTCAGTCTGCACCAAACAACTGATCTAATCAGGTTGACACTTTAGTCAGCTGGTTGAAAACTGACTTAAGAATCTGAATTGATAAAACTGGTTTTCACACGGGTAAAACAAGCTTCCGCACCATTCAGTTAAACTGACAGATATCAAGCTGATCTGCCCTTAGGCACTCAGTAAGATTGAACATCAGTCTAAACTGATACACTAGCACTCTGATCGGGTAATCTGCAGTTCACACCTGATCCGCACAAAAAGTTTTGGAAGTCTATTCACCCCTCCCCTCTAGACTTCCACCCTCACAAAACCCGTTTGGGGCCTACAAGTGGTATCAGAGCAGTGGTTCTACAGACCACTTGCTTTGAGTATCATCGATTCTTGAGGAAGAATCTTTGTGGTCATTTGAACAGATCTTGAAAAACCGTTTTTTTTTCAAAACTCATTCATTTTCAAAATCACTCAGCATGGATAATACCTCTGGCATGTATCATGATTTGCCTAAGTTTTCAATTGATGAGTATGCAGATTGGGCCATATATATGTGCAACCATCTAGGATCGATAAGCGGCAGAATGATGGAAGTCATTGAACGAGGACCCATCATTATATATCACGACAACCCAGCAGTTGGAGGAGATCCAGACTTTGCACCGGAAGTCTTTATATGAAAAAGGCCCAAATTTGATGGATGCGAAGAAAGAAAGTCAGATACTCTAGATACAATCGCCAGGACATATAATCATGAAGACAATGGATAAAGTCACAAAGGAGAAGATAAAGTATCTCAAAACCGCGAAAGCAATGTGAGATACTCTTGCTGAGATATGCGAAGGAAATGATCAGATCAAAGACAGCCGACAACAAGCTGAACTGGTGAAGTTCGAAAAGCTAAAGATGTTGCCCAACGAGACCATCAACGAGCTCGATGGGAGGATCACCATGTCAGTAAATAAGTTACGAGAACTTGGAAGAGAGATGTCAGACAAAGATATCAACTACAAGATCTTAAGATCTCTCACCAAGAAATGGGACATGAAAGTCACGGTAATCAAGGATTGCCAAGACATTTCAAAGATGAAGCCGAGTAGCTTGTTCCTAAGCCTTAAAGCTCACGAGTTCGATTTAATCAAAAGAGGACAAGCAGATGAAGACGAGATGCTCGCCAAGCCTCAACGCCTAAATCGGCCAGCATTTAAAGCAACCAAAGAAGCAGATCGAAGGCCACCGAACTCGTTGAAAACATAATGAGTCAAGGTAACAGATTGCTCGCTTACAGAAACTTTGAAAGAACAAATACTCACTTGGTAAGAATCGGAGATTCTACAAAGGACTATCAAGACAACAAAGAAACAGGAGGCCAACCGACAGATCACTAGAAAGAACCAGATCTGATGATCGAAGAGATCACAGAGAAGAAAACAAAAGCGATGATCTGACATATGAGAGAAGAGATAACAGATCTGACAGAAGGAGTTCAGATTACCATCAGAAAGGGAAGTCACCTGACATATCCTACAGACGGAGTGACTCACCTGGCAGAGGAAGTTCCGTAGATCGAGGATCATGCTTCAATCGCGAGAAAACCAGTCACTACAACACCGACGCCTCGACCGACTCCTCGTGAGAAAGAGAAGAGAAACAAAACAAAAGAGAGCAACGCCTCAGAGATAGGAAAGCACTGGTCGCTGACACATCTGGAATTGATGATTCCTATCTGCCCTCTGAGGACTCTGGCTACTCTTTTGTAGAAGACTTCTGTCTGATAAGCAGTGTTGTTGACTTCCACGAACATGAAGATCTGATATTCTCTTCAGATGACGATGAAGTCTGTCTGATGGCCAAGGAGGACCAATCTGAGGTAACCTCCAAACCTTCTGCTTTTTCAATTTCCACACCTGCTATCATTAGCACACCTGTTGGAGAGATTGACTTGCAACTCTACTCTGAGCAATTGCTTGATGATCTCTCTGATGCAGTAGACACTTATACAATAGTGGAAGTTGAAAATGACAAGCTAAGGATCAGAAATAATCAGCTTGTTAAAGA
The DNA here is from genome assembly GCA_037126765.1 of Stenogyne calaminthoides. Taxonomy (NCBI): domain Eukaryota; kingdom Viridiplantae; phylum Streptophyta; class Magnoliopsida; order Lamiales; family Lamiaceae; genus Stenogyne; species Stenogyne calaminthoides. The sequence goes on from JBBCBC010000006.1 coordinate 43,898,054, forward strand.
AAACGCCTCTCGAAGAAAAGCTACCGAATCGAAATCATTAAAACCGCTTTCCGTAAGGTAAATCGAGGAACTTAACGCTCGAAAGTTAAATCTTTTGATCGGGGAAGCAGATCAAAGATCGACTAGCAATCAACAACAAACAAAAGTTCGATGATTTCAAAATCCTTCAAGCTAAATTTGATGAGCTATTCCGACTACATGAGAGTCTAAAATCTACTGAGGATAGTTTGCGCAAGAAAATAGAGGTTTTCACGAAGTCATCAAAAACCGTTCAAGATATGAACACCTATTTTCGAACGCCTACTAACAAGAAGGGAATTGGGTATGAGAACCCTTCTACATCCTCAAAAGCCCCGTTTGATTCACTTCAGAAGGGTGTAATCAAACGAGTCTCCTCAAAAGATACACTAAAAGCTAAACTTGTATCTGATAAGGGAAAAAGACCTGTTGAGCAAGTAAGGCAGGTGCCTAATCAAAAAGGGAACAAAAATGGACCCCAACTAATAAAGCATCAGCCGAGGAATCAACAGAAGAACCCAGTTCTTCTGAAGAAACCTCAACCTGATCAGCAGATTAGGTATCAGAAGAGACAACCTGTAAGAAGGAAATCTAATCTGAGACCCAATCAAGGTCAGCTACCTAATAAGCAAGCTATAGGTAAACTGCAAAGACCACCTATGCCAAAAAGATATGAATCTTTTGATGGTAGCAGTCGTACCTACCCTTATAACCAGAGATCTAGGGCTACTGCACCTGAGCCACACTGGATTAAAAGAAGACAAAATATAAAGAAAAATCCCAAGTCTTCTAAGTCATCCAAGGCTCACACGAATAATCATACTAATCAGAAAGCATATAAAGAGACGTATGATTATGTTGATTTGTATGGGAGACAAATCAGACCTTCTAATCTTTCTGATTACCATAGAAGTGCTCTGTTTGTGTGGATCCCTAAATCCACCACTAACCCCCAAGGACCCAATTCCAAAGGGGTACCTAAAGCCTGATTTGATTGCAGGTTCGCGTGGGACTGGCCAACAAAGGAGGTGTACAAGCAACTATCTGGTACATCGATAGTGGATGCTCAAGGCACATGACTGGAAGCAAACATCTCCTTAGATCTTACAAAGAACAAGAAGGCCCACGTGTACTCTTCGGTGATGATAACTTTGGTTTTACCAAAGGATTCAGAACCTTAGAGAATGATGATGTACAAGTAACTGGAGTCTCGTATGTCGAAGGATTAAAGCACAATCTACTATCAAGATTATCAATTTCTGCGACAACGGATTCAACGTTGAGTTCTCGGCGACAAGTGTATTTATTAGGAATTGAGTCACTCAACAAACCTTGCTAACTGGTTCAAGGAAAGGCACAATCTACACAGCAGATTGGAACAGTTGCCCATAGAATACATGCTTAATTGTTAAGAGCTCCAAAAGTAGCAGTTGGCTCTGGCACAAAAGAATGAGTCATCTGAACTTCAAAACTCTTAACAAGATAGCTAGGATGTCTTTAGTTGAGGGACTTCCGAATGAGATATTCTCCAAAGATCAGACATGTGCCGCATGTCAGAAGGGAAAACAAGTTAAAGCCTTATTCAAGGGAATACTTGACCGATCCAAGAGAAAGTATCGCGAATCGCTCCATATGGATCTATTCAACCCGCTTACATCGGTCCTCTCGGTGGGCGAAATATACTCTAGTAATCGTGGATGATTATTCCAAGTTTACTTGGGTTGTATTCTTATACAAGAAGAACGAGACAACGACAAAGATACCCGAGCTGCTCAAGAAGCTACAAAACGAGAAGGGTGTCAGCATAGTAAAAATCAGATCAGATAAAGGTACAGAGTTCCTGAATTCCTTTATTACTGATTTTTTGCCGAAGTTTGGTATCTTTGCATGAAACGTCAGCTGCAAGAACGCCACAACAAAATGGAGTAGCAGAACGGAGAAACAGAACTCTCAAGGAAGCTGCTCGCACTATGTTAGCTGAACATGCCACACCAAGCCGTTTCTGGGCAGAAGCAATCAATATTGCATGCCATACTCAAAACAGATGTTCTCTGACTAAGACTCACTTCAAAACACCTTATGAACTGTGGAAGGATAGAAAACCTCGTGTCTCATACTTCCATGTTTTTTGGTGCAAGTGTTTCATACATAACAATGGGAAAAGTCAGTTGAAGACTTTTGAGGCTAAGTCAGATGAAGGCATATTCTTAGGATATTCCTCATCCAGCAAGGCTTTCAGAGTTTACAACAAATGAACCTTAGTTGTGGAAGAAACACCCCATGTGGTCTTTGATGAGACATCTTCTGAACAAGAGAAAGCTGCCTCAGAACAAGCCGTACCAGATCAACCGCTACCTGACACGCAGAAAATGGATCAGCTAAGCATCAAGGAGAAAGAAGTTTCTAACACGTAATGCTGTACATCCCGAACTTGATCTTGCCGATTCAACAGTCAATCGAGCCAAAGGTACGCCAAGAATCGTCGATGAAGAAAGTCATATACCGAGATAAAGATCAATCGAACCATCTGGTTCAGGGGGAACTCCTGAAGTTTCTATGAACATACATCAGCACATGATGATTCCAACATCAGCTGAGACATGTTCTTATCAAGTGGATCATAATTCCGCACCACTCCCAATCACTAGCAATGAACTACTATCAGATATGGATGATGTTCTCCAAATGACGCGACATCGTAATCGTATGGACCTGGATTACTAGTCATCCAACTGATCTGATTATCGGAGACCCATCTGATAGAGTCAAAACTAGACATCAGATTGGTGAAAGTGCCATGTACTGTTGTTATCTGTCTTTGAAGGAACCAACTACAATAGAGGAAGCTCTACAAGACGCAAGTTGGATTCTAGCCATGCAGGAGGAGCCGAACAGTTTGAGAGGAATCAAGTTTGGAAATTGGTGGATGCACCAACTCATCAAGACGTAATTGACACGAAGTGGGTATTCAAGAACAAGAGAGATGAGAAAAATGTCATAACGAGAATAAGGCAAGACTTGTTGCTAAGGGGTATTCACAATCGGAAGGAATTGATTATGATGAGACCTTTGCACCGGGCGCTCCGCCTAGAAGCCATTCATTTGTTTACGGCATATATTTACCCACGAGGGTTCACTTTGTGTATCGATGGATGTAAAGAGTGCATTCTTAAATGGGGTACTAGCAGAGGAAGTTTATGTCGAACAACCTCCGTGCTTTGAAAAAAGGCAACCAAGTGTACCGCTTTAAGGAAAGCTCTTTACGGGCTCAAAACAAGCTCCTCGAGCTTGGTATGATACACTCTCTCGGTTCTTGATAGACAAATGGGTTCACTAAAGGAATAGTGGATAGAACCTTATTCGAATAGAAGATGGAGAAGATATTCGATGGTTCAGATTTACGTGGACGACATCATCTTCTGGATCTCCCAACAAGAAGCTATGTGAGAAGTTCAAAGAAATTGATGCAAGGGAAGTTCGAGATGTCCATGATGGGTCGATGAATTACTTTACGGGTTTACAAGTCAAGTAGAGTACGTATGGGATATTCATCTCGCCAGTAAAGTACACAAGGAATCTCTCGGCAAAATTTGAGTTCAACAAAGTAAGGAAGCCGAATTCCAATGATGACCGGGTTCAAGATGGATCCGTATGAAGATGGTCGAAAGTTAATCGAAAAGAATATAGAGCTCGATTGGATCACTACTATACCGACCGCCAAAGCAGACCGGACATTACTTTTGGCAAGAGGGTGTATGTGCTAGATTTCGTGCAAATCCAATGCAAAGCCACCTAGAAGCGACTAAGCGGATTCTCAAGTATCTCAAGGGGGATCAGAAACCTTGGTTTATTTTACCCATCATATGACAACCTAGAGCTTAGTGGGTATTCTCGATTCAGACATGAGGTTGCAAAATCGATGTAAAGTCAACCTCGGGATCATGTCGGCCGGGAAATAAACCGATCTCTTGGTTTTCGAAGAAGCGGATACATCGATTCATGACATCTACTATCAAGAATAATATATGGTCAGCAGAAAATTATTGTTCCCAACCGCTTTCTCGCTAAGTCGCCAAATGAGGGATTACAACATCGTAGCTAAGAACGCACCTATATTCCGCGTGATGAAGAATAGTGCTATTGCAATCACTCGTAATCTTGTTCTACATACAAGATGCAAGCATGTGGATGTCGACACCATTTTATCGTAGAGATCACATTGAAAAGAAGAATATCGATGGAAAAGATCCATACTTGAGCGTAAAGTCGATATCTTAACTAAGCCGCTTAGTCGAGATCGATTCGAGAGTTATGCAACGAGCTAGGGCTTTTGGATCTTGGAGAAAATGCACCGATATGGTTGAAGGATCGATCTCCGTAACCGGTTGGTTAAAAGACTAACCAAGTTAAGTGGGATCACTTGAGTTAGAATCTCAACCGATCGATCGACCGCATTTAGGAGTCGTTCTAAAGTTCGGATAAGGAGCGGATCGTAAAGTCGATAAGTAGCCGATCCGTTCGCAGACGACAGGAGCGGATCAATTCAAAGACTTATCGACAAGGGGAATTGATCAGATTGGAAGATTACTTTATAAGTTGATTAAAGTTGCAGTCAACAAGCAAGTCAAGTTTAAAGCTACAGATCGCATAAGTCAGAAGAAACAACACAGTAATGGAATAACAGAGTTTTTCATTAATAAAGACCCGGAGGTCAGATTTACAAGCTACAAGTGATATCACAAGCTACAAATGCTACAAGCTATCGTCAAGTGGTATTACAAGTACAAGAAGACCCGGAGGTCATAAATCATGAGCCCTAAGACAACCCTAGGCAGGGAAGGAGAGAGAGAGATTTTAAGAGCTGATGCTCTCAGACTCTCCGACCCAGGGGGCGCAGAGAAGCTTCTAGAATCCTGAAAGGCACTCTTAGAGCTTCGGAGTGAGGAGCGAGAGCGAGCCTTGAAGGATCTTTAAGCTAGGAGCCCTTAGACCTAAAATCAATGGGCTTTCCAGCTGTTAAATGGGACACAGTGCCACAGGTTTGGTCACAAAGACCATATGGCCATGAGTGTCTCATGCAAATATTGAGTTTGATACACTATTTTGTATATCAAACCCATGTTTTGTTTCAGACTAAGTCTGTTGATGCTAATTCCGTCATCTCGATAAGCGCACAAGGTGCATACGGTTAGGAGAAGTGCCTTCTCATTTGCCTTAGCAGATCCGCCTCCATGGTGGTAAAGAAGCTTAGCATTGATCGTATGTGAAATCTTAGATGACGACGAAAGCAGTGTGAAGGAACACACAGGTTGATTTGAGAAGCTGAATTCATTGGAAAAGGGTTAAAGGTTCCCACCGGAAATAAGGAACTCATCGAAAAAGCATGAAGGATATGCTAAAGAAGATGAAATGGTTTATGTTGTGTTGTTTGCCTAATCACCCCAGGCTAATTTATAGAAGGAAATAAGGGTTATAAATGCAAATTTATTTTCTCAGAAGACCTTAAGAGAAATTTGCATCGACAAAGTGTAAGGAACACACAGCTAATGGTTGGATGAGTTAACGGTGTGATTAAATCACAGCGTATCTATGCCATTATTATGGAATGTCAAATCGCGCCGATTTGGGAATCGAGGCGACTTTTGGACTCCCCGAAGTAAAAGTTTTGGCGGGAGTTGACTTCAGTAAATACGGGCTGATTAGAAGAAGACTGAAGGATGAAGTGTATCAGATAAGTGGATCAAATGAGTAGCGAAGTGTTTCAAGCAAGAATCTGATCAGATAAGTGAGATATTGTTGGGAAATGCATGAGGCAACCATCAGATAAGTCAACAAAGTACCAGATCAGATCACCGTGGTAACTGATTGATTACAATATTAATCAGTCAGATACGCTCTCTTATTTATCTCTTTCTGAATACCTTATATGCGTTATTTAATTAATTGATTTATTTTACTCTGTTCATGACGCATGCTCTGCAAAGCTTTTAATGCGGACTTGGGAAAATGTTTTCAAAACGTTTTATTGCGAATTTTCGAGTCCGAAATACGAGAAGACTACTTTTCTCAACCGTGCGATCAAAATACTTTTTGGCCGACTAATCTCAGCCACCGATTTCAAAACACGGATACTTGAGTACTTTGGAAAGTTGTGCAAAAAGGTTTTCCCTCGTTTTCTATAAAATCCAAATCTTTCCAGAAAAAATCTCTTTCCACTACTTTGTCTTCTCAAAGTTCTTATAAGATCACTTTTTCAAAAATCTTTAAAGAATTACTTTCGAGATCTATTGATTCTACTCTTCCGATTTCTAAATCTTTCGAATCAATTTCTGGTAATTTCTTGTTTTAATTAATTGCATGATCTCATTTTTCTCTCTGGTACCTAGGTTTACAATTCGTGATGATATATTTATGTAATTTTTATTGGATCTAAACGCTTATTTGCTAAATTGATGCTAAAATTACTAGTTTGACTGAATTTATTAAAATATCTTACTCAAACTGAACATCAATTTGCATATCGTACAGAAATGGCATATCTTATTCCACGACCAGGCCAAGGGAAAAAGTTCTGCAACTTTTCATCGATGAAGAAAGACATCATTGATGAGAAGTACGTAGTCTTCACCATCACCTCAGACCCTGAATCGCTGGAAATTCTGGAGTGCTTGCGAGCGTGTGGACTTGAACGTTATTGCTCTACACACCAGAACATTGTCCACGCACATGAAGCTCTGGAGTTTCTATACAATCTGCAGAGGGATGAAGACATTGATGTTGATCTGATTTCTTCCGTTGGTGGACTGGAAGTGCGAGTGTCGAATGACGATCTTCAGAGGATATTCGGCCTAACTCGAGGAAACATCAATCTAGAGACCTACACGACTGATGTAGGAGAAAAGGGATTTCTTGAAGCCGAGCTGTTGAGACCAGCAAATAAGGAGAACACGACGAACGTCAAAGCCTCCTATCTGAAGAGGAAATATCGCCTTCTTCTTGAAATTGTTCAGAAGGTGATCATGTGCTCAACCTACTGTCTTGATGCAGTCACTTCGGACAAGATAAGTGTCATGGCTGCAATAATCAAGAAGGCTTCAGATATCGATTGGTTGGGTATGGTCAAAGCAAGACTGAGAAAAGACTTCGGGAAGTTCGAACTGACCCAGAGCAATGAAGTGTGCTTATCTTCCAAGTGCTCATTCATACACAAAATCTCTATCATTCTGTCAAATAAGCTGCCACAGAATTATAAATGGATCGAGAATGGAGCAAAGATATACCAAGCAAAGCACAAGGCCATATTGGGCAAAGATGAGTCCCTACCTGGACAATCTGATGAGGATTCAACTCCTTATGTGCCCAAACCCAAGGGAGAAAAGAAAGGAAAAGATAAGGCAACTGCATCTTCTGAAGTGCAGGAAAAGGCCGTTCCAGAGAAGAGGATGAAGAGGAAGGATCTGGCCAAGAAATCAGATGCTCAGCGGAAACGTCAGAAGAGAGTCACATCTCCTCTGAAGACTGCTCCAAGTTCTGCCAAGCCAGCTAGCACAACGAAGGATCAGATGCAAGTGAGATTAGACGAAGAGATAGCAGTCTGCTCTGAGCCAACTATCAGAGAAGTAAGAGAAGAGCAGATGATCGCAGCAGAAGGAGAGAAATCTGTTAGAAGGACAAAAGTGGAGCAATCTGAAGAAGAATCACCATCTGATTCTCTGCCTCTCACCAAGATCTTCCAGAAAGCAAGATCGCCAACGCCCACTTCCAAATCACCATCACCCTCTCCTCAAACATCATCAACACCTCCCCACAAAATCTTCTCACCCTCACCCTCGCCTATCAGATCACCAACATCTCCCACACCACCAATCAATGAACCCGTTCAGGAAACTGAACACCCTCAACACGCTGAAAACAAATCTGAACTACAAACATCCCAATCCCCAATCAAGTCACAGGAGCCTGAGAGATCCGACAAGCGAGTGTCCGTCTCTCATAATCCCTTCAATACCGTAACCGCGGTTTGCTTTCACTTCGCTTCGTAAAAGCACCATCATAAGGATAATGAAGCAACATATCAAAGAGTATCTCGCCGGATCTATGCCCCGAATTGATCAACATCCCGGCATCCAAAGAACAGATAGAAGAGATAGTGTTCGAGGATATCGATCGAAAAGCATTGAAGAATTTATGATTCTCATGACAACTCTGGGATCAGATTTCTTTGTAGACTTGGAGTTGAAATGTCTAAACAATGCTGGGATTGAAAGTGCTGTTGAATTGGCATCTGATGATGATATCAGATGGTTGATTCACGGTATTGCTGATAACAGGGAGGAAACCGTTCAACCTTCTACGGATCATGAGGGAGTCATGCCGATGAACCAAGAATGGGTGCCGCAGATGAGACCCGACTTGGCAAGGCTTCAACATCCGAATGATCGCTACGATGAGCTCGATACCCTAGATCATCATACTCGAAAGATTCAGATGGGATCAAGGTCAGATTTGAAGACAAATTCGCAACGCTCACAGTAGATCTGATGAAGCGATTTGAAGATGAGCAAGCAAAACTAGTTGACAAGGAACGAAGTCACGCAGTTGGGATGCACAATGTCATCCTTGTTGAAGTAATGCAACTAGTATATCCTCTTGTTGAGAAGCTCAAACTCCAGTCTGACAAACTCTCGCCTGCATGAGATGCTCAATCGGATTACATGTACTTTTGGAAAGTGTCTGGGCATCCTTGGGCAAAACCAACAACCACTTGGATATGAGTTGGAAATATTTTCTAGCTTCTACAGAACGAGCAAGACAGGAAATCGAAAATGCTCTCAGACGCTTCTACACTCCTGCACCTTCTGCCACCGTTCAGATCATTCCTCCTGTTGTCGAGGAACTCAAAGAGGAAATCTCACGACAATTAACTGCTCTGAACCGCAAGATGTCCAACCTCTTTGATGAAACCAAAAAGGGGGAAGGAAAAGAGAATAAAGAGAAGAAAGAAAAACAGACTCAGACACAGTTGGTAACTTTTTCATCTCTACCAAAAACCATTGTATCTGACTTGCCAGCCACTCCATCTACTAATCTCGTTGCTGAAGTGAAAGAAACTGTGGAGCAACATAGCAAAGAGATCGCTGAACAAAAAAGTGCTCTTTCAGAGGTTACTGCCAGAGTCGACAAGATTGAAGACTTTTCCTCATTCGTTCAGAAAAGAATGGAAACTGATGATCAGGCCAAGAGCCTTGAACTCGCTAAGAAATTAGCTGAAGAAGACGAACAAGATGAACCTGAGCAGACTCTGAGGAGAAAGAAAGGCAAAGGCAAAGATAATGGAAGCAATCATGAAGATCGAGAGAAAGTCCAAATATTCTCCACCAAAAGCCAGATGACTCCTGCACAAGTTCAAGAGCAGACAAGACAGAGAATAAAAGAGGCCGCAATCAAGAAGCAGAAGTTAGCAGAGGCTAAGGGACTGAACATCGCTTACATCCGAAGGAAGAGGAACAAAGAAGCTAATGCAGAGGAGATTGCTTGGGAGAAGAATGCCCTTCCGACACCTGTTAAAGGCATCCTCTGTGCACGGCAAGATCTGCTTCCAGAATGGGATCAGATCAGAGGAGAATGGTTATGTGACGTCTACATCCTGGAGAAGATTCCAATTCATCAAGATCGATCAAAAATGATGATGAATTTCAAACCGGTTAGAAACAAAGTATCCGCACTTCTACCGATAAAGATGAAAGAAGGCAAGATCATGTCACTAATACCAGAAGCTCCACCTTTTGAAATACTCCTTCCACCTTTGTGTCCAGACAACAAGCTAGATCCTGTTAAATTCAAGAATATCTACTATGGACTTGTTGAAAAAGGAGGGATCCATAGAAAAGAAGAGCTGGACAAGCTAATGCAAAGGATGTACAGGATGTTTGGCATCCCCAAAGAACTACAAATGTTCAAGTACACCTGAAGAAGAAAACTTGGAATCAGATGATAGGTACGCTTTTCATGTATTCTACAATACACACACCTATCTGAATGAAACTTTTCATCTCACTAATTCTAAGACAACATCTCATTGTTTTCTGAGGTATGTACTGTTTACATTATCTACATTTCCATTCATGGTATCTGTTTTTCTGATTAAGTGTGATTAAGTGTTTTGGTTCCATCAAAAAGGGGGAAATTGTTGGGAAATCAGAATTTAGTTTTGATGGAAGTTCCAAAACAAAGTTGTAATAGGACCAATCGGACACATTAGTGATTGATGACTTAGAATCAGATTAAGATGACCAGCTGAAAATGTATAGATAGCTGATGTAAAAGATAGGTCACATATTGAGGGGGAACTCAATATGTATAGGTCAGGTCGAAGTATCAGATGACCCAGATAAGGTCAGATGATCAGAAGACTAAGCACAAATCAGAAGACAAGATGTCAGAAGATCGTGAAGACAAAGACATCAAGACTCAGATGAACCTCAAGAGAACTCAAGACTGAAACTCAAGACTCGATGAACTTGAAGACTCGGATGAACTCAAGACTCGATGAACTCAAGACTCGATAAACTTGAAGACTCAAGAATAAACCTCAAGACTCAAGATGACCGAATACGCCGAGGCTCGAGAGACACTGAAGATCAAAAGGTCTCAAGACCTATATCGCCAGAGTCCGTGATATTGAGCTAAGACAATGTGCATCCAAGACTCAACAAGGTAGATCGATCGCCATTCGATCAAGTCACCACACCTAGTGACAATATAAAAGATACACCAGACAAGACGAATCTTCTACAAAAGGAATATCAATCATCTAACGGACAAATTTCTGAAGTGCCTCCTCGCCGGCCAAGGAGAAAGTGACACGCACAAAAAAGATGACAATGCGATACGACGCCAGCCGACAAAAATGGCGCTTAATGATGCCTCTACGGCCACGCCGATAATCGGAACACGTCACAATCATATCCTACAACCTACCTAATATAGCCCGAAATTCAAATTGCTCTCCAACGGCTCTTTGATTTCGAGGTCTATAAAATGGGATTACTCGAAGGAAGAAAATAGGGACCAACAAGTGAGAAACCACATCACATGAACTATTGAGCAAGAGGAACAACAACATTCACACAAGCAAATTCAAGAAGAATTTCCGCTCAAAGAACACCATAGTTGAAGATTATTCTTAGAGTGTTCATCCCATAGTTCTTAGCAAGAAATCCTATCCACTAGCATTTTGGCTACCTAAAACATCAGGATAGATTTCCAGTTGAAACCCTCAAATATTCTTTACCCAAACTCAAGTTAGGTTAAGTTTGTAGAGTGAGAACTCGATAAACATCTCGGCTATCCTTTTTAAGGATATAAGTCCCGCAGGTTACGTTTGTAAGAGTGGAAACTCGGTAAACATCTCGGCCATCCTAAAAAGGATATAAGTCCCGCATGTTACGTTTGTAAGAGTGGGAACTCGGTAAACATCTCGGCCATCCTGAAAAGGATATAAGTCCCGCAGGTTAAGTTTGTAAGAGTGAGAACTCGGTAAACATCTCGGCCATCCTGAAAAGGATATAAGTCCCGCAGGTTAAAGTCGGTTAAGGTTCCCCTGTGTTAAGGGAAGAGTGGACGTAGGACGGGTTTCGTCTGAACCACTATAAGAGTCTTGTGTGCATTTACTTGCTTTCTTATTGCTTTACACTTCACACAACTGAGTTTAAAAGTGCATACATATTCTAAGTTAAGCTCAGTCTGCACCAAGCAACTGATCTGATCAGGTTGACACTTTAGTCAGCTGGTTGAAAACTGACTTAAGAATCTGAATTGATAAAACTGGTTTTCACACGGGTAAAACAAGCTGCAGTTCACACCTGATCCGCACAAAAAGTTTTGGAAGTCTATTCACCCCTCCCCTCTAGACTTCCACCCTCACAAAACCCGTTCGGGACCTACATCATGTCTCGACTCGTGCATTTGGAGAAGACGTTGAATGTCATTTTGATTTGGCCTTCTCAAATAGAGATCACCAAATGCTTCAACTACGTGTTCACAAAACATGAAAAGACACTTAATAATAGTTGATTCACCTATTAACAAGTACTCGTCAAGATTATCAGCAGGGACTCCATAGGCTAGTTGACGAATCGCTGATGTTCATTTTTGTAGTGGTGACAACCCTTGTCTTCTAGTGGCATCAGACCTTTGTTGAAAAAAAGAAGATCGACTCTCGAGTTCGTTCACAATACGAATGAATAAATCCCATCACATGCGAAATATTCTTCGAAAGATGTGATCAGGATACACTAGATTTGGAGAAAAATAATCATAAAAAAGTCTAACATGTTCCTCTTCATGGTTTCTCTCTATGAATCTTCTAGTTCATTGATTGTGCATATCATCTTCTAAATGTTGAAGAATCGTTAACATCATTCTTTCACCAGGCGAATAGGTTGATCGGATGATTCGTTGGATGAATCGTCAGATGAATTATCAGATGTGATTGAACTTATAGAATATTGAGATATTTTGAAGTAAAGATATTTTGTGTGGTGAAATTTGTGAAAAAATGTCAAGTTGTGTTATGCAGTTACACACGTAAAATTCTTCCATTTACTTTTGCAGAATACTTTAACCTCCATATTTAGTTGGACATTTTTAATTTTTAACCTATTCATATTTAATTGGATGTATTCAATTTTTTTACTTGTTAAAGATATATCAACGTACTCACTTCCTTCATTAATTAATTGGCATATTCAATTAGTCACATTTGATTTGATTTTGCACATCTTCTGTAAACTGCCTCCACTTCTACAGAATGCATTAGTTCATATTTACAGAATGCAATAAATTACTTTACCTACCAATGCATATTATCATTTGATCAGACTCGTACCTACCCATCCCGGTTGCTCTTAGAGTAGAAAACATTTTAGGCGAAGATTTTTTGAAATGTTGACTCTGTGAGTGTTGCCAATATTCCAGTGTTGGCGTGGAAAAATTTGGCGAAATCATGTTGCTCGAGTTGTTAACAAAATTTCCATAACCTTGAAATTTTTGAATTGACGATTGAGTATGGGAAAATTTCCGAAATTGGGTGGAAATTGAGTGGAAGAACTAAATTGAGGATATTGAAAATTTTGTGGATTTGTTGAAACTTGAGAGACGGGAATTTCATCCGTAGTATTGAAATGATTGAACAAATTTCTACGAAATTCCCTATTATTTTTGTCCATTAGATATGAAAATAAAAATATCAAGTTGAAACTTGAAGCTGAAACAATACAGAACTAAAGTGGAGAAGATGTATATAATTCAGCGTTCCAATGGTATAAATAAAAGTTGATCAAAATAGAGCTGGACAATTAAATGCAGTGGTAGGCGCACTATTAAATGAAGATGAACTATAAATTGAGTGGTAAAAACTTTAAACATTACAATTTAAGAAATGAAAAAAAAAAAAAAAAAAAAGAGAGAGGATGAAAGGTTGAGTTATAACTTACTATCATAATAATAGTAACCAAATATTTTCAGTTATAACCACGAGAGTAACCACCATTGTGGTTGCTCTTAGCTGCATGGCAAGTGTTCGCTGGAGCCCATTGCCTCTTTTATTAAATTTAACTTTTTAATTGTAATATAATAATATTTTTTTCCTAATAAGGCAATCTTAATTCCAATTGTGAAGTGGCCCACACACTCTTATTTTTTATATTAAAAAAACGATTGTAGCTCAACACTGTAATCAAGTATTTCTAATGTATTTTTACATATGCAGAATTGCATAGTGATTCAGTGAACAAGACTTTGATATTTTAAAAAATAAAAAATTAACAAGCCTTTTTGAATGGTTTATATTTGTTGAATTGTGGATATAATATTCTTAATATACAAAATAAAAGACTCAAGCTTAGTAATAATGAAAACTGAACTTACTTGTGGCATTATAGACTTGGTCATGCAAACGAAAAAAGAATTACAAGGTTAAGGAAGTTGGACTACTTAACCCCGTTCGACTTTGAGTCTTATGGTAATTGTGAATCTCGTCTCAAGGGCAAGATGATCAACAAACCCTTTCTAGGAAAGGGGTGCCAAAGAAGTTCTAGAGTTGATCCACAGTGATGTATGTGGACCATTGCCCACTCTAGCTACGGGTGGGTCACTTCGGTTACTTCATCACTTTTACTGACGATTTCTCGAGATACGGATATGTGTATCTTAATTATGAGACACAAATCTGAATATTTTGAGAAATTCAAGGAGTATAAAGCTGAAGTAGAGAAGCACCTTGGTCAGAGTATTAAGACTCTTCGATCAGATCGAGGAGGTGAATACCTTAGCCATGATCTCACTAATTATCTGAAGTTACATGGAATCCAATCACAGTGGACTCCTCCCGGAACACCCCAAATGAATGGAGTATCCGAGAGGAGAAACCTAATCTTGTTAGACATGGTGAGGTCCATGATGAGCTTTTCCTCTCTTCCAACATTCTTATAGGGATATGCACTCCATACCTCAATCTACATTCTGAATATGATTCCATCCAAATCGGTTGAGCATACGACATACTAGCTATAAAGGATTCTTAGTTACAAGACACATATTAATTTAACAAAACATGATTTAAAAGCCTTTATTAAAAAGAACACAATTAGTTTGTATTAATACATTATATTTTTCTGATATATTTAAAAAATTATACATGTAAATGATTTTATCTCTTGTAACACATAAAATATAGAGCATTCTTCCATTTGTTCGATCATTTATCTCAACGACTACCTTCATATAAATTTTTCTATGTTTTACTTTTCAAGGTAAGATTGTAGCAATACTAATTTATCACTCACCCCTTCCAAAGTGTTAAAACGTTATTCTTAAATTATTTTCTGTCTCACAATGAGTCCATCCCTCGCAAGACTGTAGGTTTATTTTTTATAAATATATATAATTGAAGAATTGACTGAAATAAAAACAGTAAAATAATAACATGAAAGTGAATCAATTTTAACAAGTGTGTAGCATGTAAAACATTTTTCAAAACGTATTAAAACTTAAATAATTAAACTCCCCCGATTTTCATGCCTCAAAAAGTTATCCGTAATTAATATTTCATCTTCTTGATTGAAATTACACGAAGCAAGTTATATATTTCCTATATACACAAAGGGGGTGCTAAATGGGCAGATTCTATTCAAGGAGGAATCATTAAAATAATATTTGTCCTCAATCAAGCCCACTAAATCTAAAATAACATTTTCTGCCTAGGGCAGAATATACCCGCTGAGAAATACTCATACACAAAATCACATCATTCCCCCTTATATATACAAAAATTTAAATGCATTGCATAATTAAATTAAACTACAAATTTTAGTGCAACATGACAACACCACAAATTAAAAAAATTCTTAATTGTTCGAAGTAGAGCTATCAGGAATTGTTCTAAGAATAGCAACAACTAAACCCATTCTTAAGTCATCCCCCGATTCTCTACCAAATATGTTATGGTTCCTAACCAAAATACAAAAAAACATATACTGTCTAGAAAAATAACAATACTAGTCTCTAATTAATTCGGGGTAGGCAGTCAACATCTTCTTCACCTGCGAGAATATTCCTAGAGATAAATTGAGAAATATTTGAATTAATAGGATTGTTCTTGACGAATTCGATTAAATAAAAACTTAAAGCAATAAAAAAAAACTATAAAAAAACACACCTATAATGTTGTAAATCTCCACCAGCATCCTCAAAAATATAGTTACATGACATAAATTTTTTAGAAATATGCAAACTTAATCTTCTTACAAGTTTCGACATTGAGTATGGAGCTTGAGGTAAATAGGAACCAAGCTCAAAATCTGGTTGTAAACCATTTTATGTTACTTGTGAAGCTTGGAAAGGACGTTCATCCACGTCATTTTGTGAACTTTGGATTTTATGTTTTACCCCTTTGGAATTCTTATTTGAAAACATCATGTTATCATAAAAATTAATTATTTAAAAAAAACTTAAAGAACAAAACATATAAGATTTTTTTTATTTACCTAAACAATCGACTTTCTTTTTTCCTTTTTTGCCTCTAACATCCCAATGACGTTTATACTTATCATTAATTACTTTTGCACTTTGTAGAGGATCAAGTATAAGAGCTTCTTCTGGTTGAGGAATGTCTTCTTGTGCAGACAAATCCTTTAAAGTAAGACTTCTAAACAAGGCGTTCAACTATAACTTGGCATTTTGTAGTAATTTTGCCAAGATGCATCTTGCCTCCTTATTAGATTGAGCTTTAATAGCAAGATCATATGTTCCTCTCATAAACTCATGGGCAAATGTCATACTAGATGCTCTATTGGAAGATGTTGTCAGAGTTCCACCTATCAGATACTCGATTATTTATTGTTTTCATCCACCGTAATTTGATGTACTTCTCTGGAATATAATCTAAATTGACAGTGTCAAAAACTTTTAATACATGCCTACAAAATATACCACATGTCTCAAACTTACGACAACTACACCTTGCAGATACATTTTGGACATCAACTTGTACTACTATAACCCTTGAACTTCCCGCACGAGATTTCAAAGTGAACGTTGAAGTACCACATGACTCTTGTTTTTCTATGATAGCAAATCTCATCGACTCAGACACCTCTTTCTGAAACAAAGAGAATATTTCCATTCTGTATATCTCAGCTGCTTGAATAAGCCATGTGTTATGTCCTACAGGAAGCCTACCATGATGACTACTCATTCTTTTCTTTTTCATACAAGCACCAAGATTTCTGAACTTTCTCAAAAGCAATCACACAATCGTATAAAGAAGATGTAGCTCCACCAATTTTTTTTTTAAAGTTGAATTTATGCCCTCACTTCTTAACTTAGCCTTAAGCCCAGTACTAAACCTATGATAACTGAATCCAGTAGCTCATTTATCACGCAATTTGTACTTGAGGTTGAACCAATTCTTCTAAGTAATGTTATATTCATCCACCATTTGTTTCCACGTGATTTCCAATTCTTCTCCATCTTGACAGTAAAGCATGCATTTTGCCACAAATTTTGAAATTTGAATCTCCATTTAAGCTGCCAAGATGTGAGGGTGCATTCTGGTTTATGTGTTAATGACATAATTGATTATGAGAATTTGGGAAAAAAATTCAACTGCATTCATCATTGCTTGGCATTGATTCGTAAAAATTGTTTCAGATTACTTTCCAATCATTGACTTGAGAAAGGTTCTAAATAACCACTCGAATGATTCCTGAGTTCATCATATACGAATGCAAACCCGAACATGACATTTTGTGAATGATAATTTATACCAACAAATGGACAACACATTGAGTTGTATTTATTTTTTTGGTAAGCCGTGTCCACCGAAGGCACATCACCAAAATATTCGTAGTCCACATTACATACATAATCTCTAAAGCAGAGGTTCACGAGTCTTTTGTTGTCGTCCCTCTCAACGTTCCAATAGAAGTAAGGTTCATTATTTGTCATTTCCATGAAGTGTTCAACCAATTGAGCGGCATCTTCATTCTCAATTAAACTTTCTCTTCTCAAATGGGAGAGTGAGTTGTACATATCTTTGCGAGTGAATCCAACATTTTCTCTTTCATGTGATGAATATTGAAAATGATCATATACCTTAGCTGCATGTATTCCACACTTCACTATTTCGACATTTCGAAACTTATATTTTGTGAGGATTTTAACAAATGTGTTGATTTGATGGATACATATCATGATTATATTCCCTCCCAAATATCGTCACTCTCCAATTTTACCCTTTTAGCCTAACAACACTTAGCTTTGCTTTACGCTTGCATCTATCACGAGGTTTCACATAAACATGTACATTGAGCACAAAATGTTTCTCATCTTTGCTGCCTTCACGAGAATATAGAAAGAATTTTGCTTTTATTCCAGAACCATCAGTAAAACGCTCTGTATTACCTTTTCTAAGGCTGAAACCTTTTGCAGGTGCGTAAATACAATAAATTACATAAGCCACTAGTTCATTGGGCATTGACTGATTCACTTCCAGTTTACATTCCATTTCCTTTGAAAGTGTGTGTGATAAGTGTGATTTGGGGTTGTCTTAAGTAAAATCAGAGTAATGTTGCAATGAATGTTGTAACACTCACAGTAACATCTAAAAAACAGAAACAACAGAACACTCAAAACACAACACACGATTGTGATGCCTTATGGCCGAAATCATTATTTAACAAAATAATGAGTACAAAGAGGTTCACAGATCGAATCCTCTTGAAACAAGATCTAAACTAGGTTTAGGATCTAAAGGCTAGGTGTATCTCTACACTATCAAAGTTGATCTCTCATACGTGTATAAAATTATCTTCACCGAGACTAACATTCCACACACAATTAATCTATTGATACTCGAAGTGTCTAAAAACCCTATATTCACTTGTTGTACCTAAAAGTCCACAACAACGACCATATCACTCTGGATGCATTAAATCACTCAATAGTTGATACTTGGTTGTTGCTTCACTCAGTTTTCACCTTGCGTTGATGAACGATGCAATCCTCTCTATTTATAGACTTCATACATACAGCCTCCTTGAAGGATCTAGAAAACTCTTCCACCACTAACCCATGATCTCACGTTCAACCGCCATGTTAGTGGGCTTCTCCAATGTTCCAAAAAGTAGCCGCATGATCTAGACTATTTCTACATATTCCTGAAGCTTGTAGAACCTTCTGGAATCTTGAGGAACATTCTGGATCGTCAACCTGTAGTCAACAACATCAAAGGCAACATTGAACACAAAGTGTTAGTGGTTAAGAAGAAAGGTCGAATCATTGATGTTGTAACCAATGTTGTAACATTGGTGGCAACATCAACAATCTTCCCCATTCGACCTTTCTGCTATAACACACCTGAAATAACAAATACATTAGGTATTGTGCATGATAGAGCTCATAATCATATCAGTTGCACTACTTAGTGACAAACCATTGTGTAGCTATCAAAAACCGAATTAAAATCAAGAGTATCACTCTCAATACATCAAACAACTTAATTTGTTTGAAAACCTCAATCTGTAGTAAAACTATCAGAGCAAAAGTATATACATCATCAGAGCTATAACAAATGCATATCGAAGCAAAGATAGACAGTACAAATAATATTTGTAACAATCTTAATTCCTACAGAAAAACCAGAGTATATGTTAAGTAAAACATAACTCAAACACATAAGGATTAGAATAGAGCTGTCAGGAAGAAATGACCAGTCCATACTGAACAATCGTCACAAATTACTCTATCCAAAACATCAGAATATCAAAACAAGAATATCAGAGCATAGCTACTAAATATATGTGCTTAAAACATCAAAATATCAGAGTATGAGTATCAAAGCAAACTAATCATCAATACTCAAACCACAAACAAGTAAACCTACAAACTATTGTTCAATAAATACATACCAAAATGAACAGAGTTTGGTAAATAACTTGCAAAACAAGATCAAATAAACAAAGAAGGAAAACAATGAGAGTTGGAGGTAATCAAACTGAAATATATCAGTTGCAGTATCATCAAGGTCTGCACATGCTCCCCCTCAATCTGTTCATACTCCCCTTGTGTTTATGATCTAAAACAGTATCTCCCTCTTCAATCATAGTGGGAGCTCAGCATAAAGCTCATCAATGTCAATACCATCATCAACATTCTGAGCATGAATCTCAGTAGTATCATCACCATCATGTGTAACCTCTTGTCCAACCGGATCAGGATCTGGTTCAACTTCTTCATGTACAGCATCAGCAGCAGCAACATCAAGAATATCATTGGCATCAGGAATTGGATCAGGTGCTACTCCCCCTGATGGAGTAAAAAACAATCTCTCCCAAAAAGTCTTCATCACAGTCAGCTCAACAATTTGGTCCTGCAAATTTTCAATTTGTTGAAGTATAAAGTTCCTGTGAATGGTTACAGATTGAACTGGAGAATTTCTCAGATCAATGTGACCATCAATGTTGTCAGCATTCTGTGTAGCATCAGGTTCTTGGACAGGAGGATCTTCTGGTTCTGGGTCTGAAATATGTTCCTCACCTTCTACATTTGGTCTCCTATAAGGCAAATCAAGAATCCTGGTTCCTCTTAGCAGCACTTTGGATATCCCAGATGAGGAATCATCCCACTTAGCATAACAACAGGTTCTCTTTCAATATCCATCCCATCCAAAAATGCAAAAATAATAGAAGGATACGACAAACCACTCTTCTTACCCTTACAACTTGCAAACTTCATAGCCTGATTGAAAATGGTTCTCCCCATATTGAAATTGTTCATGACCAAAATTCTATACATCAGAATTGCTTGAGCTTCAGTGATCTTGGTGGTGTTGGTTGTTGGCAACTAGTTATACACACAGAACTTGTGTATAACTAAGAATAAACTGGTCAGTGAAGATGAAAGCACCTTGGTTGACCATGTTCTAACCAATCCACCAGTAATAGCAGCAATAATTTCATTCAAGCTGGGAACAACATCTTCCTCAACATCTGATGTCCTTAAATATACATTAATCACCCCAGGATTGAAAACAACATTATGGCCCCTAAATCTCACATGGTTATATCTCCTAAAGTTCCTTCTCCATGTTCCTTTCTTCAAATTGCAGTAAAACTCATGCACCCAAGTATCATAAAAAGGACTAGAAAATTGAACAGCATGCAACAGATTTCTTTCTTCAAAGAATTCAATCAAATTTTGCCTTTGAAACTCATTCCATTTTTATCTCCTTTCAGACAATAAAATCCTTCTCCTCATGATACTAAACCTCACACTATCTTGTCCATGGTACTCATCATCACTAGAATCATGTGCATCAGAATGATCAAAAGAAGTGTTTGTTGGGGTTATACGTGAAAGTGTTGGGATTATACTGGAAAGTATGCTTTTACTTTGTATAATCGAAACTGAATTTTCAGACTTATTAACTGAAATAAGTTGTTTATCACTGATGCTTTAAATATTATCGAATGTTACATATATTTACTACATAACTGTTCAATAAGTCGTACGTGTTACATTGTAGTTAATTTAGTGATACCAGATCACAGAAGATTAAATTAACAGTCCCTTGTAACTAAAAGTACGCTATTCACGACCTAGATGGAAATGAACAACCCATCGTGAAAGGTTGAAGTATAAGGCTCAGATTGGCTTGTCTTGACCAAGAGATTACACTAGTGCATGACTGATGCACTGAATAGGACCTACAGGAGGATAAATTCTTCAGAACTGAACAAGAAAGAATTAGACCTCAGTGGTTCGTTATTTCTTAATCTTCATTCCTTAAATAGGATCACGTGGGATTGGTAACTATTGCTTTGACTTATCATGGGTAGCGAATCAATGAGATTCAATACTTTTTATCTTGGACAATATTATTAGTCACATGTGATTGCTAAGATTTAATACGAAGAATCGTGTGCAAGTACGCTTGTTCGATTTGCCCCCTTGGGAGGTTCATAAGCTTTATCATACCAAATCTTGCAAGTGGAATTAGTTTCCGGTATGGATAATAATGTTGAACCGTTCCTTGACCAAGGATAAAAGATATTAATTAATGGAAAGCTATTTCAGTGGCTTGAATTAATTAATGGGCAAGATAATCTTAAACACGGGAAATAATGACCGGGAGACATATTGACTGTAATATGGGTTAAAGATGGATAGTGCAATATTAATTATGTTGTGGGATTAATTAATATTTATGGGCTTGAATTATATTGTGGCTCAATATTAGATATTCAAGGTCCATTAGAAGGTCCAATCTTAATTCTCCTAAAGGCCCCCTAAGTAGCCCAACATATAGTCCATTAACTGAAAATGTGATTAAAATAAAATAAATAATGTTGCTTATTCTTCCAATAATATTTCAAAAATTATGGATAAAGTTGGGAGAAAGATTTTCTTTGAATTTTGTTATGGAATGAAGATATGTATTCTTGGAATACAAGATTATCTCATTAAATTCAAGAAATCTCCCACTTGGTTAATTCATATGTGTTTTTCAAAAAATTAGAAAATATAGGGCAAGAAAGATTTTCTTGATTTTCTTGAAAATATATTATGGAAGATATGTATTTCTTGAAATACAAGAATATCTCATAAATTCAAGAAGATCCAAATCTTGGAATCTTGGACCCCAATATTTTCGAATTCCATAGCAAATAGATAAGGTGGGATTTTTGTGGAATATTATGATTATGGGAAAAATAATATAGGAGATATATTCAAGATTTCTTGGAGATCAAGAAAAGATTTTCCCACATCATATTTTGCCAGAATTTTCGTCCACCCTAGTATCTATAAATAGGGGATGATTCTTTCATTCCCAAGTACAATTCCATGTGCTGGAAAAATTAGTAAATCCACAAAGGTGGTGCAATATATTTTATTTTCCTTTTGTTAAATCGTTCACAAGAATCCTTCCACCGGATAGTCGAACGAGGGCTAAGGGAATACTTGGGAAGTCCTTACAGTTAGTCTATTCAGCCACACCGTTGCCATCCCAAGAGATATGTTCACGTAAACTCGTAGAATTCCGCATGCGTAGGTTTTTACGTGAATTGTTATATGCATGATATGTTGTTGGATTATTATTTGAATTAATATAGGATTAATTCATGCTAGTAATAATTAAAGAATTAAATTTGTATTTAAATATTCAACCCGAATAGGTCTGTGCACCTTATTCCCCAACAACTGGTATCAGAGCCACGGTTTCGGGCTCTGAATTTTTTAAATTGTAATTTAATTTGTTGGCATTAAATTTGAAATTGGATAGTAGAATTGCTAGATCTGTTTTGTAGGTATCCAATTGTCATGGAATTTAATGTGTTTATGCATGCATATAAACTGTGGTTTTTTAATTCGATTCGTTCGGATTCGTTTTGCCTCGTGAGAAAATCCATGAGTAGATTAGAATTTGTTTGATTTGATCAATGTAATAGACTAGTCTAGATCTAGGTTTATTTATTTTTTGTAAATAAATTATAACCGGATCGAAAACGAAGATGAAGACGAAGAATTAAAAGACGAAATCCAGAACCGGGCGTAGGCGGCGTGCGTCGCGCAAAAAAACGTGCTAAGGACGCCGCTACAGCAGCACGACGGGCGCCGGGCGAGGCCGAAAGTGGCCGAAGGCTTGTGGATGGCCGCCACAAGACGGGCGCTAAGCGCCGGGACGGGACCGTCTGTGAGCGACCAGTAGATCATGGGGCGCGGCACTGGGATGGATGTGCGGAGTCGAGAACCGCGGGACGAGGCATCGGCGGCGAATACATGGATGTGGATGGGGGCTGGGCGGCCGCCGCTAGGCCGAGGCTGCCGAGGCGCGGGCGGGCACGCTCGCCAGACATGCATCTTGAAGGCCGAATCTGCCAAGCGGCGGCCAGATCTTGACGTCATCCCATTCTTGAAAGCCGCTTGGCGTGGCGTTTCGAGACGGTGTATTTTTTCGAGACGATCGAGTGGGAGAAATTCAAGACGGTGTTTCTTCAAGATCAAGCCAAGAAAAATCAAACCATGACAATTGGATAATTTGTGCCCAATATGTTTATTTTTCTGTTTTGCTTGATTTATTTGTGTTATCTTATGCTTTATTTAATTTGTTTAAATGTGTTTGCATGAGAGTTGCCAAATGAAAAATCTCACCTTCAAAAATTACTAAGTATGTTTAAATAATTAATTGACAATTTTATTCCGGATAATAAAATTGAATTAATTTTGACCTCCATGATTTATTTATTTGTGAATTCCTTTGGAGAAATTTCCCCCACGGGACGGTCAAAAGATAGCTTTCACATGAATGAATTCCAAGTGGATGATTGTGGGTTATTACTAGTGGCGACGATGACCCTCCCCACGAGGCTCGTTCAAAGAAAAATAATAATCCTGTATTTAATCATGGTTATTACTTAGGTATAAAATTGATATGCATATACTTCCCCGAAGTCCCTGTCAATTTTATATTGGTCAAAGTGGAAGCCAACTATTAATCTGGATATTAAAGGTTTGTAACTGTTCTTGTTTGTAACCTGCTTAAATGTGTTTAAATAATGACCCACCCCACTTGGCTTATTTAAATTGTTTTGAGATGTTGGTTGATGCATGTTCATATTTTTTTTGAGATTTTAATATGATGCATGTGATCGAACCTTGTGATATATTTGTGCTTATGCATGTTATTATTTATTTCAGTTCATCATGTCGCAACCTTTTAATCCACTATTCAATATACTAAAAGACAATTTGCTCACTTTGAGAAAATTTTGTTGATTGAATCGAAAAACCACTATTGTCCTCATTTGACAAAGCCATAACTGGGTTCTGACCACACCTAAACCAAATAAACCATCAGATGATTCCACTAAAATGGTTAAGAAAGAGTATGCTGACTGGGAGCGGTCTAACGAAATGGCAAAGTGTACCATCTTGGCTTCTATGTTAGATGTGTTGCAAAACCAACACCGTAAACGTTGAGACCGTCAAATCATGACTAGTCTTAAAGTGATGTTTCAACATCGTAACCGCAGGGCTCGGCCGTCGATCACCATGAGGGACTTGCTCTCTATGAAAATGGTGGAGGAACGCCTGAAGGGAGCACGCGTTCTCCGGATGATGGCTCACCTTAATAAACTTGAGGTACTTGGCGTCAATACGATATCGAGACCCAAATCGATTTCGTGCTCCACTCTGCCGAAAAAGCTTTGAACGCCTCAGGTTGAACTACCGGATGAATAATCGAAGTTCTCGATGCCTGATCCAAGGCAAGCTTTTAGTCTCGCAGAGGCGATATTAGGATAGAAGAGCCAAGCCTTGGTGGCAAACGGACCTTCTTCTTCTTCTAGACCAAGGGGTGGTAAGAACAAGAAAAGGAACAAAGGCCACAAGCAAGTGAACTCAAGTGTTGCCAATGGCAAAGATGAGGTGAAGAAGGGTGGTGGAGTGTACAAGCCAGCTAAGGGGAAGTGCTTCAACCATGTGAGAAAGGACATTGAGGTCACTGTTCTGCACCCAAAAGGGATGGAAAGAAAGGTAATTCTCACGCACTAGTTGTTGAAACTTGTTTAGCGGCGTATGCCTCCCATTTGTGGGTGGTGGATACGGGATCCACTAATCATGTTTGTTTCACATTACAGGGGTTCAAGTGGACCCGACAACTTAGTGGGAGTGAGGTCCTCATCACACTGGGCGATGCTACGAGAGTGGCAGCTGAAGCAGTGGGAGAAGTGCATCTGTCTTTTGAAGACAGAGTTTTAATTTTTGAGATGTTCTTTACGTTCCGGATTTTAGAAAGAATTTGTTTTCAGTTTCTAAACTTTTTATGATGGATATTCGGTTACTTTTTAATAAAGTTGTTACCATTTTTCTTTTTGATAAATTTATCTGTCATGGAACGTTGTCAAATGATCTCTATACAATTAACTGTGCACACCACTCACGAAATGTATCCTATAACACATCAACTGTTTTCGAGAAAAAAAAACGTTCATCAGACGTGAACGAGACACTTCTTTGGCATCTAAGTTTGGGTCATATAAATCTAAAGAGGATCCAAAGGTTGGTGAGAGACGGTTCACTGGAGCTTCTCCAAGTTGAACCGATTCCAACCTGCGAATCATGTTTGGAGGGTAATATGACCAAGAGGGCATTTGGAGCCAAGGGGAATAGGGCCAAAGAAGTGTTAGAGATCGTTGACACAGATGTATGTGGTCCAATGTCAACCAAAGCAAGAGACGGTTATGAGTATTTTATTGATGATTACTCAAGGTACGGTTACATTTTCTTTATGAAGCATAAATTTGAGACCTTTGAGAAATTCAAAGAATTTAAGGCTCAAACAGAGAATCATAGGGAAAAACGTATCAAGTCTCTACGATCTGATCGTGGAGGTGAATACCTCAGCAATGAGTTTTTTGAACTACTTATCTGATGAAGGGATTGTATCCCAGCTCACTGCACCCGGAACCCCTCAACAAAACGGGGTTGCAGAGCGAAGAAATAAAATTCTTTTGGAAATGGTTAGATCAATGATGAGTTATGCGGATCTTCCCGAGTCGTTCTGGGGTCATGCCTTGGAAACAGCGGCTTACATTCTGAACTTGGTGCTATCCAAATCGGTTCCCAAAACTCCCAAAGAATTGTGGACCGGGCGCAAGCCTAGTATGAGACACATGAGAATTTGGGGGTGTCCTGCCTACATGTTGGATAAGGAAACCGGTAAATTGGATCCTCAATCAGAATTAAGGTTGTTTGTAGGATACCCCGAGGGAACAAAAGGGTGTATGTTCTATAGTCCCGAAGATCAAAAGGTGGTCATCAGCACCCACTTTAGATTTTTGGAAGAAGACTATATGAACCAAAGAAAACCCAGAAGTGAGATTACCTTAAATGAGCTTAGAGGGCAAACCTCAGTGCCAACTGTACTAGATGATATACCAAACGATACGCTTTCACAACCAGAGCCTCGTCGTAGTGGGAGGGTTGTTAGATAGCCCGAGAGATTCATGGGAATAAGAGAGTCCTCGGACTTGATTCCCGGACAAGACGAATCAGACCCATGGACATATGACGAGGCACTCCAAGATAAGGATGGAGATTCTTGGCAAACAGCAATGAAAGCCGAAATGGGTTCTATGTTTCATAATAGAGTGTGGGAGCTAGTCGAACCACTTAATGGGGTCAAACCCATTGGATGCAAGTGGGTATATAAGAGGAAAAGAGGACCGGACGGGAAGGTTGAAACCTTTAAAGCAAGACTAGTGACGAAAGGTTACACTCAGAAAGAAGGGATCGATTATGAGGAAACTTTTTCGCCCGCAGCCATGCTTAAAGTCCATCCGTATTCTCTTATCGATTGCTGCGCATTTCAACTTTAAAATCTGGCAAATGGATGTCAAGACATCTTTCCTTAACGGAAGTCTTGATGAAGAGATCTATATGCAACAACCCCAAGGTTTCATTGAAACAGGCCAAGAACACCTAGTTTGTAAGCTCAAGAGGTCCATTTACGGACTCAAACAGGCATCCAGAGCTTGGAACCAATGTTTTGATCATGTTATAAAGTCTTATGGGTTCGATCAAAACGAGTTTGAAAGTTGTGTGTATAAAAAGCGTGTCAGAACTGCATTGGTATTCTTAGTACTATACGTAGATGACATTCTGATCATCGGGAAGGATGTGAAGGTGTTATCAGACGTAAGGGCATGGTTTTCAAAACAGTTTGATATGAAGGACTTAGGGGAAGCCGAGTACATCCTTGGGATCAAGATCACTCGAGATCGCAGGAAAAGGATGATAAGCTTATCGCAAGCTTCATACATAGACACTGTCTTGAAGCACTTCAGTATGCAAGATTCCAAGATTCCAAGCGCTTCAGACTTGGAATCCATCTATCCAAGAAAATGTCCCCTAAGACGCAAAAGGAGATAGATGACATGAAAGGAATTCCTTGTGCTTCGGCTGTCGGAAACCTTATGTATGCAATGCTGTGTACGAGACCGAATATCTGCTTTGTCGTAGGCATGGTGGCAAGATATCAAAGTAACCCAGGGAAAGAGCATTGGACGACAGTTAAAAACATTCTGAAGTATCTGAAAAGAACTCGGGATAGAATGTTGTTTTATCAGTCAGATACTCCAATCCCCATCGGCTACACGGACTTGGATTTCCAATCAGACTTAGATTCCCGAAATTATCTGCCTCAGTTAGTGTGTTTCCATTTGGGAAGTGTAGCCATCGAATGGACGAGTGTGAAGCAGAAATGCATCACTGACTCAACCATGGAAGCCGGGTAAGTAGCTGCTTGTGAAGCAGTGAAAGAACCGATATGGCTCTAGACCTTCTTAGTGGACTTGGATGGAGTTTCAAATTTGTCTAGCAATATTTACTAGGGGCAGTTGCAAATTCAAGGGAACCAAGAGTCCACGAGTCAAACAAGCACACTAAAGGAAAGATATCTTATACGAGAAATCCTTAAGAGAGGAGATATAGATGTGGCAAAGATAGCGTCTGAGGACAACCTAGCAGATCCATTCACAAAGAGTCTGCCTCTGAATACATTCGAGAGACATGTGGAAGGAATGGGTGTCAAGACCGTTGCCAATCTGCTTTGAGTATAAGTGGGAGAAATTATTAGGTTCGTGTAGGTGACATTAGATGTCACGGACTACACGAGACATGTTGTAGTATACTTAAAAGCAGACTTTGAGTATAAGTGGGAGATTGTTGGGATTATACTGGAAAGTATGCTTTTACTTTGTATAATCGAAACTGAATTTTCAGACTTATTAACTTAAATAAGTTGTTTATCACTAATGCTTTAAATATTATCGAATGTTACATATATTTACTGCATAACTGTTCAATAAGTCGTACGTGTTGCATTGTAGTTAATTTAGTGATACCAGATCACAAAGATTAAATTAACAGTCCCTTGTAACTAAAAGTACGCCATTCACGACCTAGATGGAAATGAACAACCCATCGTGAAAGGTTGAAGTGTAAGGCTCAGATTGACTTGTCTTGACCAAGAGATTACACTAGTGCATGACTGATGCACTGAATATGACCTACAGGAGGATAAATTCTTCAGAACTGAACAAGGAAGAATTAGACCTCAGTGGTTCGTTATTTCTTAATCTTCGTTCCTTAAATAGGATCACGTGGGATTGGTAACTATTTCTTTGACTTATCATGGGTAGCGAATCAATGAGATTCAATACTTTTTATCTTGGGCAATATTATTAGTCACATGTGATTGCTAAGATTTATTACGAAGAATCGTGTGCAAGTACGCTTGTTCGATTTGCCCCCTTGGGAGGTTCATAAGCTTTATCATACCAAATCTTGCAGGTGGAATTAGTTTCCGGTATGGATAATAATGTTGAACCGTTCCTTGACCAAGGATAAAAGATATTAATTAATGGAAAGCTATTTCAGTGGCTTGAATTAATTAATGGGCTAGATAATCTTAAACACGGGAAATAATGACCGGGAGCCATATTGACTGTAATATGGGTTAAGATAGATAGTGCAATATTAATTAAGTAGTGGGATTAATTAATATTTATGGGCTTGAATTATATTATGACTCAATATTAGATATTCAAGGTCCATTAGAAGGTCCAATCTTAATTCTCCTAAAGGCCCCTAAGTAGCCCAACATATAGTCCATTAACTGAAAAGGTGATTAAAATAAAATAAATAATGTTGCTTATTTTTCCAATAATATTTCGAAAATTATGGATAAAGTTGGGAGAAAGATTTTCTTTGAATTTTGTTATGGAATGAAGATATGTATTCTTGGAATACAAGATTATCTCATTAAATTCAAGAAATCTCCCACTTGGTTAATTCATATGTGTTTTTCGAAAAATTAGAAAATATAGGGCAAGAAAGATTTTCTTGATTTTCTTGAAAATATATTATGGAAGATATGTATTTCTTGAAATACAAGAATATCTCATAAATTCAAGAAGATCCAAATCTTGGAATCTTGGACCCCAATATTTTCGAATTCCATAGCAAATAAATAAGGTGGGATTTTTGTGGAATATTATAATTATGGGAAAAAGAATATAGGAGATATATTCAAGATTTCTTGGAGATCAAGAAAAGATTTTCCCACATCATATTTTGCCAAAATTTTCGTCCACCCTAGTATCTATAAATAGAGGATGATTCTTTCATTCCCAAGTACAATTCCATGTGCTGGAAAAATTAGTAAATCCACAAAGGTGGTGCAACATATTTTATTTTCCTTTTGTTAAATCGTTCACAAGAATCCTTCCACCGGATAGTCGAACGAGGGCTAAGGGAATACTTGGAAAGTCCTTACGGTTAGTCTATTCAGCCACACCGTTGCCATCCCAAGAGGTATGTTCTCGTAAACTCGTAGAATTCCTAATGCTTAGGTTTTTACGTGAATTGTTATATGCATGATATGTTGTTGGATTATTATTTGAATTAATATAAGATTAATTCATGCTAGTAATAATTAAAGAATTAAATTTGTATTTAAATATTCACCCCGAATAGATCTGTGAAACTTATTCCCCAACAGAAAGTATATTTTTACTTTGTATAACCTATGTATTAAACACTTATTTACTTGCTTTAAATATGATTGAATGTTATATATATATTTATTGCAAACCGTTCATAGAATAACACGTGTTACATTGTAGTTAACGTGGTGATACCAGATCACAGAAGATCACGTTAACAGTCCCTTGTAAACAAGTGCGTGTTTCACAACTTAGATAGATCTGAACAATCTATTGGTAGAAGTTGATGTGTAAGACTCAGATTGACTTGTTTGACCAAGAGATTACGCTAGTGCATTTGATGCGCTGAAGCGAACCTACAGAGATGATAAACTCATTCGCACTGACTTATGGGATGAAGAGTTAGACCTCAGTGGTTGTTGATTTCTTAATCTCTGTCACTTAATATGGACTGTGTGCAATTATAAATTATTGCTTTGGCTTATAATGGGAAGGGAATCACTGCGACTTTGATACCCTATATCTTGGGCAATAATATTAATTACATGACAATTGCTAAATTAATACAGAGAATCGTGTGTTTGGAGAGTCTTGCATGATTAGTCCCCTTGGTGGGCTCAGAACCTTTATCATACCAAATCTTGCAAGTGGAATTAATTTTTTGGTATGGATAATAATGTTGAGTTGTCCTTACTCCAAGGATAAAGACATTAATTCATATAAAGCTTTTCAGTGGCTTAATTAATTAATGAACAAAATAATCTTAAACACGGAAAATAATAACCGGGAGTCATATTACCGTAATATAGGTTGAGATGGATAGTGCAATATTAATTATATAGTGGAATTAATTAATATTAATTGGCTGAATTATATTGTGGCTCAATATTGGAATTCTGAAGCCCATTGGGAGGTCCATCTTAATTCTCCTAAAAGCCCCTCAAGTAGCCCAATTAAAGTCCATTAAATGAAAAGATGTATAAAATAAATTAAATATTTTGTTACTATTTTTCCTTGATTTTTTCGAAATTATTAAAGAAAAGAGGAAGAAGGATTTTCTTGAAAATATTTTATGGAAAGGAGATAAGCATTCTTGGAATACAGGATTATCCCATAAATTCAAGAAATCTCCCACTTGGCCTCTTTAATTGTATTTTTCAAAAATTAGGGGAATAAGAAGGAAGAAAAGATTTTCTTGCTTTTCTTGAAAAGATTTTATGGAAAAAGATATATATTCTTGGAATTTTCAAGAAAGATCCAATCTTGCAAATCTCCTACTTATTATTTTCAAAGATTTAGGTAAATTGGGGTGTGGGATTTTTATGGAAAAATACACATGGAAAGAAGAATATATGGGATATATTCAAGATTTCTTGGAGATCAAGAAAAGATATTTCCTAACCCTAATGAGCCCAAAATTTCGACCAACCCCTCTATTATAAATAGGGGATGAATTTTTCATCCCCAAGACAATTCCATGAGTTGGAAGAATTAGAAATCCACAAAGGTGCTGTAACAATTTATTTATTTTTCCTTTGTTTTTATAATTGTTCATTGGATAACCTCCCACCAAAGTTGTTGAGCAAGGACTTGGGAATACGTGAGAAAGACTTTTGGTTGGTAGCCAGATACCTGATCCTGCCTGTCTCAGATTTTCTCTCCAACGGGTATGTTGTAAACTCCTAGAAATTCTGCATGCTAGGATCTTTTACGTGAATTATTATTTGCATGTTGTTGTTGGATTGATTATTATATGAATTCATGTAGGTCAATTCATGCTAGTAATAATCGGTAATTTAAATTTGTGTTTATGAGGTCATCCCGATAGATCCTGACATATCGTATCCCAATAATGTTACCTGAGCCATTTGAGTTAGACTCATCTGGATCATTAGAATCATCAAGTTCATCAGATGGTGTTGCAGCTCCACGTGCAACATCATCAGTAGCATCAGAATCAGTGGTGACAACAGGTTCATGTCTCCTCTTGGTTCTCAATTCAACTCGAACCCCAACATCAGGATCATTCATGTTCTTGGTTCTCTCTCATTTCTAGCTAGTATCTCAGCAATAGGTACACTTTCATCAGAATCTTCATAATCAACATGGACATCATCATCAGTTCCATCCTCATCAGCATCTGTCGCAGGCTCAGATGCCTCACTCGGCTCACTCTCTTCAGCAACAGATTTCTCAACAGATTTTTCACTCTCCTCAGCCTCTTTCGAACTCTTCTCTGATTCAGATGAATTAGACACACCAATTGGCTTTGAAGCTTGACCCAAGTCAGAATTACCCCTTTTTTTCTCAGAGTAATCAACTCTTGGTGCATTGCGCTTCGATCTCCTCCTTGGTTTCACAGGACTCCTCTTTCTCTTCAGCTTCTTGGACGAAGTACCAGCAGTAGCAATGCCAGTTATGCTTTGCTCGACGTGCTCCCCCATGGAAGTATCTTCCATCTCAACATCAGCCTGAGAATCGGGTTGCGGGCTGGATATTAAAGGTTTGTAACTGTTCTTGTTTGTAACCTGCTTGAATGTGTTTAAATAATGACCCACCCCACGTGGCTTATTTAAACTGTTTTGAGATGTTGGCTGATGCATGTTCATATTTTTTTTGAGATTTTAATATGATGCATGTGATCGAACCTTGTGATATATTTGTGCTTATGCATATTATTATTTATTTCAGTTCATCATGTCGCAATTTTTTAATCCACTGTTGTATACACTCAAAGAACACCAATTAACTGGCAAAAACTATAATGTTTGGAAACGAAATATGAGCTTTGTCCTACCTGCACAAAAACATTATTGGATTCTTGATGTACCCAAGCCACATAAGCCTACTGATGAATCACCTGATGCGGAAAGACATGAGTATAATATTTGGGAGCAGGCCAATGAACCCATGAAACATGTAATCTTGACTTCACTGTCTGATGATTTGAGACACATTCATGAAGGTGTTGAATCTGCTGCGGAAATTATGCAAAGTCTTGAAGAAATGTTTTTAACAAAAGAACGCATGATCAATCAGTTTAAAAATGACGACGTGGTTAGGCTAAAGATGGCTGAGGGAACACCTGTAAGGGGGCATGTTATCAGAGTCAAACACCATTTTCAAAAACTGGCTTATCTCGGAACTAAGTATTGTGATGAGGCCCAAATCGAATTTCTGTTGCTAACTCTGCCAAGGAGCTTCGATGGATTTTACTGTAGTTTTGTGATGAGTGATCACATGTTTACTATGGATATCCTACAAAAAGCCTTGGAGAAAGTAGAGAAGCATTTAGGAAAGAAAGACGAAGCATTGGTGACCAAAAGTCTTTTCTCGAGATCTAGGCCAGTGGAAGGCAAGTCTCAAGAAAAGGAAAGTGGTCAGAACCAAAGCAAACTCATCACTAAGAAAAGTGAGAAAAAGACGGTTAGCTGTTTGGGTGTCAAGAAAGGACCAAAAGGAATAAGTTTTAATTGCGGTGAGAATGGACATTGGAGGTCAGCCTGTTCCAATCCCAAAAGGAAGGAAAGAACGGCAATTCTCACGCACTAGTTGTTGAAACTTGTTTAGCGGCATATGTCTCCCATTTATGGGTGGTGGATACGGGATCCACTGATCATGTTTGTTTCACATTACAGGGGTTCAAGCGGACCCGACAACTACGTGGAAGTGAGATCCTCATCACACTGGGCGATGCTACGAGAGTGGCAGCTGAAGCAGTGGGAGAAGTGCACCTGTCTTTTGAAGACAGAGTTTTAATTCTAAGAGATGTTCTTTACGTTCCGAGTTTTAGAAAGAATTTAATTTCAGTTTCTAAACTTTTTCATGATGGATATTCGGTTACTTTTAATAAAGTTGTTACCATTTCTCTTTTTGATAAATTTATCTGTCATGGAACGTTGTTGAATAATCTCTATACAATTAACTGTGCACACCACTCACGAAATGCATCCTATAAAACATCAACTGTTTTCGAGAAAAGAACACGTTCATCAGACGTGAACGAGACACTTCTTTGGCATCTAAGATTTGGTCATATAAATCCAAAGAGGATCCAAAGGTTGGTGAAAGACGGTTCACTGGAGCTTCTCCAAGTTGAACCAATTCCAACCTGCGAATCATGTTTGGAGGGTAAAATGACCAAGAGGGCATTTGGAGCCAAGGGAATAGAGCCAAAGAAGTGTTAGAGATCGCTCACACGGATGTATGTGGTCCAATGTCAACCAAAAGCAAGAGGAGGTTATGAGTATTTTGTCACTTTTATTGATGATTACTCAAGGTACTTACATTACATTTTTCTTATGAAGCATAAATCGAGACCTTTGAGAAATTCAAAGAATTTAAGGCTCAAGCGAGAGAATCATAGGGAAAAACGTATCAAGTCTCTACGATCCGATCGTGGAGGCGAATACCTCAAATGATGAGTTTTTGAACTACTTATCGATGAAGGGATTGCATCCCACTCATCGCACCGGAACCCCTCAACAAAAACGGGGTTGCGAGCAAAAAAAACAGAACTATTTTGGAAATGGTTAGATCTATGATGAGTTATCGCGGATCTTCCCAAGTCGCTTACGGGGTCATGCCTTGGAAACAACAACTTACATTACGAACTTGGTGCCATCCAAATCGGTTCCCAAAACTCCTAAAGAATTGTGGACCCAATGGCCTAGTATGAGACACATGAGAATTTGGGGGTGTCCGCCCACGTGTTGGACAAGGAAGCCGGTAAATTGGATCCTCGATCAGAATTAAGGTTGTTTGTAGGATACCCCGAGGGAACAAAAGGGTGTATGTTCTATGGTCCCGAAGATCAAAAGGTGGTCATTAGCACCCACTTTAGATTTTTGGAATAAGACTATATGAACGAAAGAAAACCCAGAAGTGAGATTACCTTAAATGAGCTAAGAGGGAAAACCTCAATGCCAACTGTACTAGATGATATACCAAACGACACGCTTTCACAACCGGAACCTCGTCGTAGTGGGAGGGTTGTATGACAGCCCGAGAGATTCATGGGAATAGGAGAGTCCTCGGACATGATTCCCGGACAAGACGAATCAGACCCATGGACATATGACGAGGCACTCCAAGACAAGGATGCAGATTCTTGGCAAACAACAATGAAAGCCGAAATGGGTTCTATGTTTCATAACAGAGTGTGGGAGCTAGTCGAACCACTTAATGGGGTCAAACCCATTGGATGCAAGTGGGTATATAAGATAAAAAGAGGACCGGACGGGAGGGTGGAAACCTTCAAAGCAAGACTAGTGGTGAAAGGTTATACATAGAAAGAAGGGATCGATTATGAGGAAACTTTTTTGCCAAGAAATTTCGCTTAAAGTATATCCAGATTCTCTTATCGATTCTTTGCGATCTCGACTTTGAAATCGCAAATGGATGTCAAGATGGCTTTCCTTAACTAAGTTTTGATGAAGAGATCTATATGCAACAACCCCAAGGCTTCATTGAAAAAGGCCAAGAACACCTAGTTTGTAAGCTCATGAAGTCCATTTACGGACTCAAACAGGCATCCAGAGCTTGGAACCATTATTTTGATCATGTTATAAAGTCTTATGGGTTCGATCAAAACGAGTTTGAAAGTTGTGTGTATAAAAAGCGTGTCGGAATCGCATTGGTATTCTTAGTACTATCGTAGATGACATTCTCGATCATCCGGGAATGATGTAAAGGTGTTATCGACGTAAGGGCATGGCTTTCAAAACAGTTTGATATGAAAGACTTAGGGGAAGCCGGACACATCCTTGGGATCAAGATCACTCGAGATCGCAAGAAAAGGATGATCGGCTTATCGCAAAACTTCATACATAGACAATTGCCTTGAAACGATTCAAAGATGCAAGATTCCAAGAAAGGGTTCGTATTTTTCGGACATGGAATCCATCTATCCAAGAAAATGTCCCCTAAGACGCTTAAAAGGAGATAGATGACATGAAAGGCATTCCTTATGCTTCTACCGGAATCCTTATGTATGCAATGCTGTGTACGAGACCGGATATTTGCTTTGTCGTAGGCATGGTGGCAAGATATCAAAGTAACCCGGGGAAAGAGCATTGGACGGCAGTTAAAAACATTCTGAAGTATCTGAAAAGAACTAGGGATAGAATGTTGGTTTATCAGTCAGATAGTCCAATCCCCATTGGCTACACGGACTCGGATTTCCAATCAGACATAGACTCCAGAAAATCTACCTTCGGTAGTGTGTTTTGCATGGGGGGAGGAGCCGTGACATGGAGAAGCGTCAAGCAGAAATGCTTCGCAGATTCTACCATGGAAGCCGAATATGCAGCTGCTTGCGAGTCAGCGAAAGAAGCGGTTTGGCTCAAGAACTTCCTAGTGGACTTAGATGTGGTTCCGAATTTGCCCAGCAGAATCACTGTTTATTGTGACAATGCTAGCAGTTGCAAATTCAAGGGAACCAAGAGCCCACAAAGCCAGCAAACACATTGAAAGGAAATACCATCTTATACGAGATATCGTTAAGAGAGGAGATATAGATGTGACAAAGATAGCGTCTGAGGACAACCTAGCAGATCCATTCACAAAGAGTCTGCCTCTGAATACATTCGAGAGACATGTGGAAGGAATGGGTGTCAAGACCGTTGCCAATCTGCTTTGAGTATAAGTGGGAGAAATTATTAGGTTCGTGTAGGTGACATTAGATGTCACAGACTACACGAGACATGTTGTAGTATACTTAAAAGCAGACTTTGAGTATAACTGGGAGATTGTTGGGATTATACTAGAAAGTATGCTTTTTACTTTGTATAATCAAAACTGAATTTCGGACTTATTTACTGAAATAAATTGTTTATCACTGATGCTTTAAATATTATCGAATGTTACATATATTTACTGCATAACTGTTCAATAAGTCGTACGTGTTATATTGTAGTTAATTTAGTGATACCAGATCACAGAAGATTAAATTAGCAGTCCCTTGTAACTAAAAGTACACCATTCACGACCTAGATGGAAATGAACAACCCATCGTGAAAGGTTGAAGTGTAAGGCTCAGGTTGGCTTGTCTTGACCAAGAGATTACACTAGTGCATGACTGATGCACTGAATAGGACCTATAGGAGGACAAATTCTTCATAACTGAATAAGGAAGAATTAGACCTCAGTGGTTCGTTATTTCTTAATCTTCGTTCCTTAAATAGGATCACGTGTGATTGATAACTATTGCTTTGACTTATCATGGGTAGAGAATCAACGAGATTCAATACTTTTTATCTTGGGCAATATTATTGGTCACATGTGATTGCTAAGATTTAATACGAAGAATTGTGTGCAAGTACGCTTGTTTGATTTGCCCCCTTGGGAGGTTCATAAGCTTTATCATACCAAATCTTGCAAGTGGAATTTGTTTCCGGTATGGATAATAATGTTGAACCGTTCCTTGACCAAGGACAAAAGATATTATTAATGGAAAACTATTTCAGTGGCTTGAATTAATTAATGGGCTAGATAATCTTAAACACGTGAAATAATAACCGGGAGCCATATTGACTGTAATATGGGTTAAGATGGATAGTGCAATATTAATTATGTAGTGGGATTAATTAATATTTATGTGCTTGAATAATATTGTGGCTCGATATTAGATATTCAATGTCCATTAGAAGGTCCAATCTTAATTCTCCTAAAGGCCCCCTGAGTAGCCCAACATATAGTCCAATAACTGAAAAAGGTGATTAAAATAAAATAAATATTGTTGCTTATTTTTCCAAGTAATTTTCGAAAATTGTGGATAAGTTGGGAGAAAGATTTTCTTTGAATTTTGTTATGGAATGAAGATATGTATTCTTGGAATACAAGATTATCTCATTAAATTCAAGAAATCTCCCACTTGGTTATTCATAAGAGAATTTCGAAATATTTGAAATATAGAGGGCAAGAAAGATTTTCTTGATTTTCTTGAAAAGATATTATGGAAGATATGTATTTCTTGAAATACAAGAATATCTCATAAATTCAAGAAGATCCAAATCTTGGATTCTTGATCCCTCATATTTTCGAAATTATCCATAAAAATAGGGTATGTGGGATTTTGTGAAATATTATAATTATGGGAAAAAGAATATAGGAGATATATTCAAGATTTCTTGGAGATCAAGAAAAGATTTTTCCACATTATTTTTGGGCACAATTTTCGACCACTTGGACTCTATAAATAGGGGATGATTCTTTCATTCCCAAGTACAATTCCATGTGCTAGAAAAATTAGTAAATCCACAAAGGTGGTGCAACATAATTTATTTTCCTTTTGTTAATTGTTCACAAGTGTCCTTCCACCGGATAGTCGAACAAGGGCTAAGGGAATACTTGGGAAGTTCTTTTGGTTAGTCTAATCAGCCACACTGTTACCATCCCAAGAGGTACGTTCACGTAAACTCGTAGAATTCCGCATGCGTAGGTTTTACGTGAATAATTATATGCATGATATGTTGTTGAATTATTATTTGAATTAATATAGGATTAATTCATGCTAGTAATAATTATAAGAATTAAATTTGTATTTAAATATTCACCCCGAATGGATCTGTGCAACTTATTCCCCAACAGTTTGACTAATCACTTGATATATGAGGGCCTATGGGTCACACAACAAGTAATTCCCTTTTACGGATTATAGTTGGTTGATTAAATGTTAAATTGGATTTAATGTTTAATTTATGGAGAATTAATTAATAATAGATTAATTTGGAATTAATTATTAATAATATTTAATTAAATTAGATTTAATTAAATAAGAATTCCCAATAATTATATTTGGAATATAATTGTAGGATTTAATGTATATGGAAATAAATCGTAGCAATTTTCATATAAGGCGTTTAAAGAACTTGAGGAAATTCAAGAACCACAAATTAACAAAGAGACTGATATCTTGCCAAAGCAACATGACAAGGAATCAGTGGGAGCATTCAACAACTTTCACGGTGGGAGTCTTTCACTAGGTGATCGTCTTTCAGCCAGTGGGAGCGTAATTGGAGTATGCTTGCTAGTGCAAGAACCTCCAAGTGGGCTGAATGAGAACATCATAGTTCAAACTCCCGCCCAAGAGACATTTGAAAGTGTAGCTCTTGAGGACTCTCCGAACATTGATGAAATTGATGCACCACAAAATTTTCACGATCAGAATGTACAGCCTGCACAACCACAGCTCCGTAAGTCAATTAAGAATCGTAATCCGCCCATTAGATACGGTTACCTCTTGGAGGAACTCGATAATATGGATATATCGGATAAGGACGATCCTAATACTTATTCTGAAGCAATATCAGATATTTATTCAGGGAAGTGGCATGATGTCATGAAATCTGAGATGGACTCGATGTACACCAATCAAGTCTGGGACTTGGTTGAGTTACCTGAAGGGGTTATACCCATATGTTGCGATTGGGTCTTCAAGAGAAAGACCAATGCAAATGGCAAAGTACACACCTACAAAGCTAGGTTGGTAGTGAAGGGTTATAGTCAACGCGAAGGCGTTGACTATGACGAGACCTTCTCACCAGTTGTAAAGATCAAGTCCATTCGAATTTTACTTGCGATAGCAGCACACTATGATTATGAGATTTGACAGATGGACGTCAAAACAGCTTTCCTCAATGGAGACATTGATAAGGAAGTGTTTATGACTCAACCGGAAGGTTTTAAATCTAAGTCAAATTCTAATCTAGTATGCAAACTAAAGATATCCATTTATGGATTGAAGCAAGCTTCTAGGAGTTGGAATATCCAATTTCATGAAGCTATCAAGTCTTTTGACTTCATCAGAAATTCGGAAGATCCTTGCATTTATCGTAAACGCATCGGGAAGAATATTATTCATAATCGTGTATGTCGATGACATATTGATTTTGGGAAACAATATCCTGTTAATGCAGTCCATTAAAGATTTATTGTTAAAGACCTTCATGATGAAGGGTCTTGATGAAGTCTGCTACATCCTAGGGATCATGATCCACAGGATAGATCCAAGAGGATGTTGGGGCTGTCACAGTCCGCCTATGTAGACAAGGTGTTGAAGCGTTTTGCGATGGAGAACTCTAAGAGAGGATCTCTATCGGCAGATCATGGGGTAAAGCTATCAAAGAAGGATTGTCCTTCTGTTGAAGTTGATATCAAGCACTTGAAAGATGTCTCATATGCATATGCAATTGGGTCGATCATGTACGCCATGACTTGCACTAGGCCAAACGTGGCCTACTCTATCAACATCACTGGTAGATACCAACAGAATTCGGGTGAGTCTCACTGGATTGCTGTTAGGATCATTCTGAAGTATCTTAGACAAACTAAAGAATGTTTCCTTGTCTATGGTGGACAGTTAGAACTAGTAGTGACTGGTTAAGCTGACACAAGTTTTCAATCCGACTATGATGATTACAAATCACAGTCGGGTTACGTTTCACTCTCAATAATGAGGCGGTCAGTTGGAATAGTTCTAAGCAAAAGGACTACAGATTCACCAATCGAAGTTGAGTATATTGCTATATCAGAAGCCTCAAGGAGGCTGTCTTGATTTTATAGTTCTTAAGAGAACTAGGGGTAGTTCCGAGTGCCAGTTGTCTAACAAACCTGTATTGAGACAACGTTGGTGCGATTGCACAAGCAAAGGAACCGAGATCGACAAGCAGTACCAGGCTTATCATTTGATTTGATAGATCATAATGATAGGAGAAATGGAATTAAAATGTATTCCCACATATTTAACTTGGCAGATCCTTTCACCATAACACTCGGTGTTCATATACACACTAGACATTTGATGGTCTAGGGGTTAGACATGTAGGTGATTGACTCTAGTCCAAGTGGGAGATTGTTAGTGTTAGTGTCCTAGAGACAATCTATTGTAAGGACATAATGCTCGATGATATTCAGTTTAATTTAATATTATAGTTCACTTAATATTAATGTATGGCAATACACTTGTTTGAATATTATGTTTGATTGTTTGTATTTATTCATGCAAGTGTTCCCATGAGTCATTGCTGTCATTGAGGTTGTGAGAACTCAGATGACTTAAGCATGATTCTCAAATAGCCCCGATCAAGGATCATCAAGAATGGGATATTGATGATACAATGGAGATTGGTGTGCGATCTGCATCATACTCTAAGAGAGTGTAGTAAGATCTCACTTACTACGAGATACTAGGTATCTCATGATGGATGGACAAATACCTTAGAGGGTATTGGTATACCCATCCGAGAAACCGTTTGATGTATTTCCACTATATGTGTCTACGGGTGTCTCGGTTAGTGGGAGCGATGCGATATTCCTTTGACTTGAGGTCAATACGCATGACATGTGTGGGATGATGAACTTTGACCATGACCAATGCTTGCACCCTAACCATGGGTAGATACAGTTTGGATTGGGTTCATCACGAAGTGCATGTGCGTGGTAGTTGAGCCAAGAATAGGATTCATTCCTCAAAGTGGATTTAGAGAGAATACTCATCTTCTCATCATAATTGGATCAAAGTCATCGGCCGATGCACGTCAACTTAGACTTTGTGGCTAAGTGTGACATACATGATCAATTAGTGATTGGAGATAACATGATTAAGTTATTTGAATAGACACTTCATCATGTTCAAGACTTAATCGAGTATTCATGAATGAAAGGAGGAAATCGTAATAGCCCATGTTTCAGTTACAGGTAGTTGCATGTTTCTCGCAACGTACCTCATATATTGAGAATGTCTGATTTATTGTCTAGGGTTCAATTAAGACCGTTAGTTTGACTAATCGCTCGATATATGATGGTCTATGGGTCACACAACAAGTAATTCCCTTTTACGGATTATAGTTGGTTGATTAAATGTTAAATTGGATTTAATGTTTAATTTATGGAGAATTAATTAATAATAGATTAATTTGGAATTAATTATTATTAATATTTAATTAAATTGGATTTAATTAAAAAAGAATTCCCAATAATTATATTTGGAATATAATTGTAGGATTTAATGTATATGAAAATAAATCGTAGAGATTTTCATATAAGGCATTTAAATCAGTAGAGATTTATATTTAGGGAATTAAATTAAAAGGAATTAATTTAATTCAGGATTAGGGATTTTATTTCCCTAATTGGGTTAGCTTAAGATTTAAGCTGGACCTTTCCTATATATACAAGCTCTTGGGAATTCACAAATGACGTTAATTCATATTTCTCCATAAAATCTAGAATAGGAATTTTCCTAGCAAATTCCGTCTCAGATTCAACGCTGGCATATCTGTGCAAGTCCGTGAACGGGAATTACGTGGATACCGTAGTAGAGAAATATGCAATTGAGTTACTGTAAGATTTCTTGTTATGATTATTGTAATCTGTATACAATTAATTGT
Organism: Stenogyne calaminthoides; assembly: GCA_037126765.1. Taxonomy (NCBI): domain Eukaryota; kingdom Viridiplantae; phylum Streptophyta; class Magnoliopsida; order Lamiales; family Lamiaceae; genus Stenogyne; species Stenogyne calaminthoides. Next base: position 43,940,529 of record JBBCBC010000006.1, read on the forward strand.
TCGTTGTTGGTGAACTTTAAATTCCTTTGCGCATGTGATTATGTGTTTTACGTGCCTCTAAATTCCAACACTTACTTGTCAATTGCCATATGCATTTGATTATAAGCAAAACACATGGTTTAAAAAGAAAAATTTTGGAATCACTTTTCCCTCACCCCTGTTTTATATGCATTACATGATTTTTACGCATTTCATGGGTTTTTCACGGGACCAACACTAAGGGTTGCTCTACATATGCTTCTTCAACAAGTATACCATTAGAAAATGCAACCTTTACATCCATTTGATGCAATTTGATATTGATAAAACATGCAATAGCTAACAACAATCTAATAGATTCAATCCTAGTTATGGGTGCAAATGTTTCATCAAAATCAATACCCTCAACTTGAGTGTATCCTTGGGCAACCAATCTAGCCTTTGATTTGACGGATGATCAGTCGCAGAGGATTGATAGATTGATGGAGGAGATTAAGGCAGAGGAGAAACAAGTCACGGATGATTTCAGTAGAGTTAAAGAGTGGATGATAAGTAAAAGTATCACCTTTTACCTTCAAAAGTATTACTTTTAGTTTGAGGGGATATGTTAATCATCTGTGTTGGGAAAATAATATAAACGAAATAATTTCACATCTTTCTATAAGTTTGGAATTTTAGATGAGATATAATTATTTTCATAGTATTAAAGTCAAAAGGCTTATGTCCAAGTCCTGAGTTCAATTTGGTCTGAAAACAACTTTTTTTCATATTAAATTTTTCGCTCGATGAGCTTCTTCCATGAGGAGGAGTGTCATGGGGCAATAATAAAAATGAATTAATTTCATACTTCTATACAAGTTCGGACCTTTAGAAGAGATTTTCAATCTGTAGTCGTCTCCGCTAGTTATAGAGATGGCGATGCACGTGGGAAGACTGGTGGACATGGAGGAGAATAAGATGGATTCAGCTATTGATGGCTTGAAGATGGCAATGGAGAGTCTAGTAGATTGTGCAGATTATCTGAGAAAAAAAGCAGTTGGGATTTTGGTATTAGAGATACTAAAGTCTGCTCAAGCTGTGAGATTTCTAGCAGGTGCAATTACCCTGCAGCTCAGACTCCACAGGTGGGGGATGCAGAGGGATTGCAAAATCAGTCTAGCTTATAGTTACTCTGTTTATTTTTTTTTCCTATCCTACAACACTTATGCTGGATATTCCTATAATTAACATGTCTAAGTTTTTTATGTCATAAAATTTCTTCAGCATTTATGGCAAGATTACAAACATCGTTAGTTCCAATAAGATAAAAATTATCAATTGACCTATTACCAGTCATAAGACACTCATTTTTATTATTCATAACATAACAAGAATTCTTATCAAACTTCACATGCAAATTGTCATCACATAGTTGACTTATACTTATCAAATTATCAAAGAGACCTTCAACATGTAAGACATTAGACAACTTAGGAAATCCATCAACATTGAGAGTACCTTTCCCACCAATTTTTCCTTTAGAACCACCACCATAAGTGACATTTCCTCCATTAAATTTTTCATAATTAGACAGAAAATTCACTTGACCAGTCATGTGCCTTGAACAACCACTGTCAAAATACCATAAATCAGGCACACATGCTTTCAGAGATGTACACACAACAGTACAAGACACTTTGTGTTTTTTGACCCATGCAGTTTTAGCAAAATGGGACTTAGAATGTGACACTTTTGTATGCAACACCTTCATATCCTTTTTCAGCTTATCACAGTATGGACGAATATGACCATAACCAGAGCAATAATGACATACATACTTCCTTTTATTCTTCTTAGTATGAACCTTTGTTTCTACTATAATTTCAACATTTGTCTTAATTCCAGCTTTAACAAACTTCACAGGTTTTTTAAAGCATTTAGAAGTAGTATCAAAACCTAGACCAGTAGTATTAGATTTACCAATCATCAAAGCATCTTTTAAAACATTAATCCCTTTTGAATATTTCTTAAAACATAAAGTTGAATTCTTCAATTCTTCTTTGAGTTTAGAAATTTCCAAATCCTTTCTTAGTATAAGACAGCTCCAAGTTTGGTTAGTGAGTCTCTCAAGTCATCATTTTCCTTAGTCATAGACTTTAGAATCTGATTTTGAGATTATCATTTATCAAACAAATATTTATAATCTGATCCACATGGTTTATTGCTCACATCAGATGTTCCTTCATCAATTAAACCATTAAAACAATTAACAGCTTTTTCTGAACAATTATCATCCAATGTTACTCCAGATGTGGTAACATTTGTTTCAACGTCAGAATCAGAATAATCTAAATCATCATCTAAGGAATCATCATAGTCTATCCTAGCAAAGAATGCACATTCTTCATTTATTTCATCTTCATGCTCTTCATTAGATTCATCACTTAAAGTAGCATTGAAGTTCAATTTCAATTTAAGCAAGGTATTAGCACATTCATTCGCATAATGACAATACCCATGACATGCATTACATTGAACAGACTTTCTATATTCAAGGTCAATTTTGTCATACCTGCCTTTGATTCCATTACCAAATTTTCTTGGTTGGAACGCATTACTTTTCTTTTCAGGTGTTTGTGGAGAGTTATTGATCTGAACCTTTGGTTGATTGTTGCCTCTGAACTTGTCTGTCTTCCTCTTCATATAATCCTTGAATTGTCTTGTCATAAAAGCAATGTACTTATCGGGGTTAGAACACAAATTAGCAATATCATCCTCGGAATCAGCTTCAGTCACAAATGGCACTTGCTCAACATTTGAAGATGTTTCACCTTTGAACACCACTACTTTAATATTAATAATAATTATTATAATAATAATAATTTTAATATTAATAATTATTTAATAATATTTATCCACACATGAAGTGGATAAGTTTAGATATAAAAGTTGGTTAACTTCCGAGATATATTAAAGGGATGAGTTCAGGGAATTCAAAAGGTTACACAAATTAAGACAAAAATTTGTGTAAACTCGAGTTCACCGTGAACTCGATTTTTTTTAATATCACTATTTTGTATAAAAACTATCACTGTTATTAGGGGTGAGCATTCGGTTACCGAACCGAACCGAAATAGCAAAACCGAAATAATTGAAATATTTACCATAATAAACTGCCTAACCATATTACGACATGACCGATCTTAAATCGAACTGAATTTTTCGGTTCGGTTTCGGTAAAAATAAAAAAAACCAAAAATATTTAAAATTATGAGATTAAACCATTTTAAAAGGCACATGTCCATTTTTTACGGTAGAAATTCAAAAATTAAATAACACAACACCAGGTCCATTGGTACTACACAACTACATAAATTAATAATTCATATATATAATGTATATATAGTGTAATATTTAGGTTAGAAAATGAATAAATAAACCATAATTAAGAGTATGTATAAAGAATATATTATTTCAGTTCGGTTTGGTTTTTCGGTAATTTTACCTTAAAAACCAAAATCGAAACCTAAAACCAAAAAATCTAAAATTAAAAATTGAAACCCAACCAAATACCAAATTGTCGCGAGTCATTTTTTACGGAGAGTATTATGTGGCTAATTTGATAACAACTCGCAAACAAAACATGCACGTGTACGATAAGCTATAAATAAGATGAATTTGTTAACCCAGTTCGTCGGGAAATGACTACTCTGGGGGCATACCAAGCCAGGATGTGGTATTACGAGCTTTACACGTACAATATTTGATACACCTTATGAAGATGAATCATTACAGATGAAGATAATTTGGAGAATTCACCTCAAAAAGCTAGGGTTTCTAGTAGGAATAAATGATCACTTTCGAATTTTTTTTTTCCTCACCTCTCAAGCGTGGGTATGATTTTTGGGAGATTTTTCTCAACCTTTCTCTTCTTTTTTTTTTCTTCCTTTTATAGCACTCAGAACAAGCATGAAATTTGGGTTGGTATGCATGAGCCGGAGACTCGAGCCATGCAAGAATCTGATGATATTGCCACGTTCCTAACCGTCTTCTAGATTGATCTTGGAACTTGCTTGTCTATAAAACACTCTTTTTGGTCGTCCAAATTAACCTTTTTGTTCGGTTGGATGCTTTGTTAGCCTTTAACCATGTCGGTTTTATCTTTGGAATATTGTCCTCTTCGAGCACAATGCTTGAACCTTGGGATGTTTGGGTCTTCGGGATATCTGAGTGTCGGGCACTCTGACCCTTCAGGATACCTGAGGTCTGCGGACATACTGACCCTCAAGATATCTGAGGTCTTGAACATCTTGACCCTCGGGATATCGAGGTCTTGAACATCTTGACCCTCGGGATATCCGAGGTCTTGAACATCTTGACCCTCGGGATATCGAGGTCTTGAACATCTTGACCCTCGGGATATCCGAGGTCTTGAACATATCTTGACCCTCAGGATATCTGAGGTCTTCGAACATACTGACCCTCAGGATATCTGAGGTCTTCGAACATACTGATCCTCAGGATATCTGAGGTCTTCGAACATACTGACCCTCAGGATATCTGAGGTCTTCGAACATACTGACCCTCAGGATATCTGAGGTCTTCGAGGATTTCTGAGTATTTTGGCCGTCTGAGTCCTCAGATTTGCTTATGGCCTTCTTGACTTAGCTCATCTGATTCCTTTTTTCCTGACCTGAGTGGCGAATACTTGTCCATTGGGCATGAATATTTAAATATTACACGTGTCGCTCGTACGTGTTCGATTAAGCCTGAGTTACTATATCGAACACAACAATACCCCCCAGCAGGGTCACTTTGTATTTAACATGGGGCCCGACTGTTAAAATCTTGTTGGGCCATAGTCGATGTAGTTTCGTATTCTGTGCCAGATTTTTGAAATCGAATCCAACATTTATATATACCTTGTTTCTCCGCCTTAACCCCTTTTTTCCTCTGTTTTTCAATCTTTTCTGCATTCTGAAAATTTCCGGCGAGGGTTTCATCATTCCGGCGAAGAATTTTACTCAGGTAACCGTTGCATTCTTTCTCTAATTGTGATTATGGCCTCTTGCTCAAACTCTTCTGTTCCCCTAGAATCAGACCACCATAGTTCCTCTTCTTCCCCCTCTGTCAGTAGAATCCCCCGTGGCGACGCAAATGTGCCGGAGACGAATGTCTCGGGTTCAGGAATTCGTTGGCAAATTCGGCAACCGTTTGCCGTTCTTTCCTCTGATTCTGACGAAGCCCTAAATGAATTGGATAGGGACTTGGTCCGTAATGATTCTTCGGACGATTCAAGTGATAATTTTTTGCCCCAAATTCAAATTGGGTCTAGGGCTTTTGATAATGTTAATGTAGATAGGAATGACAATGTTGTGAGGGGGGAAATTTTGGCGGCTGTAAATATAACCAAATCGAACATAGGGGTAGTTGGCGAGCAAAATTCTGAGCTTGATATACCTGTTGGTGTCCCTCATAGTCCAACGTATAACGAGCATAAAGCGGTCGTTATAGTTTTGATTGGCCCGAGCAACCTCATAGGATTTGGGTTGAGAACGAGTACCCAGCGAGGAAGATAGCGAGCATAATTGATGCTGATAGGCTCACTCAGCTGCATTGGATTTATGAAACTCCAAAAGATGTCTTTTTCTGGGCACCAGGTCCTGATGAGCGGGCCGACCAACCCCCTAAGGGTTGTGTCGCTGTAAATTTAGACACAATGGAAGTTGGCCTTCGATTTCCCCTCCATCCGGCCATCACCCGTTTGCTCGTGGAATGGAACATCACCATTACGCAGCTCAAGCCGAACGGGTGGCATATGATCATGAGTTTCCTGACTTTGTTCGGCAAGATGAAGCCAAGGTATTATCCCTCAGCAGCTGAGCTTGCTCGATTGGTGCACTTGACCCGTCCGAGGGGTGAACACGGGTGGTTGTTCATGCAAGCTAATGCCAAGTGCAAAATTATTGAGGATGTGCCGAACAAAATCAGTGATTGGAAGGAAAAGTTTTGGTTCGTTGGGGGCGATTGGAAAAGCCTGGCCTCTGGAAGCGAACCAAATGCTCATTTAGACATCCCCACTGACTTCGTGGTGTACCGAAGTAAGTGATTTTGTGTCTTTCGTTCTTCGATTTGAACTAATTTTAACTCATTTTTTATTTCAGGGATTTTAGCTGCGACGGACAAGGAGACAAACGACGGCTATTTTAGCAGCGTTTGGCAAATTGATCTAGAGTCTCGTTCGGAGCAATCTGTGAGAACTCTGAATACTGTTGATCAGAGAAAGAAAGGAGGTTTGTTCGTGCCTCCTCATCATCTTGTTGTTGTTAATCCTACTGGTAAGGATTGCCTCTTGTATTTGTATAAGTTTTGTGCCATTTTGCTCGTTATTACCCTTCTGTTCGTACATAATTATTTTGTTTATAGCCTTCCCCGCGGTGACCATTGCTGTGAGTACATCCGAGCATACTGAGATGGCTCGGAGAAAAAGGCCACAGGAGCTTGCTCGGATTCAGGCTGAGCGGGAGGCTCAGCGAACAGGTAGAGGGGAGGCGAGCAGGGCTAAACGATACGCGTTCGGTCCTGGGGAATCAAGCCGAGCGCAAAGGAGCACTCATTCGGCCGAGCAAGGGGTTGGCGAACAAGCTCCATCGCCGAAGAGACCGAGGGTGGAGATCGGCGAGCAGGGGCCGAGCGAACAAACTCGGACGAGCACGCCGAGCGAATAGGCTCAGACGAGTACTGATGCCATCAGGGTGACTCGGACCCCTACTGTCGAGGCGATCAGAGCGGCCGCCTCCGTGGTTAGTCCAATTTCACAGATTGTTGAAATGGAGGTTGGCACATCTTCTCCACCTCCTGCCGGACCCCGATCATGGACTCCGTTAGATCCTGAGCTCCGGTCCCCTGAGGATAGATCATTCTTGGGATGAGATTCGGCTCGTGTGGGCAGGTACATCTTGTTCGATCTGCTTCTGCTTTAGTTACTTTTGTACGCCCTTTTTATATTCATTTGTTCGAATATATATGTAGGTTGAGCAGGTTGTCGCCTTTGATGCCGAATCTGAAGAACTACTTCTGCTCGCCGAGTGTTCGCAAGGTTCTGGGCATTCCTGAGCATGTTCAGAAAGCTTGCCAGACTCCTGTTCGAGCATGGACTACCGATCTGGAAGAGTCCACTACGGGTCCCACTCCCCTGGAAAATTTGCGTCTGGGTCTGGTGCTTCAGGGCCAATCTATGGTCATTCTTGAGAAAGCCTATGCTCAGTCCGCCAACCTCCATGCCAACTACTTGGCTTTGATCAGGAACTTCGAAGAAAAGGTGGGCGAGCTGAACAGGACTCAGGATGAACTGAGGTTGGCTCAGGGACAATCTTCTTCGGCACAAGCTGATGCTCACCGGGCTCAGGAGGATGCCCGCAAGGCTCAGGAAAATGCTCACCGATTTCAGGAAGATGCACGCCTGGCTCAGGAAGATGCTCGCCAGACAAAGGAGGAATTGATTCACTCCCAGGAGGAGGTGGTCAGTATACGAAGAGCTCAAGAGGATATGAATGTTGAGCTTCGTAGACTCCGAGCTGGTGTCGAGGCCATGGAAAATGAGAGGGATGCGATCGGCCAACAACTCATCATTGCTGAGGAGACCAATACTCGTTTGGGTCTCGAAAATTCAAAGTTGCACGATGATGAGTATGTTGATTCCATGTCCAACTTCTCGTACATTTGTGCCTTCGCCGATGCTATCCGGTCTATTCGCCATGCATCCAACAGCGAACAAATTGCCCCTCCTGTAGCCAGTTTTCACCAGTACCTGATCGACAACCCACCAGACCGCAACCTTCTAATGTCAGATTTAAATGATCTGTGTGATTTCTCCGTTCTTCCTGAAGGGATCAAAATTGATGATCCGATTCTGGATGAGGAAGAGGGCTCAGACATGAATATCGCTGAGGTTGCTGGCCAAAATCTCCAGACTGAGCCTGGGACCGATCAGGTGCAGGACGAGCAAAGGGGACCTCCTGTGACCGAGCAGAATGTAGCTTCTGGCGAGCATTTGGTACCCGACCATTCTGAAGGAGTTATTGCTGAGGGGGCTGAGCACAATTTGTTCGACATCTCTCTCCCGTCTACCCCCAATTATGATTTTGCTCCTTGATGTTATTTTTGTTTTGTTGAACATACGTTGTGTAATTTTTTGTCTTCTTCACTTTTTGTTCGAACAATGTCTTTAATACTTGTAGTTTTTGCTGACTTCTTGTCTTTTGTTTGAACATATTTACAACTGAATGGATGGATTACATATTGAACCAACTTCTCTAACCTGATTGTTTGATAATTGTCGAGGATGAAAATTGATACTTGTGTTGCTTGATGTTTGCTTTGTTGCATCGTGTTCGCTTTGTTGCTTTCCAGTTTTTGCCCATTTTCTTCTGAATGAATTCGAACATTTGGTTTGCCTATGCCCGCTCCTGACTTTTTTCGGTTTTGATTGTCTTATTGACGTTGCAATCGGTTGATCGTCTTATTTAGGTGCGACCAGATGGGTTACTTTATGAACCCCCCTTTCTTGGTGCGCGATCGTCTTATTTAGGTGCGATCACTTCGTACTAGGGCCGTCTTGTTTAGCTGCGACCCCGCACTCATCACCCGCTTTTGCTACGAGTATCTGTAAGTACGAGTCGTCTTTTGCGACTGCGTACCCATTACTCGCTTTTTGCTGAGGGAATCAGAGTATGAACTCGTTCGTCGGGTGAACATAGACTTGGGCTTGTTCGTCTTTGTTCGGGCCGTCCGGCTTAGGTGCGACCTCAAATAGGGTTGAACTAGAAAATCTTAGCGAACAAAAGTACATATATCTTTCTTTTTTCTTTTTGCAACACTTTGTATTCTATTACATCCTTCATATCTGAAGAAGACTATCTATTACACAACTATTGTTATCAGACTAGGGTTTTGAATTTAAACCTTGTCTTGAGTAGACACGAACTGGCCTCACCTTGTCCGCAGAATTGATGTTGACAAGGATGTGGCACATCATCCTCTCTACCCTTCTTTCTTCGTAACATGCTCAAGCAGCAGGAACATAAGCTTTCGTCCCTCCCGGACAAGCTGTGATTATGCGGGAGGCTAAGGGCATGAGCATGTGGCGCGCATTCCTACTCGCCTAAAGTAGGTGCGAGCAAAAATTTTCAGCTCGCACCATTCTGTCCCCTTCAGTAGATGCCTAAGCATCAGCGTCCGCATCTTGTTTTGAGCGGACACTATGACATCCCTCCCCTTCGGAGGAGATTTTGGGGATGCATAGGGGACTAATAACTTACTACTGCATAAGCAGTGAGTAACGTGGAGTGGCAACCATGACTCTGCCGAGCATCTTGAGTCCGCAACGAGCTTCAACCTGTGCTCGCAAAGTCATACGGGGTAAAAGACTCGTATCAGGGCAGATGCTCGATTCAGTTGAATGATTGCTGAATCGAGAGCTAAATTCTTCTACGTTTGGGGGCATACTAAACCGACTTCCTTCTGAGAATCGCAGTATTTTTCCTTTTTTCTTCTTCATATGTTTTTTCTCTGCTTTTTTCAACTATCAATATGCCCCTATTTATAGAACTTTCCCAAGCTAGTGCTGGCATAGCTAGCTGGTGCTAGCTCTCTTACTTTTGCTCCCCCTTTTGACATTTGTTCAGCTTTTTGACAGCTCTTGCTCGAAGATTAACTCATCCCTGCTTGATTGCCACCACTTGTCAACTCGTTCTGATACGTATCTTCTGTTGACAACTCGTTCTGACACGTATCTTCTATCTATCGATAGTGCTGGCCAGCATTTCTCACTTCTTTCCTGAAGATATGTGTCGAACATAATGTACTCTTCTTTCAGAATCGTCCTACTCGTTTGAACTGAATGGCTACATCGGCCATTATGTTCGGCCAACTATTATCACTTCAGCTGTGTGGACGATTTTGTTCGGCCAACACTATGCTCGCTAAAGCCGTGTGGACGATTTTGTTCGGCCGACACTACGATCGCTTAAAGGCTTGTGGACGATTTTGTTCGGCCGACACTACGATCGCTAAAGCCGTGTTGACGATTTTATTCGGCCAACACTATGCTCGCTAAAGCCATGTGGACAATTTTGTTCGGCCGGCACTACGATCGCTTAAAGGCTTGTGGACGATTTTGTTCGGCCGACACTACGATCGCTAAAGCCGTGTTGACGATTTTTGTTCGGCCGGCTCTATGCTCGCTATTATTGATAGTATTTTTTCAAATTTGATGCATTCCACGAGTAGGACAATGGGATTCTATTCAGGTCTTCCAAATCATAGGCCCCGTTTAGCAAACGTTCTGAAACTCTGAATGGACCTTCCCATGCTCGGCCGAACACACCACTTGATACCCCGTTGCTTGCCTTAAAACCAGCTCGCCTATGTTGAACCTGCATGTTCGGACTTTGGAGTTGTAAAACTTCTCTGATCTCTTTTTGTACATGGCATTCTTGAAATCAGCCTCCGTCCTTCTTTCTTCCAACAGGTCTGTACTCAGGGCGATCGCCTGGTCATTAATGTGCTCTCCGAAATTCATTGTTCGATGACTTGGAATCTTGATTTCTGCGGGTATAATAGTTTCCACACCAAATGCCAGGGCAAACGGGGTCTCCGCAGTTGATGTTCTGAAAGTTGTTCAATAAGCCCATAATATTTCAGGCAACTCTTCAGCCCATCCACCCCCTTGAAATTATCAAGTCTGGCCTTGAGGGTATGCTTGATGATTTTATTAACGGCCTCAACTTGTCCGTTTGATTGGGGATAGTACGGGGTTGAGTAGTGCTTTTTTATCCCCCAGCGATCACAATTCTGTCTGAATTCACTTCCATCGAACTGTTTGTCGTTATCAGTTACTAATGATTGGGGAAGCCCAAATCGACAAACGATATTCTTCCAAACAAAGTTCCACATTCTTTGTTCGGTGATCTTGACAATGGCCTCGAAACCTGCCCATTTAGTATAGTAATCTCGGCAACCACAACAAATTTTACTCTCCGTGCGGTGAGGAAATGGGCCGATCAAATCGATCCCCCATTTAGCAAATGGCCACGGGCTATAGACTGACACTAATTCTTCAGGTGGGCTATGAATAAGTGGAGCATGTACCTAGCATCTGTGGCAAGCGCGAGCATACGCGAATGAATCCTTTTTGAGGGTTGGCCAATAATAACCTTGTCTGATTATTTTGTGCGCCAGAACAAGCCCACCTGTATGATTTCCGCATACTCCATCATGGATTTGTTCCAGAAGTACACGACCTTCTTCAGGAGTAATACACTTCAAAAGTGGAAGTGAGAAGCTTCTTTTGTATAAACGCTCGTCTATGATAGTATAACGAAAGCGATTGTAATCTGAGGCGAGTAAACTTTGTGCCTTATTATCGGGGAGAAGTCCTTTTGGAGGTAACTTCGAGTTAGAGTCATCGAGTCTCTTGTTACTTTATTATTTGGGCGATCATAATTCTGGGAACTGATGGCGAACAAGTTATGACGACCACAATGTCTGTTGTGTTCGTGTCTCCTTCTGCTATTGCCAGGCGTGCCAAAGCATCAGCGAACGAATTACCCAATCGTGGTAATTGCTCAATGAAAACTTGTTCAAAATGCTCGAGCAATTCTTTTGCTAATTTGTTGATCTTTGTGCCATCTGTTCGCCTCGGGCCTCGTACTCACCTGTCAGTTGATAAACGATTATCTGAGAATCGCTATAAATCATCAGCCTCTGAATTCCCATTGTCATTGCCATCTGTAGTCTAGCGATCAAAGCTTCATATTCGGCTTCATTATTTGTAGCTGGGAAATCAAAACGGATGGCTGTTGTGAACGTTTGTCTGGTTGGGCTGATGAGAACTACGCCTGCTCCGGCTCTTAAACTTGTTGATGAACCATCAACATACATATGCCATGGTTGGTCGATAGCTTTTTCGAGCATTTGAGGATATGTCAACTTCGACCATGAAATCGGCCATAGCTTTGGCCCTTCATTGCTGTTCGCGGAGCGAACGTAATGCCGAATTGTCCTAACTCTACCGCCCATTTTAGTAATTTGCCGGTAGTATCTGGTCGGTGGAGGACTTGGCACAATGGGAAAGTGGTCAGTACCTCGACTGAGTGGTCAAAAAAATATGGTCGTAATTTTCGAACACTCATGACGAGGGCATATGCTAATTTTTCCAATGGTGGGTATCGGAGCTCGGCTTCCTTAAGCACTTGACTTACATAGTAAATGGGCAAGTGTATAGTGCCTTCTCTGCTCGTCTGAGCATAAGATTGTCGCATGCTTTCGGATCTTGACAAGATACAAATAGAGTTGTTACTTTGGGGCGAGCTTAGACGATGTCTGAGTATCTGCAAGGTACTGCTTCAATGATTCAAATGCATTTTGGCAATGCTCGGTCCACTGGAATTTCCCTTTCTTCAATGTATCGAAGAAAGGTTTGCATTTGTCTCCGATTAAATGATATAAACCCGACTACGGAAGCTAAACGTCCGGTTAACTTTTTGACCTCTTTCACATTTACGGGAGCTTGCATATCGAACATGGCTTGAATCTTTGTTGGGTTAACCCGATCCCTCGTTGGTGACCATATGTCCGGGAATTTTCTGAGTGAACCCCAAAGCTACATTTTTTCGGTTTAGCTTCATATTGTACTTCCTGAGTATATCGAACGTTTGTGCGAGGTGGGTGATGTGGTCTTCCTTATGTTCACTCTTAACCACAATATCATCAATATATACCTCAATTGTTCGGCCGATGTGTTCGTCGAACATTTTGTTCACCAAACGTTGATATGTTGCTCGGCATTCTTTAATCCAAAACGACATGCGTTGCCAACAATACATGTTCTTTTCAACGCGAATGCCGTAGTATTCTTTTGATCGTCCGGGTGCATAGGTATTTGGTGATAACCAGCAAATGCATCCATAAAAGTCATGAGTTCATGGCCTGCTGTATTATCGACCAAATAATCGATATGCGGCATTGGGAAGTTATCTTTTGGACATGCCTTATTTAAATCCGCGGAAATCAATACACGACCTCCAAGATCCATTAGACTTGCGGGCGAAACACGGGGTTCGCAAAGCCATCTTGGGCATTTTACCTCTCGAATCAGTTTGTTGTCGAGCAACTTTTTGATTTCACTATTCATTGCCGCATATTTTTCCGGACTAAACTTTCTGCGCTTCTGGATAACTGGAGTTTGTATTGGATCAAGATTGAGGGAGTGACATGCATGTTTTGGATCAATGCCAACCATGTCTTCGTGCGACCATGCAAACACATCCAAGTTTGCTTGAAGATAAGCAATAATTTCTGTTCGAATTGGTTCGGAATAATTACGAACCAATGAACACTTCTAACTTCGGGGTTTGTTTGGGTCGATTTTGATGGACTCGGTTGTTAAACGGTGTTGCTTTCGCTTTCTTTTTTGCTTCCACCGAGGATCTTGGATGGACCCCCGGTGCTCGTCATCAACCTCCATGGGTTCAAAGCCTATGTGAGGCTCTAGGTCCGTTTGCTCATTCGACTGATCAATATTCATCTGATCTAGGAGATCTGGGGAATTAGTTGCCACCCCGGAGTCTGTGTTCGCGCATTCTGTGCTCGCGTGAAGAGCTATGCTCGTCAAACTTATGCTCGTCGGAAGATCTTTAGGCGAGGTATTTGCTCGCTGGCTTGGCTCACAAATCTCCCATGTTTGCTCCATCATATTGACGATGCTTTGTTTTTCTGGTGCACATGATAGCAAACAATCTCGAGCTTTCTTCTGATCTCCTTTTACGCTTCCTGTTCCATCTTGTGTCAAAAATTTAACACAATAGTAATACGTAGAACAGGCCGCTTTGAATTCCTGAATAAATGGGCGACCTAGGAACCCATTATAAGTAGACGGAGCATCGATGATTACAAAATCTAGCATTCTAGTTCGTCTGATGTCCGGATTCAAAGTTGATTTTAACTCGACTCCTAACCTAATCATACCATAGGGTCGGGTTACAGATTCCCCAAAACCCATTATGGTATGATTACACGGTTCAATATAACTGCTCAAGTCTCCAACTTGTTTTTCCATCTGGTGAAGGGTGTTGACGAACAGAATGTTCGCATAAGCTCTTGTGTCAACCAGGAGGCGGTGCACCTTCAACCCGAGGAGACAAGCACTGATGGTTAAGGAGTCATTGTGGGGAGTTATGATTCCGTCGAGATCATCTTCTGAAAACATAATCTGGTGGGAGGGTGGCGTGCTAGCTGATGTGTTCGCTACCTTCACTTGATGGATGTTTTGCATGGCACGCATCTCCATCATTTTTCGTCTGTTTGATAATGTTGGTGCCTGGTAACATCCACCCATTGGACCATATTCAGGACATATCATGTGAATCTCTTGACTTTCTCGACCTCTTCCCACAGTAGGAGGCCCTCTTTTGGGTATTTCAGTCCTTTTTCGTGATTCTTCGGGATCACTGTCAGATGTTTGTTCGGCTTTACGTTTACCCCTTCGATCTTCTATTTTTTCAGTTCGGGAGTCTCTGCTCACCGGCTTTTTTAAGAATTGGGTAAGACCCAAAGTTGGCGGAGTAAGTCGCGACATTCTTCAGTGTTGTGCCCGATGTACTCGTGGTAGTTACAATATTTGGAAGCATTGAGCCGATGTTTATCCATTATGATTCTTCTTGGCCTTTCCAACATGTCCCGATCTCTGATTTGGTTAAAGATTGTCTCCGCTGAAACGCCCAAAAGACTTCGTAGGGCATTTGCTTCTGCTCTTTCTTCGAATGGTTTGAAAGAGCCTGGGGGTTTGTACCCCCCTCCATTCATCACTTTCTTCCCGAAAACTTTCCTAGTGGTTGGCTCCTGACCCAATCGTGATTGGGCGAGCAAATCTTGCATGGCTATAATTTTGGCTGCTCGCTCTCGGAACTCTGAATATGTGTTCGGCCAGTCTTGGTGCATGGCCTTCCACATGTCAGTATTCAAGGTCAGGCCCTCGACCACCGCGAGGATCTTGGCATCCTCTTCGACGGGGGCTCTATCATACAGACATTTATCAAATCTTTCTATGTATGCTCGATCAGACTCACCTTTTAGTTGGGAGAAATGCGCCAACCTTTGTTTTGGCGCTGGGCGAGCACACATGGATGAAAAGTGGGACAGAAATTGTTGTCCCAATTGGGCGAAAGATGTGATAGACGCGGCTGGCAAGGTAGAAAACCATCTATGTGCCCGATCACCCAAAGTCATGGGGAATGATCGGTACTGTGTTGCATCCGTGGCCCCCATCGCGATCATAAAATCTGAATACTTGCTGAGATGGACATGAGGGTCAGACTCAGCATCAAATATGGGAATTGGCGGTCGGGACTTCGCCACTTTCTCTTGTATTTCGGCCGCCATGATCACCGGTGACAATGACGAGTAGGGTATTGTGCTCGCTCGAGGGTGGCTTTTGGTCGCGGCCAGGTCGGCCTGTAAACCCTCGATGGCCTTTTGCATTTCCGCAAATTTTATGGGATTGACAGACTTAGATTGGGGTTGTTTCCCATCATGAGGACCTAGTGGGTCATGCTCGTGATGGGGCAGTCCCCCTCTCCAAGTTTGTGCTTGACTACCCAATCGATGATGGATAGACAATTTTGTTCCCGCCGATTTTTGTTCGGCATGCGGATGATCATGAAGATCTGAAGGTGCGGGCATTTTTATTGGTTGTTCCTTTCCTGGATCCTATCGTCTATTATTGCCGATTCGGTCTTTGGAGGAGAGCCTCAAACGTCCAAACGCTGATGGTCTAGATCCTTGAGGTTGTTCGTCGTCAGACGTGTCATCGTCTTTTTTACTTGCCCGCTTCACAATTTTCTTTTTAACTTGCTCACTATCAGGTGTACGTGAGCGTTGCTCTTCACGATCTTGAGTTTCTAATTTGGCCAATTCTTTCTCAGCACTCTCTTTCTGCCCCCGCAGCAAGAAAGTGATGGCCCTGGTTGTGGCCGCCGGATCATTCACAATATCCTTGAGATTGGTAATCTCCACTCCTTGATCTTTATGAGGCAGGCGCTGAGCCTCTTTCCGGTCATGTGGTCGGCTTTGTCCCGACCTCTCTGTTTGTGTGTTCCTAGATTGAGGCATTTTATTTATTTTTTCTGCCTCGGCTCTCTAAGGGTTCATATATGGGTTGGTTTTTGGGTGAAGCACCCTCCTTCTAACGCCAGTTATCGCGAGTCATTTTTTACGGAGAGTATTATGTGGCTAATTTGATAACAATTCGCAAACAAAACATGCACGTGTACGATAAGCTGTAAATAAGATGAATTTGTTGACCCAGTTCGTCGGGAAATGACTACTCTGGAGGCATACCAAGCCAGGATGTGGTATTACGAGCTTTACACGTACAATATTTGATACACCTTATGAAGATGAATCATTACAGATGAAGATAATTTGGAGAATTAATACTCCGGGTGCTAGGGTTTCTAGTAGGAATAAATGATCACTTTCGAATTTTTTTTTGTTCCTCACCTCTCAAGCGTGGGTATGATTTTTTTTTTAGAGATTTTTCTCAACCTTTCTCTTCTTCTTTTTTCTTCCTTTTATAGCACTCCGAACAAGCATGAGTGGGTTGGTATCATGAGCCGGAGACTCAAGGCCATGCAAGAATCTGATGATATTGCCCGCGTTCCTAACCGTCTTCTAGATTGATCTTGGAACTTGCTTGTCTATAAGGCACTCTTTTGGTCGTCCAAATTAACCTTTTGTTCGGTTGGATGCTTTGTTCACCCCTTTAACCATGTCAGTTTTATGCTGGAATATTGTCCTCTTCGAGCACACTGAGCCTTCAGGATGTTTGGGTCTTCGGGATATCTGAGTGTCGGGCACTCTGACCCTTCGGGATACCTGAGGTCTGCGGACATACTGACCCTCAAAATATCTGAGGTGCGAACATACTGACCCTCAGGATATCTGAGGTCTTCGAACATACTAACCCTCAGGATATCTGAGGTGCGAACATACTGACCCTCAGGATATCTGAGGTCTTCGAACATACTGACCCTCAGGATATCTGAGGTCTTTGAACATACTGACCCTCAGGATATCTGAGGTCTTCGAGGATTTCTGAGTATTTTGGCCGCCTGAGTCCTCAGATTTGCTTATGGCCTTCTTGACTTAGCTCATCTGATTCTTTTTTTCCTGACCTGAGTGGCGAATACTTGTCCATTGGGCATGAATATTTAAGTATTACACGTGTCGCTCTTACGTGTTCGATTAAGCCTGAGTTACTATATCGAACACAACACAAATTAACCGAGCCAAAATTTTATTTCGGTTCGGTTTGACTCAATTTTTTGATTTTTACCGAATAGTGCTCACCCCTAACTGTTATGCATAAAAATTATCACTGTTATGTAAAAAAAACTATCACTATTTAAAAAATATTTTATATTTTGAAACAGTGAAAGTTTTTGTGCATAACAGTGATAGAGTTCATGTATAAATGTAGTTCACATGAGTGTTACTCGGGAATTAATCAGAATTCCTCCTTTTACTATTCTCCTTGATTTACATCGTAAACTGGTAAAAAGAAAAAAAACAAGTTTCTCTTCTCATAAAACATACACATCAAGTACATACTAAATTAAGGGCATTTTATATTGTGGAAAATAGAAGCGATTCGTGAAGCAATTCTTGTGATCGTGTTCTGACTAAGAGAATTTAGTTGTACGTAGAATTCAACCGGGTTCGATTTCTTCTGCTGCAATTCTAGATTTAGAGGTTGGTGTATTTCTAACCCTTATATTCCAACAACCACATAGGAAGTGGTATGAATAATCCAACCAAAATAGAAAAATAGAGTACGGGCTTTCAGGCCAGAGAAATAATGCATCAATAATAAGTTAATAACAAATATTTGAAACGGTGTGAAATAATTTATTATCCCTTCTTTTTAAAAGGAAACAAATGGGATCTTACATTTTTTAAGTCATCTCCTATTTGATGTTTGTTGTCTTTCCCTTAAGGATTGATGAAAACAAAAGGAGTGAGTCTCATGTACACTCAGGTGCACCGTGAACTCATAGAACATTTTAAAATTGTGCGACTTGTTATACTGAAAAGTACAACTTATTTACACTGAACCGAGCAACTATTTTTCTATATTAATAGTTGCACGATTCAATGTAAGTAAGTTACACTTTTCAATATAACCAATCGCACGATTCTAAAATGCACTATGTGCACCTGAGTATATACAAGATCTAACCAAACAATAAATAGGAGTATATGTTCATCTATGTTTCATTTACAACTTGAAAATTTCATACCAAAATTGAAAAATTATAGAAATTTACATATCTAAAATCCAAAAATTTTACATATATTCGTCTAATTCTCAAATTTTAAATATCTTCTATTCATAATTTTTCCACAGCCCCTGAAAACAGATCCACCATCCTCCATCTCTAGATCTACCACCATCTCCAGATCCACCACCATCCTCCATCATTGCAACGAAATCAAACTGAGAAACATGAATTTAAAAAAAAAAAAAAGTCTAATCACATTCACAACTCAAAAAACAACAAAAATTCAAGATTTCTCGACACACATTACAAAAACGCTATATAACACAAATATGGACTATAACAAGTTATCGGTTTACTGATTCAAATCCAATAGTTTGGCTTTCAAAACCGTTGCAACAATCATGATTAACTTTCACCGCATTGGTATTAAAGATTAGCTCCTGGGCAGTGGCAGCGCTGAGCTCGGAGAGAACGAAGGTTCGAGACGCATGTTTTTTAGGTGGGTGAAGAGGGAGTGGTGTGGGGGGCGCGGGAGGCGGCGGCGGGGTGAACATTTTTCGGTAGCTGGTTTTGGGTGCCGTACAGGGGCGGCGGGGTCCTCTGGCTTTTGCACCCAGGGGGGAGATAAGTTTTCTGGTTGGGGTGGGGTTCTGGATCCAGGCAGCGGGTGTGTGTGTGTTTTTGGTTTTTTTGTTTTTGCAAAGTGGGGAAACCGAAAATAAAGTGGGAGAGATGAATGGGGGTGTGAGTCGTGTGACTAATTTTATTAATTAGAGGGTATTGTGGGTATTTCATTAGTTGTTTTGCACCTTTTGATAATTACTTCCTCCGTTTTAGAATCGTTGATACATTTGTCAAAAATATCTGTCCCAAATTCGTTGACATATTTCAAAAAAAGAAAATAAAGCATTATATCACTTTAAACTCTATTCTTAAAATATTTAAAAATTTAAACACAATGTCATTACTTTCTCCTCCCTAACCCAATTACCACTTCATTTAATAAAGTAGAAAATATCATTTACCCCTCCACAAAAAGCAATTTATACTAATAAATTATTTTCTCATTAAACTCCGCTCAAGCAGTAAATGTGCCAACTAATCCGAGATGGAGGGAGTAGAAAATATGGATGGGCCTAGGGGCTAAGAGTGATACAATGGACCCCCTTTTGCACCTAATATTATTTTTTCCAAAAATATATGTATTAATACATTACAAATACTTAACTACAGTATTGAGCTGCAACCGTTTTTTTTTTTTTTTAATATTACAAAAAAGAGCGTGGGCTATTTTCACAGCTGAAATTAAGACTACCTTATTGAGAGAAAAGCATATTATGTTGCAATTTAAAAATTAAATTTACATAAAAGAGGTAATGGGCCCCGGTGGACACTTGTCAGGCAGCTAGGGATGGTGGACAGTGCGCCGGCATAGCCGAAATCTATACAAGCGCGAGCGTTAATTCAAACTGTTTTGAATTTTCTAATAATTTTAGGACAAAAATCAAGTAGTGTTTTAAATTTAGGTACTAAACTAATAAATCTGTTAAGATGTCCATTAATCTTCCGAATCTAACACTAGAATGTTGAGGAATGAAAGTCATTCCAAACGAATAAAAAACAAACAAGTTGTATTATGAATGTCCGCCTCCAGTCATATCAAAGTCTCGTGTAAGTTTTCAGTGAAATTTATTTATAATATAAAATTTATATTATTATATTTATAAATTAATATCACTACATGTATTAATTGATACAATTACATTTATAGATTAAGATCATAGTATAAAATAATATTGATATTAATTTCTAAAAATAGTGACATCAATTTATAAGTATAATATTATCAATATCATACTATAAACAAGTTTCACGTGAGATTTTGTCCACTGTCTTTAAAAAGACGACCATCAACCATCATGAAGGATATTGAAACCTTGCATTTTCATTGTTGGTTTGGTGAATATTTACAAAGACTAGTAAGTAATAGTATTTCATAGTGTTAGTTGTTAATTTGGTAATATTACTGAAAGTGAGTGCAGGGTTGTGTTAAGTAAAATTAGAGTAATGTTGTAATGAATGTTGTAATACTCAAAGTAACATCAGTAAAGGCAGAAACAGGGAAAGACTCAAAATACAACACACGATGATGCAAAAACTTTGCACAATCTATAAAATGGATTGTGATGCCCTATGACGAAAATTCACTATTAATCAAGTAGTGAGTACAAAGAAATTCACAAATAGAATCATCTTAAAACAAGATCTAAACAATGTTTATGATTTAAAGGCTAAGTGTATCCCTACACTACCAAAGTTGATAAATTCTATGTGTAGAGAACTATCTTCACTGAGACTAGCATTCCACATACAATTGATCTATTGTTACTCGAAATGTTATAAACCCTGTAAACACTTGTCGTAACCTAAAGTCCATAACAACGACACTATCACACTGGATGTAATTAGCACTCAACAGATGATTCTTGGTTGTTTCTTCACTTGTGATGAAGGTTGCAGTCCTCTATTTATAGACAGAAGTTGTACTCTGCATTCTTCATCCATAGAGCCTCCTTGAAGGATCTAGAAACATCTTCCTCCACTAACCCACAATCTCTTGCAAAACTGTCGTGTAGTGGCCTTCTTCATTATTCTGGAAAACAACTGCATGATCTAGATCATTCCTGCCAATTCCTGAAGCTTGTAGAACCTTCTGGAATCTTGAGGAACATTCTAGATCGTCAACTTGCCACTACAAAAAAAGTAGGTTTTAACGACGGATTTTAGCGACGGATACAACAACCGTCGCTGGTTGCGACCGTTTTAGCGACGGATAAAGTCAGACGGTCAAACTCCCCGTATTTAGCGACGGTTTTGGTATAGCGACGAACTAGATGCGGTTTAGCGACGAACTATTAGAATCGGGTCAAATTGGGTCGTTTAGTGACGGATATAACCATCGCTAAAGTCGGACCCGGAGCACGAAATATCTCGGCACTTGGACCACCGCCCAGGCCGAGTTTAGCGATGATTTTTTGAACGTAGCGACGGAAATTAAGTATCCGTCGCTAAATTCCAATTATATAACCTGCAAGTTCAGCATTCAGATTCGGTTTTTCCGCATATAGATCATCCTCTGCCGTCATCGTATGTCGTTCGTTGTCGCCGTCCTGATCATTCGGTGCACGTGGTTCACTTCGTATCGTCGTATTCTTCATTTTGACAGTATTTTTTCTAATTTTTAACCGTTTATTTTCTCGTTTCGTGCGTTTATATATCTAATTTCAAAATTATGTATTTGATATTATATATATGTATTTTAGTTTAATTAGTCAATTACGTATATTTATTTCAATTACGTATATGCATGTTAGATTAGTTTGGTTGAGTAGGATATTTTATAATTATGTGATATATATATATATATATAATCCATTTAAAACCTTATTGAGAGGTTTATAATTAATAACCAATCGAGGAACTCCGCGTTCCTGCTCAGAATGTTTATTAACATAGAAAGCAGTACAAGACCAAGGAGATTTAGAAGGAGTTATAAGCTTCTTCTGTAATAAGGAAGATATTTCTTTTTTACATAACTCTAAGTATTCAGAGTTCATTTGACAAGGTCTAGACTTAGTCGGAATTTTATTATTGTCTATATTGATGACATCCTTGTATTTTCTAAAGATATTGAAATATATTTTAAACATCTTGATATGTTTAAAAATTTAGTCTTTAAAAATGGTTTAGTTATTTCAAAACCTAAAATGGTTTTATTCCAAACTAAAGTAAAATTTCTTGGTCATATTATTGATAAAGGTAATATTATTCCAAATCAAAGAAGTATTGAATTTGGTATCCCTGATGTTATAACTGATAAAACTCAGTTACAGAGATTCTTAGGAAGCCTTAATTATGTGTCTTCTTATATTAAGAATCTTGCTGAAGATTCCGCTATCTTATATGATAGACTTAAAAAGAATCATTCTCCTTGAAATGATGATCATACTAAGGTTGTTATCAGGATAAAAGAAAATATTAAAAATATTCCTGTCTTATGCTAGCTAATCCCTCTTGGGAAAAAATTGTTGAAACTGATGCATCAGATTTGGGGTATGGAGGTATTTTAAAACAAATTAATCCTGATAATAAAAAGAATTATATCATTAGATTTTATTCCGGTAAATGGAATAATAGTCAGAAAAATTATTCTGCTACAGCTAAAGAAATTCTTGCTATTGTCAAATGTGTCCTTAAATTTCAGGATGATTTATATAATCAGAAATTTAGTATTAAAACTGATTGCAGGGCTGCTACTTTTATGCTCTTCAAAGATTTTGAACATAATGTTTCTAAACAAATGTTTGCCCGATGGCAATCTCATCTTGCTTATTTTGATTTTGATATTGTTTATAAGCAAGGGAAAGATAATCATCTCCCAGATTTTTTAACTCGTGAATTTATTTCTTCATGACAGTTATGAGCCAGTCTGGAAGAAATTATTCCTCTTATAGAGAAAGGGGAGGCAGAGGATCTCCTATTTTACAACAAGGGAAGAAATCCCTTTACAACCAGAACATTTCTGGTATTGGTTCTTCTTCAAAAGGAGAAAATTTTGATAAGGAATTTCAAGAATTCCTCAAACCACGGAGCAGGAATATTCTAGTTCAGGACAATCCTTCAAAACCTGATGATGAGGAGTCATATTCTTCAGTCACTCAGAAAGAATATAAATTCTTTGATTCTCCTAAGAGAGAATTTATTCTTGTCATCGAAGATGATGATGAAAATTTCCAAGAGTCCCCATGGATTCTTATGGATAAGTATTTTCCAGCTAATAGTTGGAATATGGAAACTTATAAGACGAGAGGATTTTATGAGAATATCTTCATTAGCCTTGGAAGTGTTGATATTCAACATTTTCCTCCTAAGAGTAAAGCGATAAATTACTCTAAATTTATCATTAAAAAAATCATCTCCATCTAAGAATGGGGTACTTCTCCTTTTGCTGAGAGAAGCATGACTAATGAAGTCACTAAAACAATTTACCAATACAATTATTGGGATTATCTACAAAGTTTTTATAAAACTTTCTTTTATCAGAATGCTAAGCATTCTCACACTTGACTGACAAAAAATTGTGATAATATCAGTAGGAATCAAATTTCTAATTGGCTTTTCTCCTGATGGAGAAATTTTGGTACTATGGCAGATATTTTGCCTGAAGAGATTAAATCTCTATTGGAAGAATATTCTATTAATTTTTCTTCATTAAAAACTCATAATACAAGTAGTAAAACTATTTGTATGTTTTTTGTTGATTCCGGAATCCCATGGGTCTGGAAATGGAGACCAGAATTCAGTTATACTGAAGATGGTATACCAAGTTTATGGAGAATCCATACTACGAGATTTTGGAATAACTTAAATGTTATTACTCCTGGTTCCCATGAGTCACATTTGCAGGAAAATATCAATAGGATTAAATCCAAAATAGAAGAATATAAAAAGTCTTCTGGTGAAAAGACTTCAAATAGTCTTTCTTCATTTTCTGAATATTCTAAGAAATATGTTGGTTTATTTCCCAAGGAAAAAATTATGGATCTTTATATGGATCATATCAAGAAAGATTTATTCAATGATATTGATTTTTCTGATTCAAAATCAGATGTCTCTATGATTTCCGGTTCTGAATTACAAGATGCTCAGGACCCAAATGAAGACTATCAAGACTTTTCTCTTCAAGAAAGTTTTGATCTTTTGAGAAATTCTCTTAAAGAGAAACTTAAAGAAAGAAAGTGTTAATGGAAGATTGGAGATTATATCTAAATAGCTCCAAACTAATGCCAGTTTCTAATATCTGGAAGGTCCCTTTTCATGTTATTTTTTATGAAAATAATAATGAAATCCGAGATAAAAATTATCTCAAAGTTCTGAAGAAGAAAATTAAGATTCTTGAAATATGTATTCCTGTACTGGAAAAAATGAGATACATGAATGATATTGATGAAGGAAGACATTATCCTCATTCCTTAAAAGGATTTAAGAAGACTCTAATTCTTCTGAAGAAACAAGCTTCACTAATGGCGATTTAGAGAAGACTTTGATTTAGCACATTCCAGCAAAATGTGGCTACAATATCAGACAAAATCAAATTTCGTCATTGCTTGCATCAGCAGACAAAGTACTGTTCATGAATAGTAATTACTATTCAAACTTTTTTTTTGTCTTTTTGTGGCTTTGTTTTTTCTGCACTATTTCTTTTTTATTTTGAAATCCGGGGTTTGATGTCCGGCTCTTTCATCTATAAATAGGCTTGTATTTTCTTTTCAGAGGCACGCTCAAGTTTAGACTCGCCCCCTTTTTCTCTCTCTAAATCCCTCTCTTGTGTGCAACCTTGTAACCTTGTAATATTATTGTTCATAAACTGGTTTTTGCTTGTGGCTTTTTAAAGGTATATTGTTATTTAAATTCTGTATTTTAAATTTTTATTTCTGATGATTGCCGCCTTAATGGTTGGCTAAATTACTTGTATTAAATCATGACCTGACTTAACTATACTCTACTATCATGTGCATTTGGAATTATATTCCTATACTGATCTGTAATTTGATATATCAAAGGTAGAGTTGGTTTAACCGGTAGGTTTGAGCTTTCCAGTGATATTCATGAGTTAACCATGTGGGCTAGCCCTTTTTGCCGTTTTGCCGATGAATAGGCACATGCGTTTTTGGGTGTAAAAGCTTTTTTCAGGTTAACTCATGGACTATGGAATTTCTCAGTAATTTCCTATCCGTGTTTGTAAAAGATCCACAGGATACTATTGATATAGATCTTTGCACGATCCTTATGTTAATATGGTATCAGAGCCATGAGAAGTAGGGTATATATAAGTTATACGGTTTCGTGATTCAATACATCTTGATTCTAATGAATCTGTTCCGATTAAAAGATACTGTTAAGAATAGTATGACTCAGGAATATGATATTCCTGAAAATCTTGATTTATTGAACAAATGGACTATTCCTAAAATTGAACCTAAAATGGTTTATAAATTAGGAGCTTTTGAAAAAATAGGTTTTAAACAAATTGTTAAAACTACTGAATCCTCTATACCTCTTCATGAAGAAGAGATGGTTATTAAATTGCTTAGTAAAAATGATATTTTACCTTACAAAAGAACTCATAAGTTCTTACATATTGGTTGTATTCAGGTCGCTTTTAGACCGCTTACTTTAAATGGTTTACCAGAAAGCTTTCTAGCTTCTCTTAAGGATGGTAGAAATCTTAATTGGACTTAATCCTTAATGGGAATTATAGAGTCTAGTTTGGCTTTAGGTATTGTCTATTTTGACGCATATCCTAATTTATCTCTATCTTTATCTGATAGTAATATTCTTGAAGCTTTAACATTAAATGTTAAAACTCATGGTTATAATTACATACCAGGTACAAAGGTTATGTGTATCTGTTATCATATTTATTATAAGCCTTTATTTACACTCAATCCTATGTGTAAAAGAATTGAGAAAGATAATAATGAAACTATTCTTATAGAAACTAATTTTGGTAAATCAAATATTACTACCAGAAGATCCATTAAGTGGGAAGAAATTATTTTTCCTGAAAATTGGATAATAGAACAATCTGTTCCTAAAAATCCTATTATAAATAGTGATTTTAAACATGTTACTCAAAGTAATGATGGTATAATTAATATTGGTTTTCAAAATAATCAAAGAAGACATTCGACTTCTTATTTTAGATCAATGTCTAATCATTCTCTTATATCTCCTCTGGATTATGAGGTAGAATTACCTTTTGAATCTAGAGCTTCTACTTCCTCTTATAGAGAAAATTCTTATTGTAAAATTAATAATAACAATGAGAAAATTATTATTAATGAAAACAATATTATCCATAAAGATTGATTTGATCCCGAAATAATTTCGGATTGTAACTTTAAAATATAATTTTATGGATTTTACAAACTTTTTAGATTTTTTTAAAGGTTCTTCTACTAGAGCTCATATTAATAATGAGTTTAATAATCCTAAATGGGATAAGTTTAGAATTTGGTATTTTAAATCATTCTCAAAAAATGATTTAGACTACTTTGTTGACAGTTTTTATAAATTCTGTGAAAAACATAATGAAAATTACTTATTATGTTCCTTGGTTTATTAAAACCTTTTATATCGATTATATTTCAGTAATTGAACGTGATTATAAAATAATTTCTGGAGGAATACAAAAATCTGTTTACCCTCCTCATGTTCCTTTTCAAATCGAGAAAAATGGGAAGATATTTAGTTTTCTTCCATTCTCCAGAATCATAGAAAATGATGTTTTACAAATTACTGTTAAACATGTCAATCAAATGATTGAGCAAAATAATTTTTGTAATCTTTATCTTTCTATCCTTGGAGAAGAAATTATTTCTTTACATGATAAAGTTGATAAAATAATCTCTAAAATTAATTTTCAGAATAAATCTGAAGATTATGATAATAAAAATAATAATGTTATTATTAAAACATCTTCATCTATTCAATCTCCTATTGATATAAAAGATTTTAAATCTGAAGCCTCTATTTCTGATCTTGAAAAGATTATTAATGATAAATTTAGTAATCTGAATATTTCAGCTTTAGATGATGACTTAGATGATAATCATGCTATTCAACCCAATAATATTGGTAGTCCTAGTAATATTGATAGTATTAATAAAATGAAATGGGCGGATAGACCTACCATGTCTACTTATTATTATAAGAGACCCACTCCTATGGATGTTCTTAATGAAGAACATAATATTTTTTTTCAATAATTCTTATTTTGGAAAAGGTATTTATGAATGGAATATTGATGGTGGAAGTGATAATCATATTTTCACTCAATGTCATCGCATGCTTATGTATAGTTCTGCTTGTCAAACTTGTGGTAATAGTGATATTAGTACTGCACAAGCTATTACTGCTGGTTTTATTGGTCAACTTAAAGGTTGGTGGGATAATTATTTGACTCCTCAAAATAGAATGGAAATTTTTAATTCTATTAAAATTGAAAATGGTGAGACTAAAACCAATGCGGTTTACTCTTTGATTCGTACTATTTTGGATCATTTTACTGGTCAATGTACCAATAAATATGAAAATACCAGAACTATTCTTTTAAATATGAAGTGTAAAACTCTTACTGATTTCAGATGGTACAAAGATACTTTTTTCTTTCGTATTTATAAGATTCCTGATTGTAATCAGGATATTTGGAAGAATAAATTTGTAGATGGTCTTCCTAATCTATTTGCTGAAAGAGTTAAGAAAACTCTTAGAAAGGATTCTGATTCAATCCATTATGGGTCTTATACTTTTGGTCAAATAATTAGTGTTTGTGTTCAGGAATGATTAAATCTTTGTAATGAACTCAAATTAAAAAATCAAATTAAAAAGGATAATCTTATGGAAAGAAAACAATTAGGTCAATTTTGTGATCAATTTGGATTAGATAATCCTAATTCTAAAAATAAAAATAATTTGACTAAAAATAATAAGAGAGATTATAAAAGTAAATCTACTTATAAAAGAAGAAAACACAATTCTTCAAAACAGAAAGAAAAAGATCATGAAAATGATAAAAGTAAAAGAAAATCTTTTAAAAAAGAAGATATGATACAATTATTTGTAAAAAATGTAATAGGCATGGTCATTATGCTAATCAGTGCTATGCAAAAGACAAGATTAAAAATCTTGATATTGATGAAGAGTTAAAAGAAACTCTTTTTAAAATTGTTATGAGTCCTAATATTGATACAGAATCAGAAAAGTCTTATAATGATTGTTCTTCTGTTGAATCCTCTTCGGATGATGATAATTACATTAAATCGGATAAAAGAAAAGTGCAATGAATGTGTACTTGGAAAACCTTGTCTTAATTGTATCAGTAATACTGATAATACTAATAATATTGATAATGAGTTTTATAAACTCATGAGTCAATTTCAAGATATGAATATTAGTGTCTTAACTAATAATAATATTTTAGAATTTCTTAAACATATAAAAGATTCTAGTTTAAGAGATAAAATCATTGAACAATTTCATGATTCTTCTAAAAATGAAGACAATGATAAAACTAGTCTTTCTAAAAAGATTGATGGTAATTATTATAATATGGGTGAATTAGAAAAGACTTCTTCGCCTAAAAAAATATAAAAAAAATAATCCAAAGGACTATAAATGATTTAGTTCATGAGATTAATAATCTCAAAAGCGATGTGAAGATTCTTCAAAAAAGAATACAAATCTTTTCGTTACGTCTTTCTTTTTTTATTGAGAAAGGTAAAAAAAAAAAAAATTGAGGATAGTGAAACTAACTATAAAGCTTTTTCACAATACTTTGAAATTGATGACAATGTTAATATTGAGAAAAATTATTTATCTACCATTAATATGATTATATCACATAAATGGTATACTAAGAGTTCTCTTCTTATAAATAATTCTTATAAGAAAGATTTTATTGCTATGATTGATAGTGGTGCTGATTTAAGTGTCATACAGTTAGGAATAATTCATACTAAGTTTTTTGAAAAAACTACTCATTCACTTTCTCATGCAGGTGGAGGATCTTTAAAGATTAATTATAAGCTTAAAAATGCTTATGTTTGTGTAGATGGTTGTTGTATTTCTAACGACTTTCTTATTGCTGAAGACATCACTAGTCAAATGATTATTGGTCTTCCTTTTCTATTTAAAATATATCCTTTTACCTTTGTTGGTGAAAAAGGTATTACAGGTACTTATAATGGTAAACCTATCAGTTTCAAGTTTATCACTAAACCTATTCATAAGGTTCTTAATTTGATTCAAGATCAAATTAATAATAAAAATTGTCAAATCAATTTTCTTAAAGATGAGCTTAATTCTATTACTATAAGTGATAGATTAAATAATCCTAAACTACAGGATAAAATCAAATTTTTAATAAATAAATTTTCTATTGAAATTTGTAATGATTTTCCCAATGCTTTTTGGGACAGAAAGAAACATATAGTTTCTCTTCCTTATGAAGAAGATTTTAAAGAAAATGAACGCGGAGTTCCTCGATTGGTTATTAATTATAAACCTCTCAATAAGGTTTTAAAATGGATTAGACATCCTATTCCTAATAAAAAAAGATCTTCTTGACAGATTAGTCAATGCTCTTATTTTCTCTAAATTTGATTTAAAATCAGGTTTTTGGCAAATTCAGATTAATCAACCCGATAGGTATAAATCTGCCTTATATATATACATATATATATATATATATATGTGTGTGTGTGTGTGATAGAACAATTAGAATTTTTTAGATTGATGGTTGACTAAAATCGTTAGAATTGTTTTATGATTATGATATATATATATATATATATGTGTGTGTGTGTGTGTGTGTGATAGAATGGTTAGAATTGTTAGATTGATGGTTGACTAGAACGATTAGAATTGTTTTATAATTATGTGATATATATATATATATATATATATATATATATATATATATATATTAATTTGGTTAGAATTGTTAGATTGATGGTTGACTAGGATGAATATATAATAATACAATCGAAATTCTGTCGAAATTTAGGCGCAATTTTAATTAATTATTTAAATTAATTAATTTATGTCAAATTATTTGATTTGTTAGATTGTTAGTCGATGTGTTGAGAATTAATTAGAATTGAAATTTGTTGGTTGACTAGAAGATGAGTATATATAATACAATCGAGACTCTGTCTAAATTTGCTGGTTGTTTAATTAAATTATTATTAAAAAATATAATGAATTTGTTTTATATAATGCAGATGAGTACTAGTCAAGGTGGACGTGGCAGTGGGAATGGTCGAGGTAGAGGTGGTGGTCGGGGCGACGGGTCCATTCCTTTGAGCAACAAGAAGAAGAGGGTCCTGAGACCGACGGTGAACCTGAACACATCCGGCAGAGGAGGGGCCTACCTCGCAGCAACCGCCCCCGACAAGGTCATCTCCAGCGGGGTCGAGCTCAGGCTCGGCCTCTGTTCATCGTGGCTCAGCCCCCATTGCTCGATTGGCGATCGATTTGAGCTTGGGAAAGTAAGTTATAATTTTCACTTACTTATTAATTTGTTTAGTAATTATAAAATTAATTATTAATTATACTTATTAATTTTTTAATATGTTTCAGCATCATACCCGGTTATGAGGCTTCCACTATAGCCACCAACTCCATCTTGCGAGTTGGAATTGCAATGGGGGCCCACAGTTGGAGAGGCGTGTCTGAAGAACAACGCCAACTCTACTTCGACGAGTTTAGGGTACGTACAATAATTGATTATTTATTTTAATATATAATATATATTGTTATATATAAATTTAATAAAGTTTGTGTTAATGAAATACATAAACAGACGAAGTGGGCGGATGGTATGACACCGGACGATTTCTACAGGCCGTTCTATAAGCTTGCCCAAGCCCGGTAGAAGAACATGCTTTACAGGTGGCATGCCGCGTGTAGGGATGAAGAGCTGGATATGACGGATGACCTGGACCCGTGTTGGGGTTATACGTGAAAGTATGTTTTTACTTTGTATAACCTATGTATTAAACACTTATTTACTGAAATAAATTATTTATCACTGTTGCTTTAAATATGATTGAATGTTACATATATTTATTGCAAATCGTTCATAGCATGAGTTACATTGTAGTTAACGTGGTGATACCAGATCACAGAAGATCACGTTAACAGTGCCTTGTAAATGAGTGCGTGTTTCACAACTTAGATAGATCCGAACAATCTATTGGTAGAAGTTGATGTGTAAGGCTCAGATTGGCTTGTCTTGACCAAGAGATTACACTAGTGCATTCGATGCGTTGAAGCGGACCTACAGAGAGGATAAACTCATTCGCACTGACTTAAGGGATGAAGAGTTAGACCTCAGTGGTTGTTGATTTCTTAATCTCAGTCACTTAATAAGGACTGTGTGTGATTAGTAGTTATTGCTTTGACTTATAAATGAGAAGAGAATCATTGCGACTTCGATACCCTATATCTTGGGCAATAATTTTAACTGCACGACAGTTGCTAAATTAATACAGAGAATCGTGTGCTTGCAATGTCTTGCTTGACTGGTCCCCTTGGTGGGCCCGGAACCTTTATCATATCAAATCTTACAAGTGGAATTAATTTTTCGGTATGGTTAATAAAGTTGGGATGTCCTTACTCCAAGGATAAATATATTAATTAATATAAAGTTTTTCAGTGGCTTAATTAATTAATGGACTAAATAATCTTAAACACGAGAAATAATGTCCGGGAGCCATATTACCGTAATATGGGTTAAGTTGGATAGTGCAATATTAATTATATAGTGACATTAATTAATATTAATGGGCTCAATTATATTGTGGCTCAATATTGGAATTCAGAAGCCCATTGGAAGGTCCATCTTAATTCTCCTAAAGGCCCCTCAAGTAGCCCAATTAAAGTCCAATAAATTAACGGTGCTTAAAATAAAATAAATTATTGTTGCATTATTTCCTCCTTATTTTTTCGAAAATATTAAAGAAAAGAGGGAGAAGAATTTTCTTGAAAAGATTTTATGGAAAGGATATAAGTTTGGAATACAAGATTATCCCATAAATTCAAGAAATCTCCCACTTGGCTTCTTTAATGGGAATTTTCGAAAATTATAGAGCAATAATAGGAAGAAGGATTTTCTTGATTTTCTTGGAAAGATTTTTATGGAAAAAGATATGTATTCTAGGAATACAAGAATATCTCATAAATTCAAGAAATATACAATCTTGAAATATCTTCTATTATTTTCGAAAATATTAGACTAAATAAGGGTGTGAGATTTTTGTGGAAAAATACACATGGAAAGAAGAATATATGGGATATATTCAAGATTTCTTGGAGATCAAGAAAAGATCTTTCCTAACCCTATTTTGGCTCAAATTTTCGTCCACCCCTCTATATAAATAAGGGGATGAATTTTTTTCATCCCCTAGTGTTCCATGTGTTGGAAATATTAGAAATCCACAAAGGTGGAGCAACAATTATTTATTTTTCCTTTGTTTATAAATTGTTCATTGGAGAACCTTCCACCGGGGTTATTGAACGAGAACTTGGGAATACTTGAGAAGAACTTTTGGTGGGTATCCAGATACTTGATCATGTCTGTTTTAGACCGTCTCTCCAACGGGTACGTTTACGTAATCTCCTAGAAATTCCGCATGCTAGGATCTTTTACGTGAAATATTATTTGCATGTCGTTGTTGGATGAATTATTATTTGAATTCACTTAGTTAATTCATGCTAGTAATAATTGTTAATTTAAATTTGTGTTTATGAGGTCATCCCGATAGATCCTGACGTATGTTATCCCAACAACTGGTATCAGAGCCCTGGTTCAGGCTCTGATCTTTTAAATTTTAATTTAAATTGTTGTTCATTAAAATTGAAATTGAATAGTAGAACTGTTAGATCTGTTTTGCTGGTATCCAATTGTCATGGTATTTTAATGTGATTATTTACATGCAAATAAATTATGGTTTTTAATTCGATTAGTTCGAATTCGTTTTGCCTCGTGAGAAAATTCACGAGTAGATTAGAGTTTGTTTGATTTGTTCAATTTAATAGACTAGTCTAGATCTAGGTTTATTTATTTTTCGTAAATAAATTGTAACCGGATCGTGAACGAAGACGGAGAATTAAAGACGGACGTCCAAGTGCCCGAACGTAAGCGAGCCAAGGCGGAGCACGCGGGCTAGGCTGAAGGCCTAGCGGACGGGGCCAACGGGACGCACGCTAGGCGCGCGGGGCTGTTGGGCCTCGGGGGTTGCACGCGGCGCACACGGGCCAGGTGCGCGCAGCCGAGCTGGGCGACGGGGTGCGGGACCTTGGACGTGTCCGGGCGATGCTTCGCACGCGCAAGGCCATGGGCGATGGGGCGAGATGGTCGACCCGGACCGGGGCATGCACCTAGGCGCATGCGACTCACGTTCCGAGTCGTGAGCTACTTGATTTCTGGACGTCATCCTAACCCAAAACGGAGGACATTATTTGAAGAATTATTGCGGATTCAGTGGGAGCCTTTCGAGACGAACGATGAAGGCAAAAGAAGAGACGGTTTCTCATGATCAAGATTGGGAATTAAACCATGACAGTTGGATATATGTGTCCAACTTAATTTGTTTTGTCTTGATGCTTGTTTTAAATTCGTGCAATTTTATTTGTTAAATGTATTTGCATGATTTAGAATTGTCTAAAGAAAATCTCACTTTCGAAAATTACTAAGTATGTTTTATTGACAAATTTTATTCCGGATAATAAAATTACGTCAAATTTGGTTGACATGAATAAATTTCCAAAAGGATGATTGTGAGTTATTATTAGTGGCGACGATGACCCTCCCTACGAGGCTCGTACAAAGCGAAGTAATAATTATGTATTTAATCATGGTTATTACTTAGATATAAAATTGATATGCATATACTTCCCCGAAGTCCCTGTCAATTTTATATTGGTCAAGTGGGAGCCGACTATTAATTTTGAATTAAAGGTTTGTAACTGTTCTTGTTTGTAACCTGCTTGAATGTGTTTAAATAGACAGTTCACCCCACGTGACCTATTTAAATTGTTTTGAGATGTCGGCTGATGCATGTTCATATTGTTTTGAGATTTTGATATGAACAATGTGATCGAATTGAGTGATAATTTTGTGCTTACACAAATTATTATTTATTTCAGTTCAGCATGTCGCAACCTTTTAATCCATTGTATTCTATACTTAAAGATCATCAATTAACTGGTGAAAACTATGTTGATTGGAAAGGTAAACTGATGATTGTCCTCACTACACAAAAGCACAAGTGGATCCTTGATACTCCAAAACCTGATGAGCCAACTGGCGAGTCGAGTAAGGCGGAAAAGAAAAAAAATGATGACTGGGAGAATTACAATAATATGGCTAAGTGTACCATCCTGGCATCTATGTCGGATGTGTTGCAACACCAACACCAAGAATTTGCAACTGCTGCGGAAATCATGGAAAATCTTAAGAAGATGTTCCAACATCGAAACTATTTACTCGTCGATCACCTTGCGAGAAATGCTTTCGCTGAAAATGGTGGAGGGCACACCCGTAAGGGATCATGTCCTCAAGATGATGGCTCATCTAAATAAACTTGAGGTTCTGGGTGCAGATTACGATCTGGAGACTCAGATTGATTTGGTGCTTCACTCTCTGCCAAAAAGTTTTGAACACTTTCAGTTGAACTATCAGATGAATAATCAGAAGTTCTCGCTAGCTAACTTGTTGCAAGCTTTGGTCTCGGCGGAGAGGTTGATGGGACACCAAACTCAAGCTTTGGCGGCAAGTGGACCATCTTCATCTTCTAGGCCAAAGGAGGGTAAGAAGAAGAGGAAGGCCAAAGGCTAAAAGCAGTCAAACTCAACTTTTGTCAAGGGCAAGAATAAGGCGAGGGATGCTGGGGGTGTCAAGAAGGATCCAAAGGGGAAGTGCTTCAACTGCGGTGAAAAGGGGTCATTGGAGGTCTACCTGTTCCAAACCAAAGAGGAATGGAAAGAAAGGTAATTCTCATGCACTAGTTGTTGAAACTTGTTTAGTGGTGTATGCTACCCACTCGTGGGTAATGGATACGGGATCCACTAATCATGTTTGTTTCACATTACATTGGTTCAAACTGACCCGACAACTTAGTGGAAGTGAGATCCTCATCACACTGGGTGATGCTTCTGAGAGTAGCAAATTTGAAGCGATGGGGAGACGTGCACCCTTTTTTGAAGATAAGATTTTAGTTTTGAGAGATGTTCTTTATGTTCCAGTTTTTCGTAAAAACTTTATTTAAGTTTCTAAACTATTCAATGATGGATATTCTGTTCGTTTTTCTAAGCAAGTTACTGTTTACCGTAATGATGTGTTTATCTATCATGGAACTTTACGGAACAATCTCTATACTATTAACTGTGCACACCACTCACAAAATGTATCTTATAACACATCAATTGTTTCATGCAATAAGAGAAAACGTTCAGAAAATATGAACGAGACACTTCTATGGCATCTAAGATTAGGTCATATTATTCTGAATAGGATCCAAAGGTTGGTGAAAGATGGTTCGCTGTCGGACCTACAGTTAGAACCACTTCCAACCTGCGAATCATGTTTGGAGGTAAAATGACCAAGAGAGCATTTGGAGCCAAGGGGAATATAGCCACAGAAGTGTTGCAAATCGTTCACACTGATGTGTGTGGTCCAATATCAACCAAAGCTAGAGGTGGCTATGAGTATTTTGTGACTTTCATCGATGATTACTTAAGGTTCGGGTACATTTTCCTCATGAAACACAAATCGGAAACCTTTGATAAATTCAAGGAGTTCAAAGCCGAAGTGGAGAATCATAGGGAAAAGAGTATCAAGTTTCTACGATCTGATCATGGAGGCGAATACCTCAGCGATGAGTTTTTGAACTACCTGTCAGACGAGGGCATTGTTTCCCAGTTGACTGCACCTGGAACCCCTCAACAAAACGGGGTCGCATAACGAAGAAATGGAACACTCTTAGAAATGGTCAGATCCATGATGAGTTATTCAGATCTACCCAAGTCGTTTTGGGGTCATGCCTTGGAAACAACGGCTTACGTTCTGAATTTGGTGCCATCCAAATCGGTTCCCAAAACCCCTAAAGAGTTGTGGACCGGGCGCAAGCCCTGTCTGAGACACCTCAGGATTTGGGGGTGTCCGGCATACGTGCTAGACAAGGAAGCCAGTAAGTTGGACGCACGTTCGGAACTAAGGCTGTTTATAGGATATCCCATGGGAATAAAAGGGTGCATGTTCTATGGTCCCGAAGATCAAAAGGTGGTAATAAGTACGCACTTTAGATTTTTGGAAAAAGACTTTATGAACAATCGAAAGCCCAAAAGTGAGATTACCTTAAATAAAATAAGAGGGCAAACTCCTATACGAACTGTACAGGTTGATATACCAAGAGTCACACCGACACAATTAGAACCTCGTCGTAGTGGGAGGGTTGTTCGGCAACCTGAGAGATTCATGGGGATAGGAGAATCTTCGGATTTGATCCCCGGGGATAGTGAATCAGACCTCTGGTCCTACAAGGAGACGGTCCAAGATAAGGATTCAGAATCCTGGCAAACTGCGATGGAAGCCGAGATAGGCTCAATGATCATAATAAGGTGTGGGAGCTAGTTGAACCACCCAGTGGGGTAAAACTCATTGGATGCAAGTGGGTCTACAAGAGGAAAAGAGGACCGGATGGGAAGGTGGAAACCTTTAAAGCTAGGCTTGTGACAAAGGGATACACTCAGAAAGAGGGTATCGATTATGAAAAAACCTTTTCGCCTGTATCCAT
The DNA here is from genome assembly GCA_037126765.1 of Stenogyne calaminthoides. Classification (NCBI taxonomy): domain Eukaryota; kingdom Viridiplantae; phylum Streptophyta; class Magnoliopsida; order Lamiales; family Lamiaceae; genus Stenogyne; species Stenogyne calaminthoides. Next base: position 43,977,250 of record JBBCBC010000006.1, read on the forward strand.
GCTTAAGTCCATCCGTATTCTCTTGGCAATAGTTGCGCATCTAGATTTTGAGATCTGGCAAATGGATGTCAAGATAACTTTCCTTAACGGGAGTCTTGACGAGGAAATCTATATGCAAAATCCCGAAGGTTTCATCGAAAAAGGCCAAGAACACCTTGTGTGCAAGCTGAGGAAGTCCATTTATGGACTGAAGCAAGCATCTCGGGCTTGGAACCAATGTTTTGATCATGTAATCAAATCTTATGGGTTTGATCAAAACGATTTCGAGAGTTGTGTTTATAGGAAGTGTAATGGAACTGCCTTGGTATTCATGGTACTATACGTAGACGATATTCTGCTCATCAGAAATGATGTAAAGGTTTTGTCAGACGTAAGGGTATGACTGTCAAAACAGTTTGATATGGAGGACTTAGGGAAAGCCGGTCATATTCTTGGGATCAAGATCACTCGAGATCGAAAGAAAAGAATGATCAGCTTATCGCAAGCTTCATACATAGATACCGTTTTGAAGCGTTTCAGCATGCAATATTCCAAGAAGGGTTTAATACCTTTCAGACACGGAATCCATCTATCGAAAGACATGTGTCCCAAGACACAAAGGGAAATAGATGACATGAGAGGAATTCCTTATGCGTCACCAGTAGGAAGTCTCATGTATGCAATATTGTGTACGAGACCTGATATCTGCTACGTCGTAGGCATGGTAGCTAGATATCAAAGTAATCCTAGAAATCAACATTGGACTGCTGTTAATAACATTCTGAAGTATCTGAAAAGAACTCGAAATAGAATGTTGGTTTATCAGCCAGACAGTTTATTTCCAATGGGATACACGGACTCTGATTTCCAATCAGACCTAGATTCCAGAAAATCTACCTCGGGTAGTGTGTTTTGTCTGGGGGAAGGAACTGTAACATGGAGAAGCGTTAAGCAGAAATGCATCGCCGATTCTACCATGGAAGCCGAATATGTAGCTGCTTGTGAAGCAGCGAAAGAAGCGGTGTGGCTCAAGAACTTCCTGGACTTGGACGTTGTTCTGAATTTGCCCAGCACCATCACGATTTTTTGTGATAATGTCGGAGCAGTTGCAAATTCAAGGGAACCGAGAGCCCACAAGGCCAACAATCACATTGAAAGGAAATACCATCTTATACAAGAAATCGTTAAGAGAGGAGATATAGAGGTGGCAAAGATCGTGTCGGAAGACAACCTAGCCGATCCATTTACAAAGGGTCTGCCTCAATTAACATTCGAGAGACATGTGGAAGGAATGAGTGTCAAGAGCGTTGCCAATCTGCTTTGAGTATAAGTGGAAAAATGTTATTAGGTTGATGTAGGTGACATTAGATGTCACTGTATAATACATTAGACATGTTGTGGTATACTTAAAAGCAAACTTTTGAGTATAAGTGGGAGATTGTTGGGGTTATACGTGAAAGTATGCTATTACTTTGCATAACCTATGCATTTAACACTTATTTACTGAAATAAATTATTTATCACTGTTGCTTTAAATATGATTGAATGTTACATATATTTATTGCAAATCGTTCATAACACGCGTTACATTGTAGTTAACGTGGTGATACCAGTTCACAGAAGATCACATTAACAGTACCTTGTAAACGAGTGCGTGTTTCACAACTTAGATAGATCCGAACAATCTATTGGTAGAAGTTGATGTGTAAGGCTCAGATTGACTTGTCTTGACCAAGAGATTACACTAGTGCATTCGATGCGCTGAAGCGGACCTGCAGAGAGGATAAACTCATTCGCAATGACTTAAGGGATGAAGAGTTAGACCTCAGTGGTTGTTGATTTCTTAATCTCTGTCACTTAATAAGGACTGTGTGTGATTAGTAGTTATTGCTTTGACTTATAAATGGGAAGAGAATCATTGCGACTTCGATACCCTATATCTTGGGCAATAATATTAATTGCACGACAGTTGCTAAATTAATACAGAGAATCGTGTGCTTGCAATGTCTTGCTTGATTGGTCCCCTTGGTGGGCCCGGAACCTTTATCATACCAAATCTTGCAAGTGGAATTAATTTTTCGGTATGGATAATAAAGCTGGGCTGTCCTTACTCCAAGGATAAAGATATTAATCAATATAAAGCTTTTCAGTGGCTTAATTAATTAATGGACTAAATAATCTTAAACACGAAAAATAATGACTGGGAGTCATATTACCGTAATATGGGTTAAGTTGGATAGTGCAATATTAATTATATAGTGACATTAATTAATATTAATGGGCTGAATTATATTGTGGCTCAATATTGAAATTCAGAAGCCCATTGGAAGGTCAATCTTAATTCTCCTAAAGGCCCCTCAAGTAGCCCAATTAAAGTCCAATAAATAAAAGGTGCTTAAAATAAAATAAATTATTGTTGCATTATTTCCTCCTTATTTTTTCGAAAATATTAAAGAAAAGAGGGAGAAGAATTTTCTTGAAAAGATTTTATGGAAAGGAGATAAGTATTCTTGGAATACAAGATTATCCCATAAATTCAAGAAATCTCCCACTTGCCTTCTTTAATGGGAAATTTTGAAAATTATAGAGCAATAATAGGAAGAATGATTTTCTTGGAAAGTTTTTTATGGAAAAAGATATGTATTCTAGGAATACAAGAATATCTCATAAATTCAAGAAAGATCCAATCTTGAAATATCTCCTATTATTTTCAAAAATATTAGGCTAAATAAGGGTGTGAGATTTTTGTGAAAAAATGCACATGGAAAGAAGAATATATGAGATATATTCAAGATTTCTTGGAGATCAAGAAAAGATCTTTCCTAACCCTATTTTGGCTCAAATTTTTGTCCACCCCTCTATATAAATAAGGGGATGAATTTTTTCATCCCCTAGTGTTCCATGTGTTGGAAATATTAGAAATCCACAAAGGTGGTGCAACAATTATTTATTTTTCCTTTGTTTATAAATTGTTCATTGGAGAACCTTCCACCGGGGTTATTGAACGAGGACTTGGGAATACTTGAGAAGGACTTTTGGTGGGTATCCAGATACTTGATCCTGTCTGTCTCAGACCGTCTCTCCAACGGGTATGTTTACGTAATCTCCTAGAAATTCCGCATGCTAGGATCTTTTACGTGAAATATTATTTACATATTGTTGTTGGATTAATTATTATTTGAATTCACTTAGGTTAATTCATGCTAGTAATAATTGTTAATTTAAATTTGTGTTTATGAGGTCATCCCGATAGATCCTAGCGTATGTTATCCCAACAACCAGGCGTGTGGGAGTAGTTTGTGGCTGTTTGGAGCGATCCCGCATACCAGGAGATCTGCCGGAAGAATCGCCAAAATTGCATGAGCCAGCAAGGAGGGGATGGGGGTGTCGCTGTGCACAAGGCTGGATCTCGGTCGATTCTGGAGCATCGCATGGCGGAAGTAAGTAATTTAATTTATTTAATTGTACAATAATTAATTAAGTTCATAATTAATATTAATATTTTTATTTGTTTATAGGAACTACGACTAGGACGCCCTCTAAACGCTCTTGAGACTCTTGCACTCGGCCACCCCTACGAAGAGGAGACGAGGATCTCCACCTACAGCCGCAGCACCCACGTGCACGTAAGTAATTAATGTTGTAATTCATAATTATATATTACACCTGATCTTAATTATAATATTTAATTTTTATAGAGAGCGGTGCGAGATAAGATCAAAGTTGTCAGCCAGGCCCAGGTGGATGAACCATCAGGTTCAAATCCACCAGTTTCTCCAATTAATTTGAATCAGATCTATGTGGAGGAGGCCGACATCAATAAACAGCGGGTTCTCGGGTATGGTAGGTTATCTTCCGCCATGATCGCGGAGACACAACCATACTCATCTCAGACCTCTATTACTTCAGTACCGCAGCCTCCACAGTAGACGACTGAACAGATTAGAGAGCAGGTGACGGCCGAGCTCAGAGAAAAAAATCAACGGAAGTGGCAGCGGCTTGCATCCGCTCTGGCCGTTCAAATGGGTTGCTCACCGGATTTTTTCCTTGATAGCATTAATTTTGAGGACGGTGGCAGTCGTGGTGGTGGCAGCGGTGGCCTGGTCATTGGTCGTGGTGGCGGCGGTGGGCGGTGGTGGTGGAGGCGGCGGTAGTCGTGGTGGTGGCAGCTGTGGCAGCGAGGCCGGGTTCAGAGATGACGGTGGTGGCGGTGGCGGTGGCGGTGGCGATGATGAAATTGATTTCAATTATAATTTTCTTTTTACTGCTAATTTGAGGGATGATGGTGATAATTATTATCCCGACCGTTTATGAAACTACTCTGTTTTTTTTTATTATTATTATTCATGAGGCGACACTTTTTTTTTCGTTTATGAAACTCTGTTTATTTTTTCTTGTTTATATATGTATAATGTTTATCGTTTATATATAATGTTTATTTATTTATATTATATTTGTCATTTTTTTTAGATTCAAGTATTATTTGTTTAGATAGAAAAGTATTACTTGTTTAGATTGAAAAGTATTACTTGTTTACATAGATAGTATTACTTGTTTAGCTAGAAAAGTATTACTTGTTTAGATTGAAAAGTATTACTTGTTTACATAGATATTATTAATTGTTTAGATAGAAAAGTATTACTTGTTTAGATAGAAAAGTATTACTTGTTTAAATAGAAAAGTATTACTTATTTAGATAGAAAAGTATTACTTGTTTAGATAGAAAAGTATATATAACTTGTTTAAATATAAAAGTATTACTTGTTTACATAGAAAAGTATTACTTGTTTAGATAGAAAAGTATATATAACTTGTTTAAATAGAAAAGTATTACTTGTTTAAATAGAAAAATATTACTTGTTTAGATAGAAAAGTATATATAACTTGTTTAGATAGAAAAGTATTACTTGTTTACATAGATAGTATTACTTGTTTACATATATAGCATTACTTGTTTAGATAGAAAAGTATATATAACTTGTTTAAATAGAAAAGTATTACTTGTTTACATAGAAAAGTATTACTTGTTTAGATAGAAAAGTATATATAACTTGTTTAGATAGAAAAGTATTACTTGTTTAGATAGAAAAGTATATATAACTTGTTTAAATAGAAAAGTATTACTTGTTTACATAGAAAAGTATTACTTGTTTAGATAGAAAAGTATATATAACTTGTTTAGATAGAAAAGTATTACTTGTTTAGATAGAAAAATATATATAACTTGTTTACATAGAAAAGTATTACTTGTTTAAATAGAAAAGTATTACTTGTTTAGATAGAAAAGTATATATAACTTGATTAGATAGAAAAGTATTGCTTGTTTACATAGATAGTGTTACTTGTTTAGATAGAAAAGTATATATAACTTGTTTAAATAGAAAATTATTATTTATTTAAATAGAAAAGTATTACTTGTTTAAATAGAAAAGTACTACTTGTTTAAATAGAAAAGTATAACTTGATTAGATGAAATGTATTACTTGTTTAAATAGAAAAAGTATTACTTATTTAGATAGAAAAATATTACTTGTTTACATAGATAGTAATACTTGTTTAGATAGAAAAGTATATATAACTTGTTTAGATAGAAAAGTATTACTTGTTTACATAGATAGTATTACTTGTTTAGATAGAAAAGTATATATTGTTGTGGTTTGTTGGGAGATGAATTTAATAAAGATATATGATTTTGATTAAGATCCCAAAACCCCTAAGTATGACATGTTCAGAATGATCTTGATAGTTGAGTCAGGATTCAGTTTTAGAGTACTCGAGGTGTTATTATCGCAAAAAATTTATAGTCGGCAGATATAGTTCGGGATAGGTTACAAGACTCAAGAACTCAAGATGTTTAAAAGTATCTGAAGTTTCAGGATGAAATCGAGATCTCAAGACTTCGATATGATCTTGAGTAATCAAGACTCGAAGATTTAAGACTCAGTACATCAGTCAATATAAACTACAAAGATTTAGAAGACCCTGAAGACTCAGAAGACTTTGAAAACACAAGACTGAAGACTGAGAACTGAAGATCAAGAATACTGAAGGCACGCGATAATTCAAGACTTCGGTAATATATTTTGAATGCTCAGTATGAACCTGAATGTTCCGAGGCACTGAAAAAAAAATCTATCTGAAGGATGCAATACTGAGAAGATCGCGATTCCTTAGAAAGTTATATATTCCCAAAACATTCAAATGCAGACAAAAGGAACTAAGTCAGAAGTGTTGTTAAGGTTATATCAAACTCAGAGTTTGTAACCAAAAGAGCCGTTGAAGGTGTCTACCTTTAATCAAGACAAAAAGTCAAAAAGAGGAAGACGACATCGCACCATCGACACCGACAAATGACAGTCATTGAAAAAGATGTCGATGTACAAAAGTTCCGTGATCGCAAAAAGTGAAGACCTGCTACATGAAAGACTATTGCCTAAAACATGTTAGGGAGTTTCAAACCCTAAATATAGCCGTTTCACACACCACAAGAGGAAACTCACGAAGCTATCTCTCCAACGGATAGTTTTCAAAAGTGACCTTGGTGTATGCCTATAAATCTTGGTGACCCCCTCACATTGTAAGGTTCACGGAAATTTATACGCAACTCAAGAGCTCAAACTTATTCTTGCAAAAAAGTTAAAGCACTTGAAAAACTTAGAATTTCCCAAGTGCTTCGATATTGAAGAGAGCTCACTATACTAAGCCTAGCTTGATAAGATTTATCCAAAGCTTATTCGAGATATCCTAACCCTTTGCATTGTGCTTCATTGTAAAGGATATCTCATCCTAGTTGGAAACCAACCGAGAAACCCCAAACCCTTGAGAAGGTAGTTGGAGTGTGTTTGTTGGTGAGAAGAGTTGTAAAGAGTCAGAGAGAGTGGATGTAGGAGCTTGAGTCTCTGAACCACTATAATTGCTTTGTGTTCTTTATTGCTTTCCTTATCTCGTGGCTTAATTTGCATTGACTTGATTTTGAAAGCATACTTTTCACTGATATTCAGTTGGAATCAATCCACTGAAGTTGCATAATTGAATCACCGCCTAATCACTATTTCAAAAAGGGAAGGTTTTCAGCAAAGCTTAAAACGAGTATAAACTAAGGGCCAACCATTCCGACGATCGAAAGTAAATAGAACAGATAGTTACCGAATCGAACTCTCATCCGAGGATTCATAAGTTAGTTATCCGATTCAAGCAACTTCGGGATCTCTGACACTCGGGACTCGGTTGGGATTATCTCGAGGTATCTGGAAGCGACTTCGGGATCACTTTGTCTCGATGAGACTTTGACTCAGAGCGATTTGTGCTTCTCAGAACCTAATCTTCAGGATTATCTGACCCAAGCTGACCTCAGTAAGAAAAAGTTTTAAAAACACTGAACACGTGTATTCCCCCCCATACACGTGTAAGACTCGTTTGCACCGGGACCAACAAGTGGTATCAGAGCAGTGGTTCAACTTGACCACCCGCTGTGTTGACCAAAGTATTATTTTCAAAAATACTTGTGGTCTATCTGAACTGATCTTATTTGCTGAAATTTTTTTCTTTTCAAAAGATCAGAAAAATGTCTTCTAAAAAACTTCCCTTGTTCTCAGTGGAGAACTATGATCTATGGAGACTGAGAATGCAGGCTCATCTGTATTCCAAGCATGAGCGTATGTGGAGAGTGGTCTCTCAAGGACCATTCCAATTTACGGTAGTGAATCCTAGAGGAACAAAAGATGAGAGAATTGATCCTAGAGCAGAATTTCCTAAGTCTGATGACCAACTGACTCCTGAGGAGAGAAAGTTAGTCAATCTAGACTACATTGCAAAAGACACACTATACAGTACAATTGATGATGGTGTGATGGGAATGATCTCTCACTGTAATACTGCTAAAGAGATTTGGGATACACTAGCTGTTATGTGCCAAGGCACAGATCATATAAAAGAAAACAAACTTTCAGTGGCAATTGGAAAGTTTGATAGTTTTGAAATGGATGATGGTGAATCAATAGACAAACTGGAAGTCAGATTCACTAGCATCATGATTGATCTAAATGCACTTGGAAAGAAATACCCACAAAGAGAAGTCGCATTGAAAATTCTTAGAGGTCTGTCTAAGAAATGAGATATTCATGCAGTGGTGATTGAAAACACCAAGAATATTAATTCAATGCCTTACCAACAAGTCTTCTTTGAGCTGAAAGCCTATGAATTTGTAATTGATAAGAAATCCAAAAAGGCTGACAGCAAAGATGATTCTTCATCGAGTAAGAATGTGGCTTTAAAAGCCAAAGATAAAACCTATAAAACTAGAGAGTCTGAGAACCCCCATGCCAAAAATCAGGATGAGCTTGAGGAAAAGCTAGCACTGATGGCAAGAAGGTTTGATAGACTCAATAGTAGATTTGGAAAATACAAAAACTATTACAGGAACCACAGGTACCAGAAGAAACCTGAGGACAGATCAACTGAGAAGAAGAAAGACCTGAAAGCTGAAGGATCTTCATCCAAGAGAAAGGACTCCAAGTCCAAAGAAGAAAATGATCAGGATGATGATGCCAACAGATGCTATAATTGCCAGAAGAAAGGTCACTTCCAGTATGATTGTCCAGATTTGAGTGGTAAGGAGAGAAGAGAAAGGCAAGCTAAAAGAGACCGTAAGTTCTCAAGCAAAAAAAGCCATGGTAGCGAAAGAAGAAAACTCGAGGAGGGATCTAGCTCTTCGGATGAAATATTCTCGAACAAATGAAAGTGATGACATCTGCCTCGATGGCCATTGAGGAGGTAAACTCTTCTTTCTCTTGTTGTTGCTCCTACACTAGCACAAGAGTTTTCAAGTTCCAATCGAAAAACAAATCATTTTGACCTGATGGATTCTTTTGAGAATCGATGAAGGACTATCTTTGTTTTGCAAGGATCTTAAATCGAACTCAAAGAGCGAATAAGGAACCGAAAAGTCAAAATCTAAAATGGAAAGACTCTAGCAATATTGAAATCACTTCTCAATTAATGGGAGCTTGATGAAACTGGATGTTCGAAAGTACAACTCTCGAGAAAAAGAGAAGTTGGTAATGTCCCTAATCGAAAAGCTAGAGAAATCCAATCAAGAGATTCAAATAATCGAATCGAAGTTCAATGACCTCTCGAGAAGCATAAAACTCTACAGAATCGGTGAGGATAGTGCATACGTAAGAAGTTAACTCTATTGAATAATGCATCTAATGTGATAGATGAAATTCAGAGTTACCAGAGATCTGTGACTATAAGATCTGGATTGGGTTACATTCCAGGGGGAACCTCACAAGGTCATCTAAATGATGCGTCAAGTAGCAAGAAGACTATCTTTGTAAAACCAGTGGCACCTACACTTCAAACTGAAGTAATGCCCAAGGTTGTAGACAAGGGAAAAGGACCTATGGTCTCAGTAAAACTGAATGATCAGGTTAGAAAGCCCAAACCTCAGGTAAAGGCTAGAAAACCCGAAAGCGACCCAAATTGAAAAGTTTCGAGCAAAGTACTTCAAAGCCTCGGGCTAAGAATGCAAACCCGAAAGGCTCCACATCGAACCATCGAGGAATCCTCGGATGAGAAACACTCAAAGAGAGACATTCTCAATCAAGAGACCAAGTCCTCGAAGATCTTTGAAGACCCCAATTTCAAGATGACAACCTGAACCCCACTTGCCTAAGGGTAAAGGTTATCTGAACCCGAGTCATCAAAGATTTAGACCAGCTGCACAAAAGCCTAAGCATCTGAATAGAAGGCCTGAACCAAAGAAGAATTCAAAAGTCCATGTTCATGCTAAAGTTAGCACACATATACAGAAAACTGCTAAGGCACCCAGAGTAGTGGATGTATATGCTGATGTTTATGGAAGACAAATTAACCACTCTAAAGTGATTAGAGTTGTCAGGCAGATTTGGATTCCGAAAGGTACAGCTAACCTCGTAGGACCCTACACAAATTGGGTACCTAAGAATTGATCTGTTTTTCAGGAGGAAAACAAGGGCACTAAGCTGATGAAAGATCACATGGAACTAATGAGCAGAGATGAAAAAGCTCCTGATGTATGGTATCTTGACAGTGGATGCTCAAGACATATGACAGGATTCAAGAAGATGCTCAATGACTATGTTGAACAAAGAGGCCCACAGATCACTTTTGGAGATAACTCCAAGGGACAGACTGAAGGATATGGAACTTTGGAAATCGACTCAGTTCATATCCATGGTGTTTCATATGTATCCGGATTGAAGCATAACTTGTCATTGTCAATTAGCCATTCTGTGATAAGGGTTTCAATGTTGAGTTCTCCAAGAACTTATGTTTTGTGAAAGATGATACATCACGAAAGTACTCTTGGTGGTACAAGAAAAGGGAATGTGTATCTTCTTTGATTGGAGTTCAACTCCTAAAGATACATGTTTAGTTGCTAAAAGTTCCAATCGATACCCGGTTGGTTATGGCATAAAAAGAATGAATCACCTAAATTTCAAAACCCTGAACAAGCTTGCAAGATTAGCTCTTGTGAGAGGGTTGCCTAATGAAGTGTTCAGTAAGGAACACATTTGTGATGCGTGCCAGAAAGGAAAACAAGTTAAAGCATCTTTTAAAAGCAAAGTTGAAGTTTCTACTGAAAGAATACTTCAGTTATTGCATATGGATCTCTTTGGTCCTATAACACCTGTGAGCACTAATGGCAGGAAATACACATTGGTAGTAGTTGATGACTACTCAAGATATACTTGGGTCATATTCTTACTCAGTAAGAAAGAGACTCGAGATAAAATTTGCCAGATTCTTGAAAAGGCTCAGTATTGAGAAAAATCTGAGTGTGGTCAAAATCAGATGTGACAAAGGAACTGAGTTTATAAATCATATCATATCTGATTATTGTGCAGAGAATGGAATTTTACATGAAACATCAGCTGCAAGGACCCCTCAACAAAACGGTGTTGCTGAAAGAAGGAACAAAACTCTGAAAGAAGCTGCAAGGACAATGATAGCTAAAGCTGATATTCCTAAAAGATTTTGGGCTGAAGCTGTCAACACTGCATGCTACTCTCAGAATAGATCCATGCTGACCAAGAGTCAAGGCAAAACACCCTATGAGCTTTGGAATGAAAGGAAGCCTCTTGTTTATTTCTTTCGTGTGTTTGGTTGCAAGTGTTTTATACACAATAATGGTAAAGATCAGTTGAAAACATTTGATAGTAAAAGGCGATGAAGGAATATTCTTAGGATATTCAAGTAAGTAAAAGCTTTCGAGTTTACAACCTGTAGGACTCTTATTGTGGAGGAAACACCTCATGTTGTTTTTTGATGAATCTACTTGTGTTCGTAAGAAACAGAACATGATGCAGATGAACCGACTAAGAGGATCACCATATTAAGTCCAAAACAGAAAAGATAAATCATCCAATCGAACTCCGAAAGAAGAAGTCACCACTATCTATGATTGGAGTGACTCGGACTCGAATAAAGAAGTTCGGGATGGAAATTAGGATGGTGAGACTCGGAAAACCAACACTCCAAAGGTGACCAATCAATGACACCCGCCTCGGACTTCGGTATGTGATGCCAATGAAGATGTGGTCACAAATGTGAGGCAAATTCTGAATCTATCAACCAAAGGGGAACAAATGTCTCGACAATGTTCGAATAGAATTTCCCCGAGGAAGATGATTCCCTTTCTCTGCTACATTGTTCCTCGAAGTTTCTTGATTTAACTGAACCTAACATTTCAAATGTTGAGGACACTATTGAAGGGGGAACATCAAGAAGGAAATGGTTGGATAGTCATCCAACAAGTCAGATTGTGGGTGATCTAACTGAAGGTGTTAAAACAAGAAGGTTCCATGGTGAGAGTGCACTATTCTGCTGCTTCCTATCAGAGAAAGAACCTACTGAGATTGGTGAAGCTCTACAAGATTCTCATTGGATTACTGCTATGCAAGAAGAGCTGAATCAATTCTCAAGGAATGAAGTATGGGAGCTAGTAGATAGACCAGAAAGGCACAATGTCATTGGAACCAAGTGGGTTTTCAAGAATAAAAGAGATGAAAACAACAACATTGTAAGAAACAAGGCAAGGCTTGGTTGCACAAGGTTATTCCCAAGAAGAAGGCTTGGATTATGATGAAACTTTTTGCACTGTTGCAAAGACTAGAAGCCATCAGATTGTTTCTTGCATATGCTGCCCACATGAAGTTCACAGTCTATCAAATGGATGTGAAAAGTGCATTTCTGAACGGTGTGCTTAAAGAAGAGGTTTATGTGGAACAACCTCTTGGTTTCAAACAGAATGACCAAGTTTACAGGCTCAGAAAAGCCTTGTATGGTCTTAAGCAAGCACCCAGAGCATGGTATGATACTCTTTCCCAGTTTCTTACTGACCATGGTTTTGTCAAAGGAACTGTTGATAGAACTCTGTTCAGGATAGAGGATGGGGAAGATATCTTACTAGTTCAGATATATGTTGATGACATCATTTTTGGATCTCCAAACCATCAGCTGTGTGAGAAGTTTTCAACACTGATGAAAGGCATGTTTGAGATGTCAATGATGGGAAAGATGAATTTCTTTCTAGGACTTCAAGTGAAACAATCAAAGGAAGGAATATTCATCAACCAGGCAAAGTACACCAGAGATCTGATTGCCAAGTATGGTGTACAGAATTGCAATACAGTTAGGATTCCCATGAATACTAACTACAAGATGGATCCTGATTCTGAAGGCAAATCAGTAAGCCATACTGATTATAGAGGAATCATTGGATCATTGCTCTATCTCACAGCAAGTAGGCCGGATATAACATTTGTTGTTGGGATATGTGCAAGATACCAAGCTAATCCTAAGGCTAGTCACATGGAAGCTGCCAAAAAGATACTGAAGTATCTTAAAGGCACAGTGAATAGAGGATTGTGGTATCCAGCTGATGATAACCTTGAATTAACCGGTTACTCGGATCTCGATTATGGAGGTTGCTTGAATTGACATGAAGTCCACTTCAGAACTTGTCAATTTCTAGGAAGTAAGTCGATATCTTGGTTTTCGAAGAAAACAGACCTCGATGAGCAACAAGTACTCTTGAAGTTTGAATATATGGTCGCAGAAGTCTGTGCTTTGCTCGATTCTTTGGCTCGCACAACAATTAAGGGATTATAAAGTTGTAGCCAATGAAGTACCAATATTTTGTGACAATAATAGTGCCATTGCTATTTCACAAAATCCGTTATTGCACACCGGATGCAAGCATGTGGATATCGGACATCACTTCATCGAGATCATGTCGAGAAGAAGGACATAAGGATGGAGAAAATTCATCTTGATAAGCAAAGAGTGATATCTTGACCAAACCTTTGGCGGAATCAAGATTTCGAGAACTTTCGATTGAATTAGGGATGTTAGAACCAGTGTATAGAGTAAAATCAAAAAATTGAAGGTTTTCGAAGCATGAAGTTTTTTCTCGAAATTCTCTTGAGAAGCTTAGGATAAAATGGAAATATTGAATCGAGTCTCGAAACTTAGATTTTCAAGGTCGAGATTTCGAGAGCAAAACCGAACCATTTCAATTTTCGATGATTATCTTGACATTTTATCATGGTCGATTACTCGAGAAGACCGATAGAGGAAATTGGTCTGAAGAAGTAATGACTCATGCGATTCATTTATTGCTTAAGTAAAACTCAGTAATCATTTGCAATAAATACAAAACACCCGAGGAATGTTTTTTGGGCGGGATCGTTTTAAATTCCGAAGAAGGTCAACAGTCATTTAATGCTCTGCTACATTAATGACCAATGAGGATGTTTTGGCGGCTTACTTTTGGGAGATCGTCGGTTCAGATATGCGATTAATCGGAGATTAATCTCAACCGTTGTTTTTCACCTAACCAATGCGATTCCCCACGATCTCGAAGCTATATAAACCCCAATCAGCCATTCAAGCCAAAATTTTATCAAACCCTTCGTTCTTAAATCCTCTGCAAATAAATCCCCTTTGCCTAGAAATTCTCCAAACCCTAAAGCTTCATCTCTTCAATCAATCTCTAAAATGGCTCCAACCCTGTTCGAGAGATTAGCCGAAACCAACAAGCCGTGGTACGAGTTCGTTGTTTCACTCGAAAAGCACAACCAACTCAAAGCCGGGAAGAGGAGGCTCTGATATGATTCGACCGCTAAACTCACCCAACTAGTCGCAGTTTAACTGACCAGGAGTTTGCGAAAGAGGTAATCGAATTCATCTATAACTTGAAGATAGATGAAGAGGGCTGTATGCATTCTAAGTTAATTGTATCACACTTAGAGCATTCGTCCAAATACATCGATTTTGAGAGGGATCTGTATATAGTTCCGAAAAATCTGAATGATGTTTTTGAGCTCTGTGATAGAGGAGAGGATCCTACGATGTATATGTTAGGTAGAGAGCAGGAATACTTAGATAAGATTGCTGAGAATCCTGTTAAGTTTGAGGCGACATTACATAAGAGGCACTTAAAGCCACAATATCGTGTGTTGATGGATATTGTGAGCAAGTGCATCATGAGTCTTGCGGGGAGTTTTGAGCGGTCGACCTGGCTCGGTGATGGAGCGATAGAGGCCTCACCCACCACTGACTTCAACTGGCTGAAATTTCTGATTCAGACGGTGAGTGAGCAGACCAAAGTTTTGAAGAAGATTGACGGGGCGATCTCAATCAAAGGCAAGATCCACCATGCCACCAAAATTGCTTATATGTTGGAGATGTGCAGAGAGGAGGAGGATATCTTCGCCAATTCGACCCCATTCCCTAAGTCCAAAATTCTCTTTAAACCCATTCTTTGCAAAAGAAGCGGTCATCGGGGGAAGAGAGAAAAGAAGGTAGAATCACCATTCTTGGTGATAAAGAGACTCAACAAACCCGGAGGGAAGGTTTTGTTGGAGGCAAAGATGGAGCAAGGAGCAAAAATGATGAAGCGAAGAACCTTGCCCCAAAAGCGCGAGAAGATTGGTGGTTCTCACCGATGAAGATGGAAGTAATTTCAAGAGATTCAACCGGAGGGCCAAACCTCTCGAAATTCACCATTACAAGTGTTGGCTCGGGTTATCTCTAGGACACGAGATCGACCGAGGAGCGGAGTCTTCTCTCGAGGTGCTCGAGACATCGCCGGGATTCGGATAAAATTTCTCGAAATTTTTAAAGGAGCTCGACCTCGAGATACCTACCTCGATGCAAAAGCTCGACGTAAGAGCCCCATTTCGAGTCGATCCGATGTGCGAGCTCGAGACGCCAGAAAAAGCCAACTTCAGATTCAAACCGAGGATATGCCAACTCGAGCCTCGGAACCCTCTCGGATGCAAAACCGAGGACTGATTGCACAAACTTCGATCTTTGCGAGGCTCGGGAGCGAATATTCTTGATGAGCTCCTGAGTGATCTACTTCTTGATCCCTTAGCAGAAGCTTCAAATGAACCAGAGAGCCCGAGATGGAAGAAGGGCGAGGCTGAAGAAGGCGAGTGGAGGAGCAAGGGGGAACAGTTCATTCTAGACCGCTACCCTGAGCTCAGCTCATACCCTGATCTGCAAGATGTTTTCTTCAGATTAAGGACAACTGTGTTCATCCTCAATCAGACTCTTCCCGAGATGCTTGACATTGCTGCTTTCAGAGGGGAAGACTGGTGGAATGAGGAGACAACCTTTCTGACCGACTTCTCAGGGTTCAGAAGGACAAAGCTCAGGATGAAAAACTCCAATTTTGATGAGCTGGTTCAAAAGAAGTTGGCTGAGAGGAGAGCAACTGAAGTTGGTGCCCCGAGCAGCGGAGACAAATCTAAAGATGGAGATGGGGACCAACAGGGAGATGTTGAGAAGCAGTCTCAGATGGAAAAGGAGACTTCTGTTGCTGATCAACCTGAAATTGGTCAACCTCAGACTGAAGCTAGAACTCTTCAGGTACCTTTTGGCACTATTAACAATTATGCCAAAGTTACTGAAAGTCCTATCTTTAACTCTGAATTGTCTGATAAACAGACTGAGGCTCAGTTGGAGACTGGAGCTCAGGACGAAGCTGAGGCACAGGATGATCGAGACAAAGACCTGAAAGGTGCGAAAGATTCCTGAGATTGATCTCACTCCCTTGATGGAGAAACTTGAGAAGGTTGAGCCAATGATGATCAAAATTGCTCAGATGGAAGAGACGTTGGCCAATCAAGCTCAAAAAGATGGAAAGTCTTAGTCACTCTTCGTGAGTCGATGCAAATTCAAAACACTCGACCACCCGGATGACCTCCATGAAAGAAAAGCTGAATGAGAAGTTCGGAGGGAGTCAAGGCCGAAGTTAAGATGAACCGGGCGTAAACACCGGAGAGTTCTCGATTTCCTAGAGGTGAAACCGCGTAAAAGAATGAGGTGCTAATCAAGTCTCGCTGTTGAGGAAATGAGCTCATTACTCATGACCAAGATGACAAAGATGTTCAAAGAAGCACTCTCTGCCGGTTGCCCACTTATCTTCAAGAATTTTCGTGGCGGGCCAAGAACCATCTAAGGAGGCCGGAAGACTAACAAGATCGAGATAGCGAGGAGAGATTCATTTGTGTGAGCAAAGAGCAATATCACATGGACACAAAGACTCTCCGTGCTTCTTCCAAATTACGGTGCCAAGAAGGGGGAAAAGGAAGCTGAAGATCTCAGAAAGTTCATGGCACGTACTTTGGAGAAGAAGGCTCAGAAAGATGCTGAAATGTATAATCTAGCAAAAGCCTTAAAAGAAGTCGAAGCTACTGAGAAATTGAAGTTCTCTCAGGTAGAGAAGCCTATCTACACTCGAGTTTCTAAGCAAACCATGCTTGATGTTACAAAAGAAAAACTGAGTGCTAGAGCAAAGGTTGGAACAAGCCAGGCTGCTGCTGAATTGCCTAAGAAGAGGAAAGCCTTGGGCGGTGTTCAGCCTGAAAGCAAGTGTGCGAAGGCTTCTAAGCCAATCCAGAGGAAGCTGATTCTGGATGATGAAGATAAAGAAGAATCTGAGTCTCAACCTCAGAAGAAAGTCTTCAACACGAGAAATGCTCTGAAGACACTCCAAATGAAACAAGCTAAGAAAGCTGCTGCTTCGGTCTCAGGAGCGTTTGTGATCAGAAAGAAGATAGATGAAAAGCATAAGCGAAGGAGTGAATTCAGGAAGTTTGCAAGCAAGAGGAAAGGAACATCAAAAGCACTAAAGTGGCCCCACGTTGATAAATGGATGCCTATCAAACTCAACGATATGTGGGAAGAAGTCAAGAGAACCTTCTGTTTCAATTATGATGTTCTCAGGGAATGGAGAGGGGAAAGCTCAGATCAGAATGAAGCATTCATTGAATATCTCCTTACCTTCTATCCAAAGTATCTACAGAGCTGGATTAACCTTGAGGATGAAGGAGAGGTACAAATAGTAGCCCCTGGTCAATATTCCTATCCTCCTCCAAGACTTGATAATGGCTTGGTGAATGAGAAGGCCATTACTCAAGAGATTGCTCAAGATATCTTGGTCGGTTGGGTCTAACAGAAAAGCAAATCCGGACATCATCAAGGAAAGAAATGAGTCAAGAAGAGATTTTTTCTAATGTTTGACTGGAGGTGCCCGTGATGAAGTTGAGAATGAAGCAACCAAGAGCGAAGATCAAGAGCCAAATCGAAGATCAAGATCAAGACTCGAAGATTCTCAATCTTTAAATTTTTGTCTTTTTGATTTTGTTGATAAACTCATTGTAATCTGTAATGGTATACTCATCATTAATGAAGATTTATCATTATGCTCAAAAGATAATATCGCATTATCTTATTTACATGTCTTTTATTTTGATATGCCTGAATGAATGTCTCTGAACTGATTGTATGTTCATATAAGGAGGAAATTGTCTGAATATGGGAGAAATTGTTTAAGTATTTGGTAATGAACTATTTAAAGAGATTCACTACTGAAGAAATTGCTGAATGATTAAACCTGTTGAGAAACTCTGAAATTGTTGGGAGATTCTCTCGATTTAAGAAATTGTTGGGAGACAACCAATCTTGTAATAGGATAAACCTGAAACCCCGAGTATAGGTTATATGTTTGTAACAAGATAGGTTTTGGCATCATCAAAAAGGGGGAAATTGTTGGGAGATGAATTTAATAAAGATATATGATTTTGATTAAGATCCCAAAACCCCTAAGTATGACATGTTCAGAATGATCTTGATAGTTGAGTCGATTCGGTTTTAGAGTACTTTCGGGATGTTATCTGCAAAATGTATAGTCAGCAGATATAGTTCAGGATAGGTTCTGAAGACTCTGAAGAACTCAGTATGTTTCTGAAGTATCCGAAGTTTCAGGATGAAATCCGAGATATCAAGACTTCGAGATGATACCGAGTAACTAAAGACTCAAAGATTTAAGACTCGAGACATCGGTCGAGATAAACTACAAAGATTCGAAGACCACGAAGACTCGAAGACCACTCAAGACTCGGGCGACCACGAAGACTCGAAGACTCGAAGACTCAAGACACAAGACTGAAGACTGAGAACTGAAGATCAAGAATACTGAAGGCACAAGAATTATCAAGACTCGATAATATATTGAATGCTTCGATATGAACTCGAATGTTCCGAGGCACTGAAAAAAAAAAATCTATCTGAAGGATGCAATACTGAGAAGATCACGATTCCTTAGAAAGTTAGATATTGCCAAAACATTCAAATGCAGACAAAAGGAACTAAGTCAGAAGTGTTGTTAAGGTTATATCAAACTCAGAGTTTGTAACCAAAAGAGCCGTTGAAGGTGTCTACCTTTAACTGAAGACAAAAGTCAAAAAGAGGAAGACGACACAGTCTTATCTGAGACACCGAATGACAGTCAACAAAAAGATGTCAGATGTACAAAAGTTCCAGACTACAAAAAGTGAAGACCGGCTACATGAAAGGCTATTGCCTAAAACATGTTAGGGAGTTTCAAACCCTAAATATAGCCATTTCACACACCACAAGAGGAAACTCACGAAGCAATCTCTCCAACGGATAGTTTTCAAAAGTGACCTTGGTGTATGCCTATAAATACTGGTGACCCTCTACATTGTAAGGTTACGGGAAATTTATACGCAACTCAAGAGCTCAAACTTATTCTTGCAAAAGTTAAAGCACTCGAAAAACTTAGAATTTCCCAAGTGCTTCGATATTGAAGAGAGCTCACTATACTAAGCCTAGCTTGATAAGATTTATCCAAAGCTTAGTCGAGATATCCTAACCCTTTGCATTGTGCTTCATTGTAAAGGATATCTCATCCTAGTTGGAAACCAACCGAGAAACCCCAAACCCTTGAGAAGGTAGTTGGAGTGTGTTTGTTGGTGAGAAGAGTTGTAAAGAGTTAGTAAACTACGCAGAGTAGTCAGAAAACTCTAGAGGAGAAGTTAGTAAGCTACAGGGGTAGTCTGAAAGCTTGTTTGTGTTTGAGTAAGTAAACTACGGAGGTAGTCAGAAAGCTCAAGGTCGGGTTGAGTAAGTAAACTACGTGGAGTAGTCGAAAAACTCGAGGCGAGTTGAGTAAGTAAACTATGAGGTAGTCAGAAAGCTCAGAAGTTGATAGTGAATTTCTCTGAGGATCAGAGAGAGTGGATGTAGGAGCTTGAGTCTCTGAACCACTATAATTGTTGTGTTCTTTATTGCTTTCCTTATTTGTGCTTAACTGTTGCATTGACTTGATTTTGAAAGCATACTTTTCACTGATATTCAGTTGGAATCAATCCACTGAAGTTGCATAATTGAATCACAGCCTAATCACTATTTCAAAAAAGGAAGGTTTTTCGAAGAAAGCTTAAAAACGAGTATAAACTAAGGGCCAACCATTCCGCCTTGACGATTGAGTAAAGCTAGAACCGATAGTTCTGAATCCCGACTCTCATCGAGGATTCATGAAGTTAGTTATCGATTCAAGCAACTTCGGGATCTCTCGACACTTCGGGACTCGGTTGGGATTATCTGAGGTATCTGAAAGCGGCTTCGGGATCACTTGTCTCGATGAACTTTGACTCGGAAGCGATTTGTGCTTCTCGAAACCTAATCTTGAGGATTATCGACCCAAGACCTCCTCTGTAAGAAAAAAGTTTTAAAAACGAACACGTGTATTCCCCCCCCACGTGTAAGACTCGTTTCTTGGGACCAACCAACGGGTTATCTTGAAAAGTATGCTTTTACTTTGTATAACCAAACCCGAATTTCTTATTTATTTTCTTGAAATAAATTATTTATCACATGTTGCATTAAATATGAATGAATGTTATATATATATTTATTGCATACCCGTTCGATAAAAAGTCAAGATGCGTGTTACGTTGTAGTTAATTTGGTGATACCGATCACGAGAAGATCAAATTAACAGTTCCTCGTGACTAAGTACAAATTCACAACCCAGATGGAAATGAACAACCCATCATGAAAGGTTGAAGTGTAAGGCCCGGATTGACTTGTCTTGACCAAGGGATTACACTAGTGCATCCTGATGCGCTTAAAAGGACCTACAGGAGGATAAATTCTTCGGTACTGAATATACAAGAATTAGACCTCAGTGGTGCGTTAGTTTTTAATCTCCGTTCCTTAAATAGGATCGTGTGAAATTAATAACTATTGCTTTGACTTATGATGGGAAGAGAATCAATACGATTCGATACCTTGTATCTTGGGAAATATTATTAATTACATGACGATTGCTAAGATTTAATACAGAGAATCGCGTGCAAGTACGACTTGCTTGATTTGTCCCCTTGGTGGGCTCAGAATCTTTATCATACCAAATCTTGCAAGTGAAAATTTATTTCCGGTATGGAAAATTTATTTCCGGTATGGATAATTACTCCAAGGACAAAGATATTAATTAATATAAAGTCGGTTCAGTGACTAAATTAATTAATGGACTAAGATAATCTTAAACGCGGGAAATAATGACCGGTAGCCATATTATTGGGTTAAGATGGATAGTTCAATATTAATTTTATAGTGGAGTAAATTAATAATAATAGGCTTGAATAATATTTTTGCTAAATATTAAAGATTCATAGATCATTGGAGGTTCAATCTTAATTCTCCTAAAGGCCCCTCAAATAGCCCAAACTAAAGTCCAATTAATGAAAAGGAGAAGAAAATATTTTGGCTTATTTTTCCTCTATTATTTTCGAAAATATTGGGTAGGAAGAGAGAAAAGATTTTCTTGATTTTCTTGGAAAGACTTTATGGAATATGTATTCTTGGAATACAAGATTATCCCATAAATTCAAGAAAAATTAAAGATCTTATTTCTTTCCTAACTAATTGGAATTTTTGAAATTCCCTTAATATTAGGAGGTGAGATTTTTGTGGAATATTTTAAATATGGAGAAAAGAATATATTGGATATATTCAAGATTTCTCGGGGATCAAGAAAAAGATTTTCCCATCTTATTCCTAGTGCAAAATTTTCGAACCCCTTAGTATTATAAATAGGGGATGAATTTTTCATCCCCAAGGGCAATTCCATGTGTTGGAAAAATTAGAAATCCACAAAGGTGGTGGCCATAATTTTTCTTTTCTCTTTTAAGATTAAAATCGTTCGTTGATAATCCTCCCACCGGATTACGTTCGTGGATGTGGGACATATTTGAGAAGGCACTTTGAATTGATCCAACGTCTCAGCGGTTGTCTCTATGAGAGGTTAGTATTTACGTAATTCCTAGATTCCACATGCTTAGGTTTTACGTGAAATACGTGTACGGGTGATGTTTATTTGTTCATTAATTATTATGTTTTGATAGGCCCCGGTGGAAAACCCATGAAATGCGGAATAATCATGAAATGCATATAAAAACAGGGGTGAAGGAATGGTGATTCTAGATTTTTCTCTTTTAAGCTCATGTGTTGTGTTTTGCTTATGATCGAATGCATATGACAAGATAAGAACATAAAGCAGTAAAGAACACAACAATGTATAGTGGTTCGGAGAATCAAGCTCCTACATCCACTCTCCCCTGCTCCTTCTGGGAAATTCCTTCAAACGGGACTTATCACCCTCCACGGGATTGCCTATAAGCTTTCTGACTATCCAAGATAGTTTACTCACTTCTTCTACTTTGAGCTTTCTGACTACCTCTGTAGTTTACTTACTCAAACTGGACTTATCACCCTCTCGAGCTCGCCTCTAGATATTTAATGAGTTCACACTCCTACGGGACTTATCACCCTCTCTCGGGATTTCCTAACAACTACCTCACTTCACCACTAGTTATCTCTTACGAGAATGGGGTTTGGGTTTGGTGTTGTCTCCAACTATGGTGAGATTTTCCCTTACATTTATTTAGCCTCAATGCTAAGGTTGGAAAAATCTCTCTAAGCGTAGGATACATCGTGGGTTGCTTAGATTGGGTTCTAGAACACTCTTGAATATATTTGTATATCTACAGACTTGTGTTCTATGGTGGGAAAGCTTGAGTATATGTTCTCTTAGCTCTGTAGCATCGTTTGCTATCTTCTCCGCACTTCCACACATAATAATGAAGGAATAACTTGTATTTATAGTGTGGATTTGAATGTTACCGTTGGAGAGAATCATATTCAAATCCATACTATTCTTTGTAAGTTCTGCAGCTTTTTCAGGCTGGTTGTCTTCCTCTCATTGGTCCACGCCAGCTGGATTCCAACGGCTATATTCCTCAGTTTCTTTGCCTCGGAATATTCAGGTTATATTGAGCATTCAGTAATTACTGAGTCTTCAGTAATTACTGTGCCTTCAGTATCCTTTGTCTTGATCTTACGAGTCTTGATGTCTTACGAGTCTTGATGTCTTACGAGTCTTGAGAGATATCTTGATTGATATCTTTGAGTCTTCATCTTTGAGTCTTGATTTCTCGATCTCATCTTGAGTCTTGATTCTCGATCTCATCTTGAGTCTTGATTCTCGATTTCATCTTTGAGTCTTGAAACTTGATTTCATCTTGAAACTTTCGGTTTCTTGAAAACTTCTTGAGTCTTGAAATCTATCGATCTATATCTGCTGACTATATATTGTGCAAATAACATCCTGAACACTCTAAAACTGAATCCTGACTCAACTATCAAGATTATCCTGAACATGTCATACTCAGGGGTTTTGGGATCTAATCAAAATCTTCTTTGTTAAATTCATTTCCAAACAATTTTCCCCCTTTTGATGATGCCATAACCATTATGTTACAAAAACACTTAACCTATACTCAGGTTTCAGTTTTTCCTATTACAAGATTGGTATATCTCTCAACAATTACTTCAGCAATGAATCTCCCAACAATTTCATCACCAAACAACAATAATCAGGCATATCAAATATTAAAGACATGTAAAAAGATAATGATGTATTATCTTTGAGCATAAAGATAAAGTTTCATTGATTGTATGTTATCAGTTACAGATTACAATGAACTTATCAAAAGTAAAGACAAAAACATAAAGAATTACAAGTCTTCAGTCTTGGTCTTCAGTCTTCTTTGATCTTATTTCGGCTCTGGCCTCGAGTCTATCCGAGCTCTCGGTGTCTTCGGTGACATCTTGAGTCTCGGGTTTTCTTGATTCAATGGACCTTATCGATCGGCATCTTGACACTTTCAGTGATTGAGTTCGATTTCTTGACTTCAGACATCCTGACCCTCAGGTCTCTTTTACTCACTGAGTCTCAGATCAGTTTTCTTTACTGAATCTCAGATCAGTTTTACTTACTGAGTCTCAGATTACTTTTACACAAAAGCTATCGATTTCTTCTTTTGCACGATCGATCGGCTTCGTTTGATCAGATCAACATATATTCAGATCAACATATCAGGATAGCATCTGGTAAGTACATCATATCAGGTTAGCATATCAGGTTATCATATCTGATCTCGATCACGTCTGATCTCGATCAGTCTCATCTGCTCATCATCATATATGATCTCGATCACATCTGATCTTGATCAGTCTCATCTGCTCATCTTCTGATTTGCAACCTTCTCTTCTGATTTGCTGGCTTTAGCTTTTCTTTACTTCTGAATATTTGCACAGCTCATCAGTTGACTCCGGAACTCATCTAACTCATCTGATCTCGATCAGTCTCGTCTCCAGCCTCGTCTGATCTCAATCATCTACTTCTGATTCCGTGAGTTCCCCCTCAATTTGTTCTCTCGTTCCCCTCAACTTGTTATCTGTAAATTTTCTTGAATAACACAAGTTTATAATATTTTGGCATAGTTCATCAAAACTCAAATATCCCAACAAGGACGCCAAAACATTAAAATATATGCATTTTTAAAGAAACGAGTTTTCCTTTAAAAAGATCAGTTCAGGCGGTCACTCTGAAATTAGTGAACCTTTTAAACTCCTGCTCTGATACCAATTGATAGGTATCAGATCAGATGTTCGCATTTGAAAAACAGTGACCTGTTGAACTATCCGCTCTGATACCA
Organism: Stenogyne calaminthoides; assembly: GCA_037126765.1. Lineage (NCBI taxonomy): Eukaryota > Viridiplantae > Streptophyta > Magnoliopsida > Lamiales > Lamiaceae > Stenogyne > Stenogyne calaminthoides. The sequence continues at coordinate 44,001,651 of JBBCBC010000006.1, forward strand.
CTTGTTAGGTATCAGTGCAGAGAGAGGTTTTTAAAAAAGATCTGTTCAGGTGTTCACTTTGAAATTAGTGAACTTTAGAACTCCCGCTCTGATACCAATTGATAGGCCCCGGTGGAAAACCCATGAAATGCGGAATAATCATGAAATGCATAAAAAAATAGGGGTGAAGGAATGGTGATTCCAGATTTTTCTCTTTTAAGCTCATGCGTTGTGTTTTGCTTATGATCGAATGCATATGATAAGATAAGAACATAAAGTAGTAAAGAACACAACAATGTATAGTGGTTCGGAGACTCAAGCTCCTACATCCACTCTCCCTGTTCCTAGGGAAATTCCTTTAAACGGGACTTATCACCCTCCACGGGATTGCCTATAAGCTTTCTGACTATCCAAGATCGTTTAGTCACTTCTTCTACTTTGAGCTTTCTGACTACCTCTGTAGTTTACTTACTCAAACTGGACTTATCACCCTCTCGGGCTCGCCTCTAGATGTTTAACGAGTTCACACTCCTACGGGATTTATCACCCTCTCTCGGGATTGCCTAACAACTACCTCACTTCACCACTAGTTATCTCTTACGAGAATGGGGTTTGGGTTTTGTGTTGTCTCCAACTATGGTGAGATTTTCCCTTACATTTATTTAACCTCAATGCTAAGGTTGGAAAAATCTCTCTAAACGTAGGATACATCGTGGGTTGCTTAGATTGGGTTCTAGAACACTCTTGAATATATTTGTATATCTACAGACTTGTGTTCTATGGTGGGAAAGCTTGAGTATATGTTCTCTTAGCTCTGTAGCATCGTTTGCTATCTTCTCCGCACTTCCACACATAATAATGAAGGAATAACTTGTATTTATAGTGTGGATTTGAATGTTACCGTTGGAGAGAATCATATTCAAATCCATACTATTCTTTGTAAGTTCTGCAGCTTTTTCAGGCTGGTTGTCTTCCTCTCATTGGTCCACGCCAGCTGGATTCCAACGGCTATATTCCTCAGTTTCTTTGCCTCGGAATATTCAGGTTATATTGAGCATTCAGTAATTACTGAGTCTTCAGTAATTACTGTGCCTTCAGTATCCTTTGTCTTGATCTTACGAGTCTTGATGTCTTACGAGTCTTGAGAGATATCTTGATTGATATCTTTTGAGTCTTCATCTTTGAGTCTTGATTACTCGATTTCATACTAAGTCTTGATTCTCGGTCTCATCTTGAGTCTTGATTCTCGATCTCATCTTGAGTCTTGATTCTCGATTTCATCTTGAGTCTTGATTCTCGATTTTCTTGAAAAAACTACCTTCTTGTCTTGAAATCTTGAGAATCTATCCCGATCTATATCTCTGCGACTATACATTGTGCGAGATAACATCCTGAACACTCTAAAACTGAATCCTGACTCAACTATCAAGATTATCCTGAACATGTCATACTCAAGGGTTTTGGGATCTAATCAAAATCTTCTTTATTAAATTCATTTCCCAACACAACTCCTCAGGTTGAATCTGAGCGGGCTCTGAGGATTGAGCTGGCACTTCCTCAGTGGGAATCTGAGTTGGCTCTGAGGTCTGAGCAGGCACTTCCTCAGTAGGGATCTGAGCTATCTCTGAGGTCTGAGGTCCTTTGAAGATTTCTTGAGAGAATTTGTCTGAGCTCAGTGACATCTCAAGAACCTCAGAGAAGACTTGCTCCTCAGTTTGCTCCTGTGCCGTAGATATAACCTGAGCCAATACTTGTAAAGGCGATTTATGAGCTTTTTGGCCCTCAGGTTGCACCTCCTCAGGCTCACTCTCCTCTTCCTCAGTGGCAATCAACATCCTTATTCGCTTTGGAGCAAGGATCTTCTTCTTCATTGCTTCACCCTTCTCCCTCTTGACCTCCATCAAAGCCTCCCCCCTGGCTTGATGGGCTTCTTCAGCAGCAGCAGGTGATTCCACTTTCTTCTCTTTCTTCCCTTTCAAAGTCTTTCGAGTTGCTGTAGGCTTGAACATAACCTTAGACTTTGGGAAAGGAGTGGAGTTGGCAAAAATATCCTCCTCTTCACGGCACATCTCCAAAATAAAACCTATTTTGGTTGCATGGAGAATCTTGCCTTTGATCGAGATCGATCCATCCTCCTTCTTGATTAGCTTGGCCTGGTCACTCACCACTCTGATCAGATACTTCAACCAATTGAAATCTGTGGTGGGTGAATCCTCGATTGCAGCCATCAATCTAAGCTTGGGAGTGCTTATCTGCTCAAAACTCCCTGATCGACTCATTATGCACTTACTAACAATATCTAGCAAAACTCTGTATTTCGGCTTCAAATGTCGTTTATGCAATGTAGCCTCGAACTTAATAGGATGCTCCGTTATCCTATCAAGGTATTCCTGCTCCCGACCCAACATATAAGTCGTGGGATCCTCACCTCTATCACACAACTCAAATGCATCATTTAAATTCTTGGGGATTATATACACCTCCCGTATAAAATCTACGTATTTCGAGCTATGTTCTAGATGGGAAACAGTAATCTGGGATTCCATACCATCCTCATCATCTAATTTTAGATTCGAAATGAACTCTATTACCTCCTTAGAGTATTCGGCTTCCGGTTGGCTTGCGACGAGATTTGTGAGTTTTGCGATTCAGATCATATGTAGTGCCTCTTCTTCATGAGTAGCGTTGGACGAACTCTCGAGCGATACTACATATTCATACCATGGCTTGTTGGAAATATCCAGTTTGTCAAATATGGAGAAAGTCATTTTTGAGGATTTTGAGGTGTAGGGTTGAAAATGACGAAGGTTTTCTCTGGGCAAAGATGGGTTTTTTGAGTTTGCAGAGAATTTTGGAGATGAAGGTTTTTGAAATGGGGCTTCGAATGGATTCCAAATGAATATATAGATCGATTCGTGGGAAATCGTATCGATTGATGAAAATCAACGGTTGAGATTGATCACGGACTAATCGGGTATACGAAAGGACGATCTCACGAAAAATACGCCGCCATTTTAACCTTATTGGTGATTAATTGAACAGAGCAATTAATGACTGTTGACCTTCTTCAGTATTTCAAAGATCCCGCCCAAAACATTCCCTTCAGGTGTTTTGTATTTATTGCAAATGATTACTGAGTTTCAGTTAAGCAATAAATGAGTTGCATGAGTCATTACTTCTTCAGACTAATTTTCCTCTATCAGTCTTACTGAGTTTTGACCTTGATAAAATGTCAGTATGATACTGAGTACTGAATGGGTTCAGTATGATACTGAGTACTGAGCCAGATCAGTATAATACTGAGCACTGACCTTCAGCATATCTGAGTTTTTCAAGACTCCGATTTTAGTACTTCTAATTTTATCCTGAGTTTCTCAGTAGAATCCTGAGAAAACTTCATGCATCTGAAAACCTTCAATTTTTCAGATTTACTCTATACACCTGGATCCAACATCCCTAATTCAACTGATAGTTCCTAAAATCTTGATTCAGCCAAAGGTTTTGTTAAGATATCAGCTCTTTGCTTATCAGTATGAATCTTCTCCATCCTGATGTCCTTCTTCTCTACATGATCTCTGATGAAGTGATGTCTAATATCCACATGCTTACATCTGGTTTGCAATACCGGATTTTGTGAGATAGCAATGGCACTATTATTATCACAAAATATTGGTACTTCATTGGCTACAATCTTATAATCCCTTAATTGTTGTCTTAGCCAAAGAATCTGTGCACAACAGCTTCCTGCAGCCATGTATTCAACTTCAGTAGTACTAGTTGCTACTGAGGTCTGTTTCTTTGAAAACCAGGATATCAGCTTACTTCCAAGAAATTGACAAGTTCCTGTAGTGGACTTCCTGTCAATTCTACACCCTTCATAGTCAGCATCTGAATAACCAGTTAATTCAAGGTTATCTCAACTGGATACCATAATCCTCTATTCACTGTGCCCTTAAGATACTTCAGTATCTTTTTGGCAGCCTCCATGTGACTAGCCTTAGGATTAGCTTGGTATCTTGCACATATCCCAACATCAAATGTTATATCCGGCCTACTTGCTGTGAGATAGAGCAATGATCCAATGTTCCCTCTATAATCAGTGTGACTTACTGATTTGCCTTCAGGATCAGAATCCATCTTGTAGTTAGTATTCATAGGAATTCTAACTGCATTGCAATTCTGTACACCATATTTTGCAATCAGATCTCTGGTGTACTTTGCTTGGTTGGTGAAGATTCATTCATTTGATTATTTCACTTGAAGTCCAAGAAAGAAATTCATCTCCCCCATCATAGACATCTCAAACTTTCCTTTCATCAGTGTAGAAAACTTTTCACACAGCTGATGATTTGGAGATCCAAAAATGATATCATCTACATATATATGAACAAGTAAGATATCTTCCCCATCTTCTATCCTGAACAAAGTTCTATCAACAGTTCCTTTGATAAAACCATGGTCAGTAAGAAACTGAGAAAGAGTATCATACGATGCTCTGGGTGCTTGCTTAAGACCATACAAGGCTTTCCTGAGCCTGTAAACTTGGTCATTCTGTCTGAAACCAGGAGGTTGTTCCACATAAACCTCTTCCTTAAGCACACCGTTCAGAAATGCACTTTTCACATCCATCTGATAGACTGTGAATTTCATGTGGGCAGCATATGCAAGAAACAATCTAATGGCTTCTAGTCTTGAAACTGGTGCAAAGGTTTCATTATAATCCAAGCCTTCTTCTTGGGAATAACCTTGTGCAACTAGCCTTGTCTTGTTTCTTACAATATTGTTGTTCTCATCTCTTTTATTCTTGAATATCCACTTGGTTCCAATAACATTGTGCCTTTCAGGCCTATCCACTAGCTCCCATACTTCATTCCTTGAGAATTGATTCAGCTCTTCTTGCATAACAGTAATCCAATAAGAATCTTGTAGAGCTTCTTCAATCTCAGTAGGCTCTTTCTCTTATAGGAAGCAGCAGAATAGTGCACTTTCACCATGGAACCTTCTTGTTTTAACACCATCAGTTAGATCACCCACAATCTGACTTGTAGGATGACTATCTAACCAACTTCTTCTAGATGTTCCCCCTTCAATAGTATCCTCAACATTTGAAATGTTAGGTTCAGGCAATTCATTAAATTCAGAGAACAACAGAAAAGGAGAAAGAGAATCATCTTCCTCGGGTGAAATTCCATTCAGAACATTGTCAGTGACATTTGTTCCCCTTTGGTTGATAAATTCAGAATTTACCTCAGCTGTGACCACATCTTCATTGGCATCACATACCTGAGTCTGAACTGGTGTCTGTTCAGATTGGTCAGCTTTGTTGTGTTGGTTTTCCTTCAGTGGAGAATTTCCAACCTGAGTCTCACCATCCTGAGTTCCATCCTGAACTTCTTTGTCTGAGTCTGAGTCACTCCATTCATAGAAGGTGACTGACTTCTTCTTTTCAGGTTCAGAGGATGTTTTGTCATTCTTTTTCAGGCTTAGTCTGGTGATTCTCTTGGTCAGTTCTCCTGCATCATGTTCCTGTTTCTTCTGAACACAAGTAGATTCATCAAAAACAACATGAGGTGTTTCTTCCACAATAAGAGTCCTACAGTTGTAAACTCTGAAGGCTTTACTGACTTCAAAATATCCTAAAAATATTCCTTCATCAGCTTTGCTATCAAATGTTTTCAACTGATCTTTACCATTATTGTGTATGAAACACTTGCAACCAAACACACGAAAGAAAGAAACAAGAGGCTTCCTTTCATTCCAAAGCTCATATGGTGTTTTTCCTTGACTCTTGGTCAGCATGGATCTGTTTTGAGAATAGCATGCAGTGTTGACAGCTTCAACCCAAAATCTTTTAGGAATATCAGCTTCAGCTATCATTGTCCTTGCAGCTTCTTTTAGAGTCCTGTTTCTTCTTTCAGCAACACCATTTTGTTGAGGGGTCCTTGCAGCTGATGTTTCATGAGTTATTCCATTTGCTGCACTATAGTTAAATATAATATGGTTTATAAATTCAGTTCCTTTATCTGATCTGATTTTGACCACACTCAGGTTCTTTTCAATACTGAACCTTTTCAATAGTTCAGGCAGTTTTATCTGAGTCTCTTTCTTACTGAGTAAGAATATGACCCATGTATATCTTGAGTAGTCATCAACTACCACGAGTGTATGTTTCCTGCCATTTGTGCTCACTGGTGTTACTGGACCAAAAAGATTCATATGCAACAATTGAAGTATTCTCTCAGTAGAAACATCTACTTTGTTTTTAAATGATGCTTTAACTTGTTTTCCCTTTTGGCACGCATCACAAACATGTTCTTTACTGAACACTTCATTTGGTAACCCCCTCACAAGTGTTAATCTTGCAAGTTTATTCAGGGTTTTGAAATTCAGGTGATTCATCCTTTTGTGCCACAACCAACTGTTATCTGTAGAACTTTTTGCAACCAAACATGTATCTTTAGGAGTTGAACTCCAATCAGCAAGATACACATTTCCTTTTCTAGTACCAGTTAGCAGTATTTTCTGTGAGGTATCATCTTTCACATAACATAAGTTCTTTGAGAACTCAACATTAAATCCCTTGTCACAGAATTGGCTTATTGAAAGCAAATTATGCTTCAATCCAGATACATGTGAAACACCATGGATATGAACTGAATCAATTTCAAGAGTTCCATATACTTCAGTCTGTCCTTTGGAGTTATCACCAAATGTGATCTGAGGGCCTCTTTGCTATACATAGTCACTGAGTATTTGCTTGAATCCTGTCATATGTCTTGAACATCCACTGTCAAGATACCATACAACAGAGGCCATTTCATCTCCACTCATCAGTGCTATGTGATCTTCAATCAGCCCAGTTCCCTTGTTTTTCACTTGAAAAACAGATCAATTCTTAGGTACCCAATTGGTGTAGGGTCCTACCAGGTTAGCTGTACCTTTTGGAATGCAAATCTGCCTGACAACTCTAATTACTTTAGAGTGGCTGATCTGTCTTCCATAAACGTCTACATACACATTTACCACTCTAGGTGCCTTAGCAGTTTCCTGTGTATGAGTGCTAGCCTTGGCATGAACATGAGCCTTAGAATTTTTCTTGGGTACAGGCCTTTTGTTCCATTGCTTTGGCTTTTGTGCAGCTGGTCTGAGTCTCTGTTGACTTGGGTTCAGGTAACCTTTACCCTTAGGCAAGTGGGGTTTGGGTTGCCTGTACTAAAATTGGGGTCTTTCAGTAATCTGAGGACTTGGTCTTTTCAGTTGAGAATGTCTCTGCTGAGTGTTTCTCTTCTGAAAATTCCTCTGCTGGTTCAGTGCAGATCTTTTGAGGTTTGCATTCTTAGCCTGAGGCTTCGAAGTACTTGCCTAAAAATTTCCTACTGAGTGGTCAGATTTTCTAGCCTTCACCTGAGGTTTGGGCTTTCTTACCTGAACATTCAGTTTTTCTGGAACCATAGGTCCTTTTCCTTTGTCTAAAACCTTTGGCATTTCTTCAGTCCGAAGAATAGGTGCCACTTGTTTAACAAAGACAGTCTTCTTGCTACTAGAAGCAGCATTCAGATGACCTTGCGAGGTTCCCCCTGGAATGTATCCCAATCCAGATTTTATAGTGGCAGGTCTCTGATAACTCTGAATTTCATCTATTACTTTTGATGCAGAATTCAATAGAGCTAGCTTCTTCTGCGCACTATCCTCACATTTTTGTAGAGTTTCATGCTTCTCAGAGAGGTCATTGAACTTAGTCCTGATCAGCTGAATCTCCTCAGTGGATTTCTCTAGTTTTCCATTTAGGGTCTCTATCAACTTCTCTTTCTCTGAGAGCTGTACTTTCAGAACATCCAGTTCGTCAGTAGTTCCCATTAATTGAGAAGTGATCTCAGCATTACTAGAGTCTTTCCATCTAAGATTTCAGCAATCAGTTCTTTGTTCTGCTCTTGAGTTTCATTCAGCAGTTCTTGTAAAACAGCATAGTCCTTCATAAGACTCTCAAAAGAATCCATCAGGTCAAATTGACTGTTTACAGTGGAACTTGACAACTCTTGTGCTAGTGTAGGAGCAGCAACAGAGATAGAAGAATTTACCTCCTCCACAGCCATTAGACAGATGTCATCACTGTCACTTTCTGAGAACATTTCATCTGAAGAGCTGGAACCTTCTTCAGAGTGTTCTTCCTCTGCAACCATGGCTTTCTTGCTGGAGAACTTCTTGTCTCTCTTTGCTTGCCTTTCTTTTCTCTCCTTAGCACTTAGGTCTGGACAGTCATACTGGAAGTGACCTTTCTTTTGGCAGTTATAGCATCTGTTGGCATCATCATCCCGATTACTTTCCTCCTTTGTCTTGGAGTCCTTCTTTTTGGATGAAGATCCTTCTGCTTTCAGGCCTTTTCTCTTCTCAGTGGATCTGTCCTCAGCCTTTGAATCTCTCTGGTACCTGTGATTCCTGTAACAGTTTTTATATTTTCCATATCTACTATTAAGCCTTTCAAACCTCCTTGCCATCAGTGCTAGCTTATCCTCTAGCACATCCTGATTTTTATCAAGGGAGTTCTCAGACTCTCTAGTTTTACAGGATTTTTCTTTGGCTTTGAAAGCCACATTTTTACTAGATGAAGAATCATCTTTGCTGTCAGCTTTCTTTGATTTCTTATCAATTACGAACTCATAAGCTTTTAGCTCAGAGAAGACTTGTTGGTACGACATTGAATCAATATTCTTGGTATTTTCAATCACCACTGCATGAATATCCCACTTCTTAGATAGACCTCTAAGAATTTTCAATGCAACTTCTCTTTGTGGACATCTCTTTCCAAGTGCATTCAGATCATTCATTATACTGGTGAATCTGACTTCCAATTTGTCAATAGATTCACCATCTTCCATTTCAAAACTGTCAAACTTTCCAATGGCAACTGAAAGTTTGTTTTCCTTGATATGATCTGTGCCTTAGCACATTACAGCTATTGTATCCCATATTTCTTTGGCAGTATTACAATGAGAAATAATTCCCATCACACCATCATCAATAATGCTATATAGTGTGTCTTTGGCAATATAGTCTAGATTGACTAACTTCCTCTCCTCAGGAGTAAGTTGATCATCAGACTTAGGAAATTCAGTCCTGGGATCATTTCTCTTATTTTCTATAACTCTGGGATTCACCACAGTGAATTGGAATGGTCCTTCAGAGACCACTCTCCACATACGTTCATGCTTAGAATACAGGTGAGCCTGCATTCTCAATCTCCACAAATCATAGTTCTCTACTGAGAACATGGGAAGTTTCTTAGAAGACATTATGTTTGAGTCTTTTAAGATTTCAGCAAATAAGATCTATTCAGATAGACCACAAGAATATTTTACCAAATAAGACTATGGTCAACAAAGCAGGTGGTCAAGTTGAACCACTGCTCTGATACCACTTGTTGGTCCCGGTGCAAACGACTTTTACACGTGTATGGGGGGGGGAATACACATGTTCAGTGATTTTAAAACTTTTTCTTCACTGAGGTCAGATGGGTCAGGTTGTCCTGATGATTTTGCCCTGAGAAGCACAGATCGCCCTGAGTCAAAGTCTACCTGAGACAGTGATCCTGAGCTGCTTTCAGAAACCTCAGATAATCCCAACTGAGCCTGAGTTATCAGAGATACTGAGCTGCTTGAGTAGCTACTCAGATGTGCGGAATGGTTGGCCCTAAGTTTATACTCGTTTTATGCTTTGCTGAAAACCTTCCTTTTAATGGAATAATGATTAAGGCTGTGATTCAGTTAGATGCAACTTCAGTGGATTGGTTCCAACTGAATATCAGTGAAAATATGCTTTCAGTTAAAGATATGCAACAGATAATCAATGCAGAACATAAAGTAAAACAACACATCAAGTTATAGTGGTTCAGAGACTCAAGCTCCTACGTCCACTCTCTCTGACCTTCAGAGAAATTCCTTAACCACTTCCTAAGGTTTTCTGACTACCTCTGTAGTTTACTAACCTTTCTATTTTGAGCTTTCTGACTACCTCTGTAGTTTACTTACTCAAAACACACACAAGCTTTCTGACTATCCAAGATAGTTTACTCACTTCTTCTCTAGAGCTTTCTGACTACCTCAATGTAGTTTACTAACTCTTTACAACTCCAACTCACCAACAATCACACTCAAACTACCTTACAAAGGGTTTGGGGTTTCTTGGTTGGTTTCCTACTAGGATGAGATATCCTTTACAATTAAGTACCATGCAAAGGCTAGGATATCTCTACTAAGCTTTGGATATATCTTATCAAAACTAGGCTTAGTGAATGAGCTCTCTTCGATATAAAGCACTTGGGAAATTCTTGGGTTTTTTAGTGCTTCAACTTGCAATAATAAGTTTGAGCTCTTGAGTTGCTTACAAATTTCCCGTAACCTTCAATGTAGAGGGTCACAAGTATTTATAGGCATACACCAAGGTCACTCTTGAAAAACTATCAGTTGGAAGAGATAGCTTCGTGAGTTTCCTCTTATAGTGTGTGATGAACGACTATATTTAGGGTTTGAAACTCCCTAGCATGTTTTAGGCAATCTGCTTTTCATGCAGCCATTCAACACTTTTTGCGATGCGGAACATAGTACTCTTGACATGCTTCAAATGACCTATCGCTTTCGATGTCGATAAAATGCGAGTGTTGTCTTCTTCGATTGGTTTGTTGTCTTGATTAATGTAGACAAACACAATGCTCTTTTTGGTCAATATCTCCGAGTGATATAACCTTAACAACACTTAGTTTTAGTTCCTTTTATGCAAGATTTGAATGTCTTGGCAATATCTATTTTTCTAAGTAATCGCGTTTTTCTCGATATTGTATCCTTGGATAGATATTTTTCGATTGCCTCGGAACATTGGGTTTATCTTGAGCATTGATTACATTCTTGATTCTTGATAATTCTTGTGCCTTGATATCCTTTGTCTTCGATCTTTAGTCTTACATCTTACGTGTCTTACGAGTCTTGATGTCTTATGAGTCTTGATGTCTTACGAGTCTTCACGGATATCTTGGTGATATCTTTGAGTCTTCATCTTGAGTCTTGATTTCTCGATTTCTGCTTTGAGTCTTCAATTTCTCAATTTCTCCACCCGAGTCTTGATTTCTCGGTTTCTCCTTTGAGTCTCCGGGTTCTCGGTTTCTCCTTTGAGTCTTGATTTCTCGATTTCTCCTTTGAGTCTTTTCCGGTTCTCGGTTTCATCTTGAAACTTGAAACTTTCGGTTTCTTCAGAAACTTACTTAGTCTTCAGAATCTAACATGATCTATATCTGCTGACTATACATTGTCTTGATAACATCTGAACACTCTAAAACCGAATCCTGACTCAACTATCAAGATTATCCTGAACATGTCATACTCAGGGGTTTTGGGATCTAATCAAAATCTTCTTTATTAAATTCATCTCCCAACACTGTAGCTTACTAACTCTTTACAACTCCAACTCACCAACATAACACACACAAACTACCTTAACAAAGGGTTTGGATTTTGGGTTGGTTTCCAACTAGGATGAGATATCCTTTACAATAAGAACAATGTAAAGGCTAGGATATCTCTACTAAGCTTTGGATATTTCTTATCAATCTAGGCTTAGTGAATGAGCTCTCTCCAATGTGAAACACTTGGGAAATTCTAGATTTTTCGAGTGCTTCAATTTGCAATAATACGAATGAGCTCTTGAGTTGCTTTGAAATTTCCTGTGACCTCTCAATGTAAAGGGTCACTAGTATTTATAGGCAACTTCACCAAGGTCACTCTTAAAAAACTATCCGTTCGAGGAGATAGCTTCATGAGTTTCCTCTTATGGTGTTTGATGAACGGCTATATTTAGGGTTTTAATACTCCCTTCCATGTTTTAGGAAATATGCAGTCATGTAGCCAATCACCAATTTTTTGCGGTCTGGAACATAGTACTATTGACATGATTGATGTCTGTCACTTTCGATGTCGATAAAAAATGATGTTGTCTTCCTTTGATTGGTTCTTGTCTTCAGTAAATGTAGACAAACATAACGGCTCTTTTTGGTCAATCTCTCTGAATGAGATAACCTTAAACAACACTTAGACTTAGTTCCTTTTGTCTGCATATGAATGTTTTAGGCAATATCTATTTTTCTGAATATTTGCGTTTTTCTCAGTTTTGTAGTCTTCAGACAGATATTATTGATTGCCTCTCGAAAATTCGGGTTATCTTGAGTATTCGATATCTTCTTGAGTCTTCGATAACTCTTGGGTCTTGATATCTTACGTGTCTTGATATCTTGAGTCTTGATGTCTTGATGACATCTTGAGTCTTTAGTATCTTTTGAGTCTTCAGTGACATACTTAGTCTTGATGTCTTGATGACTTCTTGAGTCTTGATGTCTTGATGACATCTTGAGTCTTGATGTCTTGATGACATCTTGAGTCTTGATGTCTTAGTGACATCTTGAGTCTTGATGTCTTGAGTGACATACTGAGTCTTCAATGTCTTCGATAACATCTTGAGTCTTGAGTCTTGATTACTTCTTGAGTTTTCAATTTATTCAGCAACTTACTAAGTCTTGATTTCTTGATTTACTTCTTGAGTCTTGATTTCTTGACAACTTCTAGAGTCTTGATTTCTTGATTTACTTCTTGAGTCTTGATTTCTTGACAACTTCTTGAGTCTTGATTTCTTGATTACTTCTTGAGTCTTGATTTCTTGACAACTTCTTGAGTCTTGATTTTCTTGATTCTTCTTGAGTCTTGATTTCTTGATTTACTTCTTGAGTCTTGATTTCTTGATTACTTCTTGAGTCTTGATTTCTTGATTTACTTCTTGAGTCTTGATTTCTTGACAACTTCTTGAGTCTTGATTTCTTCAAAATCTAACATGATCTATATCTGGCGACTATACATAGTGCGAGATAACTTCTGAACACTCTACACCGAAAACCCCGACTCGATCTATCAAGATTATCTGAACATGTCATACTCAGGGGTTTTGGGATCTAATCAAAACTTCATTATTAAATTCATCTCCCAACAATTTCCCCCTTTTTGATGATGCCAAAACCATCTTGTTACAAAAAACTAACCTATACTCATGTTTCAGTTTGTCTATTACAATCTAAAATGGCAATTTTCTCAATAATTTCAAAACATAAGGCATATCAAACATAAAAGACATGTAAAAAGATAATGAGATATTATCTTTGAGCATAAAGATAAAATTTTCATTGATGTAAGATAAGAGTTACAGATTACAATGAAAATCAAAAACAAAAACAGAAATACAGAATCTTCAGTCTTCTTCAACTTCTTTAAAGGCATCAGCAATTTTCTTTTCTTCAGCTTCTTTCTGAGCCTTTCTCTTCAAGGTTTGTGCCAACAACTCACTTAGTTTGCCACTAGGCCTTTCCCCCTTTTTGACACCATACCTTGGAAGAAGTTGAGTCAGTGCAGTATCCATATGGTATTGCTCTTTGCTTATACTTCGCACTTCCCCTGCCAACTGATCATGCTCATCCTCTAGCCTTCTCATGTAATTTTTAGCCATTGAGAGCTCATCTGAAAGAGGTGCAAACTGATTTGAGAAGACATTATGCATCATTTCTGTCATCTTGGTCATGAGCATAGAGCCCATTTCCTCAACAACTGTCTTGATCATTAGATCATTCTTCTCAACCAGCTTGGCTTCTAGATGGGCAGTTTTTTCCTGATACATCTGCTTCATCTCTGCATTGAGCTCAGTTTTGACTACATCAACCTTTCCTTCCAAAGTAGTCATTTTATCTGCAAGAGATGTTTGTAGTTGCAGCATGTCTGAAGATGAACTCAGATTTTCCAGCTTTTGAGATTGGCTTGCCAAGGTTTCTTCAATTTGAGTCACTTTCTCCACCATTGGTACCACCTTCTCCAATTTATTCAGGATAGGACTGAGATCTATCTCTGGAGTGTGTACAACTTTTTCCACCTGAGCTGGGTGCTCCATCTGAGCCTCAGTCTGCATATCAGACATAACTGATTTAAAGATAGGAACTTCAGTAGCTTTGGCATAATGTTTAATAGTGCTAAAAGATACCTGGAGAGTGTTAACTTCAGTCTGAGGATGTGAGATTTCAGTCTGTCCAGCATCAGTGTCCTTCTGAGATTGATTTTCAGCATCATCTGGCTTGTCACCCTCTTTATCTTGATCCTCATCTCCTTCTGGATTCTTAGAACTGGAGGCATCAACATCAGCTTTCCTTCTCTCAGCCACCTTCCTCTTGACTAGCTCATCAAAATCAGCAATTTTCATTCTGAGCTTGGTCTTCCTGAATCCAGAGAACTCTGTCAGAACAGCAGTCTCAGCATTCCACCAACATCCTCTCCTCTGAAGGAGACTATATTCAGCATCTCTGGAAGAGTCTGATTCAGGATGTAGACCGTGGTTCTGAGTCTGAAGAAAAGATCCTGAAGGTCAGGATATGCACTCAGCTCAAGGTATCTGTCCAGAATGAATTGTTCCCCCTTGCTGCGCCACTCAGTTTCTTCTGCCTCTCCCTTCTTCAACTTTGGGCTCTCAGGGTCAGTAGGATCAGATTGTAAGAGTTCTGGTGCTGAGGGATCGAGAAATGATTCACTCAGGAGCGCATCCAAATTCAGCAGTTCCTGAGGTTCAGACTGATCTGAGGTCTGAACAGGTATCTCTTCAGTAGGAACCTGAGGTCCCTTGAAGATTTCCTGAGAAATTTTATCTGAGCTCAGAGAAGTTCCGAGTACCTCAGAGAAAACCTGTTGAATTTTATCTGAGCTCAGAGAAGTTTCCAGAACCTGCAGTGGAGATTTCAGCCCTTGCTGGACTTCAGGTTGAATTTCCTCAGTGTCACTGACCTCCTCCTCAGTAATAGATTGAAGCTTTCTGCGTTTCTGAGGAGCCAGTGCTTTCTTTTTCAGATTCTCTCCTTTTTCTCTTTCCTTCCTTTCAAAGTCTTCTTTAATGATGGTGTCTTGAACATTATTTTTGACTTTGGAAAGGATGAGGATTTGGCAAAGATGTCCTCCTCTTCTCTGCACATTTCCAAGATGAATGCAATCTTGGTTGCATGAAGGATCTTTCCTTTGACAACAACAGACCCATTTACCTTCTGTACTTGTTTGGCTTTATCACTCACCACCTTGATTAAATAGTGTAACCAGTTGAATGCAGTGGTAGGTGAATCTTCAATTGCCGCCATCAGCCTCAACTTAGGCGTGCTTATCTGTTCAAAGCTGCCAGACCTACTCATGATGCATTTACTTACAATGTCCAGCAATACTCGATATTTAGGCTTCAAATGCCTTTTATTCAGAGTAGCTTCAAACTTTACTGGATGCTCTGCAATTTTATCCAGATATTCTTGCTCCCTACCCATCATATATACCGTAGGGTCTTAACCTTTATCGCTTAATTCGTATATGGCATTAAGATTCTTAGGAATAATATACAATTCCCTAACAAAATCCACATATTTTGAACTATGCTCTAAATGTGATACAGTAATCTGCGATTCTATACAATCTTCATCATCTAACTTTAAATTCGAGATAAACTCTATTACCTCTTTTGCATATTCGGCCTCCAGTTGATTCGCAACCAGGCAAGTAAGCTTTGCCAACCGAATCATATGTAACGCTTCCTCTTCGTGAGTTGCATTTGATGAGCTTTCGAGAGAGACGACATATTCATACCAAGGTTTATTAGAAATGGCGAGCTTGTCGTATACAGAAAATGTCATTTTTGGAGAATTTCTTTGTGAAGAGTTTTGAGAAAGATGATAAATTTCTGGGCAATCGAGAGTTTTTGAAGCAGAGTGTTTGAAGATGAAGACTACTTTGGAATCGGGCTTTGAAGGAATTTCTTCAATAGATATAGGATTTTGATTTATTGAAATCGCATAGATGAAGAAAAATCGACGGTCGAGATTAAAAACCGACTAAATTGGGTATATGAAAGGACGATCTCACAAATATAACGCTGCCAATTTATCCCTATTGGTGATTAATGAACAGTGCATTTAATTACTGTTCCTGCAGACCATTGACTTTCTTCGTGGATTTCAAAGGTCCCGCCCAAATATTCCTTCAGGTGTTTTGTTATTTATTGCCAATGATTACTGAGATTCAGTTAGACAATAAATGTGTTGCATGAGTCAATACTTCTTCAGACTAATTTCCTCCATCAGTCTTACTGAGTTTTGACCTTGATAAAATGTCAGTATAATATTGAGTACTGATCTTGATAACAGGTCAGTATAATACTGAGTTCTGATCTTGACAAAAGGTCAGTATAATACTGAGTACTGATCTTCAGGATAACTGAGTTTCCCAAGACTTAATGTCCAGTACTCTCAATTTTATCCTGAGTTTTTCAGTAAAAACCTGAGAAAACTTCATGCATCTGAAAACCTTCAATTTTTCAGATTTACTTTATTCACCTGGATCCAACATACCTAATTCAACTGATAGTTCCTGAAATCTTGATTCAGCCAAAGGTTTAGTCAAGATATCAACTCTCTGTTTATCAGTATGAATTTTCTACATTCTGATGTCTTTCTTCTCAACATGATCTCTGATGAAGTGATGTCTGATATCAACATGCTTACATCTGGTGTGCAATACAGGATTTTGTGTAATAGAAATTGCACTATTATTATCACAAAATATAGGTACTTCATTGGCTATAATCTTATAATCCCTTAATTGTTGTCTGAGCCAAAGAATCTGTGCACAACAACTTCCTGCAGCCATGTATTCAGCTTCAGTAGTACTGGTTGCTACTGAGGTTTGTTTCTTTGAAAACCATGATATCAGTTTACTTCCAAGAAATTGACAAATTCCTGTGGTAGACTTCCTGTCAATTCTACATCCTCCATAATCGACATCCCGAATAACCCGGTTAATTCAAGGTTATCATCAGCTGGATACCATAATCCTCTATTCACAGTGCCTTTAAGATATTTCAGAATCTTTTTGGCAGCCTCCATGTGACTAGCCTTAGGATTAGCTTGGTATCTTGCAATATCCCAACAACAAATGTAATATCAGGCCTACTTGCTGTGAGATAAAGCAGTGATCCAATGATCCCTCTATAATCAGTGTGATTTACTGATTTGCCTTCAGGATCAGGATCCATCTTGTAGTTAGTATTCATAGGAATTCTAACTGCATTGCAATTCTGTACACCATACTTTGCAATCAGATCTCTGGTGTATTTTGCTTGATTGATGAAAATTCCTTCCTTAGTTTGTTTCACCTGAAGTCCAAGAAAGAAATTCATCTCCTCCATCATTGACATCTCAAACTTTCCTTTCATCACGGTAGAAAACTTTTCACACAGCTGATGATTTGGAGATCCAAATATGATGTCATCTACATAAATCTGAACAAGTAAGATGTCTTTCCCATCTTCTATCCTGAACAGAGTCCTATCAACAGTTCCTTTGATAAAACCATGGTCAGTAAGAAACTGAGAAAGGGTATCATACCATGCTCGGGTGCTTGCTTAAGACCATTCAAGGCTTTCTGAGCACGTAAACTTGGTCATTCATGCGAAACCAGAGCTTGTTCTACATAAACCTCTTCCTTAAGCACACCATTCAAAATGCACTTTTCACATCCATCGATGGTATGTGAATTTAATGTGGGCAGCATATGTAAGAAACAATCTGATGGCTTCTAGTCTTGCAACAGGTGCAAAGGTTTCATCATAATCCAAGCCTTCTTCTTGGGAATAACCTTGTGCAACTAGCCTTGCCTTGTTTCTCACAATGTTGTTGTTTACATCTCTCTTATTCTTGAACACCCACTTAGTTCCAATCACATTGTGCCTCTTAGGTCTATCCACTAGCTCCCAAACTTCATTCCTTGAGAACTGATTCAGCTCTTCTTGCATAGCAGTAATCCAAAATGAATCTTGTAGAGCTTCTTCAATCTCAGTAGGTTCTTTTTTAGATAGGAAACAACAGAACAAAGCACTTTCTCCATGAAACCTTCTTGTTTTGACACCATCTGATTGATCACCAACAATCTGACTTTTAGGATGACTATCCAACCATTTTCTCCTGGATGTTCCCCTTCAGTAGTATACTCAACATCAGAAATGTTAGGTTCATGTAGTTCATTAAATTCAGGGAACAACAAAAAAGGAGAAAGAGAATCATCTTCCTCAGGGGAAATTCTATTCAGAACATTGTCAGAGACATTTGTTCCCCTTTGGTTGATAGGTTCAGAGTTTGCCTCAGTTGTGACCACATCTTCATCGGTATTACATACCTGAGTCTGAACTGGTGTATGTTCAGATTGGTCAGCTTCAGTGTGTTGGCTTTCCTTCGGTGGAGAATTTCCATCCTGAGTCTCACCATCCTAAGTTTTTCCATCCACGAAATTCTTTATGCGAGTCTGATTCACTCCATTCATAGAAAGTGTCGACTTTCTTTTTTTGAGTTCGGAGGATGTTTTATCATTCTTTTTTTCGGGCTAAGTCCGGTGATTCTCTTGATCGGTTCTCCGAAGTCATGTTCCTGTTTCTTCCGAACACAAGTAGATTCATAAAAAAAACATGAGGTGTTTCTTCCACAACAAAAGTCCTCTGATTGTAAACTCTGAAAGCTTTCTTGGGCGAATATCTAAGAATATCCCTTCATCGACTTTGCTATCAAAAGTTTTCAACCGATCTTTACCATTATTGTGTATGAAACACTTGCAACTAAACACACGAAAGAAATAAACAAGAGGCTTCCTTTCATTCCACAGCTCATATGGAGTTTTTCCTTGGTTCTTGGTCAAGCATGGATGCATTACGAGAGTAGCATCTTGCGGTGTTGATAACCCCACCCCAAAAATCTCTTAGGAATATCGGCTTGGCAATCATTGTCCTTGTAGCTTCTTTTCAGTCATATTTCTTCTTTCAAAGAACACCATTACATTTGTGGGGTCCTTGCAAATGATGTTTCATGAGCTATTCCATTTCATTTGCTGAATAATCGGATATGATATGATCGATAAACTTCGGTTCCTTTATCTCGATCGATTTTGACCACACTCGATTCTTTTCGATCTTGAGCATTTTTCGATGGTTCAGGCGATTTTATCTCGGTCTCTTTCTTCTTGAGTAAGAATATGACCCATGTGTATCTAGAGTAGTCATCAACTACCACAAGTGTGTATTTTACGCCATTAGTGCTCCGCGGTGTTCTTGGACCAAAGAGATCCATATGTAACAGTTGTAGTATTCTATCGATAGAAACATCTACTTTGCTTTTGAAAGATGCTCGATTTATTTTCCTTTCGACAAGCATCACATGCATGATCTTTCTTGAACACTTCATTGGGTAACCCCCACAAGTGCTAATCTTGCAAGTTTGTTCGGGGTTTTGAAGTTTAAGTGATTCATTCTTTTGTGCCACAACCAACCCGGTATCGGTGGAACTTTTTGCAACCAAACATGTATCTTTAGGAGTTGAACTCAATCGACCAAGATACACATTTCCTTTTCTAGTACCCGGTCGGTAAAATTTTATGTGAAGTATTGTCTTTTTACATAACATAAGTTCTTTGAGAACTCAACACTTGAATCCTTTGTCACATAATTGGTGATAGAAAGCAAGTTATGCTTTAGACCGGACACATATGAAACACCATGGATATGAGCAGTCAACTTCAAGAGTTTCATATCCTTGGTTTGTCCTTTGGAATTGTCTCCAAATGTGATCGATGGCCTTTTTGCTCAACATAGTCATTGATTAGTTGCTTATATCTGTCATATGTCTTGAACATCCACTATCCGGATACCATACTGCCGAGAGCCAACTCATTTCCACTCATCGATCTTTGTTTGTTTTCATTACTTCGATGCCCTTTTCCTTCACCTCCTCCACAACCATAAGACGGATATCATCACTTTGTCACTATCGATAAAATCTCATCGAGGAAGCTGGAACCTTCTTGAGAATGTTCTTCTTCCTCGGCAATCATCTTTTCTTCTTTGGAGATCTTCTTGTCTCTCTTGGTTTGTCTTTCCTTTCTTTCTTTCTTTTCATTTCGGGGCGGTCATATTGAAAGTGACCTTTCTTCTGACAGTTGTAACATCTGTTGGTATCATCTTCCTGATCACTTTCCTCCTTGGTTTTGGAGTTCTTCTTCTTGGATGAGGATCCTTCAGCTTTTTGGTCCTTTCTTTTCTCAGTGTATCTGTCCCCGAACCACGAGTCTCTCTTGTACTGTGATTCTGTAATATTTCTTATATTTCCCATATTTGCTATTGAGTCTTTCAAACCTCCTTGCCATCATTTTAAAACTATCCTCCTCCGCTTTCATCCTGATTTTTGGCAAGTGAGTTCTCAGACTCTCTAGACTTACATGATTTATCTTTTGCTTTGAAAGCCACATTCTTGCTAGATGAAGAATCATCTTTGTTGTCAGATTTCTTAGTTTTCTTGTCAATCACAAGCTCATAAGCTTTCAGTTCAGAGAAAACTTGTTGATATGGCATGGAATCAATATTTTTGGTGTTTTCAATCACCACAGCATGTATATCCCATTTCTTAGATAATCCTCTAAGAATTTTTCGATTGCCACTTCTCTCTGTGGGTATCTTTTCCCAAGAGCACTCGGATCATTCATGATCTTTAGTGAATCGACCTCAAGTTTGTCAATGGATTCACTATCTTCCATTTCAAAGCTATCAAACTTTCCAATTGCAACAGAAAGTTTGTTTTCCTTGACATATAACAACAAGTGTGTCCCATATTTCTTTTGCAGTTTCACAGTGAGAAATCATCCCCATAACACCATCATCAATAGTGTTATACAAAGTATCTTTAGCAATGTAGTCAAGATTGACTAACTTTCTCTCATCAGGAGTAAGTTGATCATCAGTTTTGGAAATTCATCTCGGGATCATTCCTCTCGATTATCGGTGATCTTTGGGATTCCTATGATAAATTTGAATGGTCCTTGAAAAACACTCTCTACATTCTTTCATGTTTTGAATACAGATGAGCATGCATTCTCAATCTCCATAGATCATAGCTCTCAACAGAGAACATACGAAGTTTCTTAGAAGGCATGATGACTGAGCCTTGTAAGATATCAACAAACAGATCTATTCGATTAGACCACCAAAAGTCTTTCGACAAAATAGACTATGGCTACCAAAAGCAAGTGATCAAATTGAACCCTTTGCTCGATACCACTTGTGGGTCCCGTCTTGCTAACGAGTCTCACACACGTGTATGGGGGAATACTGGCGTGTTGATGATTTTTAGAACTTTTCTTTCAGAGGTCGGATGGGTCGAGGTTATCGATGATTTGTACTGAGAAGCCTGATTGCCTTGAGTCAAAAGTCTCTTGAGACAATGATCTCTGAACTTTTCGAAGCTTGATTAGCCCAAGCGAGCTGAGTTTATCGGAGATCTGGTAACTTGGATCGAAAAAATTATCTTCTTGAACCCTCGGTAGAGTTAGTTCGGTTTGGTAACTATCTGTTCTAGCTTCAAAGTTTCCTCTTATGGTGTTTGATGAGCAGCTATATTTAGGGTTTGAATACTCCCCTTGCATGTTTTTAGGAAATATCTTGATCATGTAATAATCACCAATTTTTTTGCGATGCGGAACATAGTACTCTTGACATGATTGATGTCTTATCGCTTTTCGATGTCGATGAAATGCAGTGTTGTCTTCTTCCTTTGATTGGTTCTTGTCTTGATAAATGTAGACAAACATAACTTGACTCTTTTTGGTCAATCTCTCTGAATGAGATAACCTTAAACAACACTTAGACTTAGTTCCTTTTTATGCTGCGTATGAATGTTTTTGGGCAATATCTATTTTTTTTTAGAATATTTGCGTTTTGCTCGGTTTGTAGTCTTGAGGCGAGATATTACTCGATGCCTCTGAACATTGAGGTTATCTTTGAGTATTGATATCTTCTTGAGTCTTCAATAACCTTTTGGGTCTTGATATCTTACGTGTCTTGATATCTTGAGTCTTGATGTCTTCATGACATCTTGAGTCTTGATATCTTCGAGTCTTCGATGTCTTGATATCGTTGGGAGATGAATTTAATAAAGATATATGATTTTGATTAGATCCCAAAACCCCGAGTATGACATGTTAGGGATAATCTTGATAGTTGAGTCGATTCGGTTTTTATAGTATTAGGATGATATCTGCAAAATGTATAGTCAGCAGATATAGATCTGGTTAGGATCTGAAGATTCTCTGAAGTTTCAGTATAAAACTAAGTTTTAGAAGACTTCGATAAAATCGAAATCGAAGACTCGATTAATGGCCCGAGATCTTGAGACTTCGATATGGCGAGATCTTGAAGACTCGATTAATGGCCGAGATCTTGAAGACTTAGTATGAAATCGCGAGGCAAGACTCAAAGATGAAGACTTCAATATATCGGTCGATTATATCTGTGAAGACTCAGAAGACTCAGAAGACGAAGACTTCGAAGACTCGAAGACCTGTAGAAAAAAAAAAGAACCGATGATCAAGAATCTTTGAAGGCCGATAATTCTTCAAGACTTCGATAATGTCTTGAATGCTTCGATATAAACTGAATGTTCCGAGGCCTTTGAAAATATCTATCCGGAAGGATACAATCTTGAGAAGATCGCGATTCCTTAGAAAAATAGATATTGCCCAAGACATTCCCATGCAGACAAAAGGAACTAAGACAAAGTGTTGTTAAGGTTATATAAACTCAGAGTTTGTAACCAAAAGAGCCGTTGAAGGTGTCTACCTTTAACTAGAGACAAAAGTAAAAAAAAGAAAAGACGACCTTTGTACCATCTTGACCTTTGACGGTGACGTCGTCCTTTGAAAAAAAAAGATGTCGAGTACAAAAGTTCCAGATTGCAAAAAGTGAAGACCCGGCTACATGAAAGGTTATTGCCTAAAAGCGTGTTAGGGAGTTTCAAACCCTAAATATAGCCGTTCCTCACACACCATAAAGAGGAAACTCACGGTATCTCTCTCCAACGGATAGTTTTTCAAGAGTGACCTTGGTGTATGCCTATAAATACTTGTGACCTTCTACATTGTAAGGTTACGGGAAATTTATAAGCAACTCAAGAAGCTCAAACTTATTATCGCAAAGTTAAAAGCACTAGAAAAACTTAGAATTTCCCAAGTGCTTTTATATTGAAGAGAGCTCATTAAACTAAGCCTAGCTTGATAAGATATATCCAAAGCTTAGTCGAGATATCCTAGCCTTTGCATTGTACTTCATTGTAAAGGATATCTCATCCTAGTTGGAAACCAACCGAGAAACTCCAAAATCTTAAGAAGGTAGTTGGAGTGTGTTTGTTGGTGAGAAGAGTTGTAAAGAGTTAGTAAACTTCGCGGAGTAGTCAGAAAGCTCTAGAAGTGAAGTTAGTAAGCTACAGAGGTAGTCTGAAAGCTTGTTTGTGTTTGAGTAAGTAAATTACGGAGGTAGTCAGAAAGCTCAAGGTCGGGTTGAGTAAAGTAAACTCGTGGAGTAGTCGAAAAGCTTAGGGCGAGTTGAGTAAGTAAACTACTGGCGGGTAGTCGAGAAAGCTCGGAAGTGATTAGTGAATTTCTCTGAGGATCAGAGAGAGTGGACGTAGGAGCTTGAGTCTCTGAACCACTATAAATTGTTGTGTTGTTTATTGCTTTCCTTATCTGTGCTTAACTATTGCATTGATTTAAATCAGAAAGCATATTTTCACTGAGATTTCAGTTGGAATCAATCCACTGGAAGTTGCACATAATTGAATCACAGCCTAATCACTATTCCATTCAAAGGAAGGTTTTCAAAGAAAGCTTAAAACGAGTATAAACTAAAAGGGCCAACCATTCCCCATCCGAGTAGCTAGAACACATAGTTACCAAACTGAACTTACTCTTACGAGGGTTCGATAAGTTAGTTATCGATCCAAGCAACTTCGGGATCTCTGAAACTTCGGGACTTCGGTTGGGATTATTTGAGGTTTTAAAAGCGGCTTCGGGATCACTGTCTCGATGAGACTTTGACTTCGAGTGATTTGTGCTTCTCGGGACCAAATCTTGAGACGATCGACCCAAAGTGACCTCGATAAAAAGAAAAGTTTTAAAAACAATGAACACGTGTATTCCCCCCATACGTGTAAGACTCATTTGCACCGGGACCAACAGTAACATACTGAGTCTTTAGAGTCTTTAGTGACATCCAGTCTTCTTGATGTCTTGATGACATCTCTTGAGTCTTTAGTGTCTCCGTGACTTCTTGAGTCTTGATGTCTTGATGACATCTTGAGTCTTGATGACATCTTGAGTCTTGATGACTTAGTGAGTCTTGATTTCTTGATGACATCTTGAGTCTTGATGTCTTGATTATATCTTTGATCTTGAGTCTTGATGACATCTTGAGTCTTGATTGTCTTGATAACATCTTGAGTCTTGATTTACTTCTTGAGTCTTGATTTCTTGACAACTTCTTGAGTCTTGATTTCTTGATTACTTCTTGAGTCTTGATTTCTTTAGCAACTTCTTGAGTCTTGATTTCTTGATTACTTCTTGAGTCTTGATTTCTTGACAACTTCTTGAGTCTTGATTTCTTGATTCTTCTTGAGTCTTGATTTCTTGACAACTTCTTGAGTCTTGATTTCTTGATTACTTCTTGAGTCTTGATTTCTTGATTACTTCTTGAGTCTTGATTTCTTGATTACTTATTGAGTCTTGATTTCTTGATTTACTTCTTGAGTCTTGATTTCTTGACAACTTCTTGAGTCTTGATTTCTTGATTACTTCTTGAGTCTTGATTTGTTCGACAACTTCTTTGAGTCTTGATTTCTTCAAAATCTAACCTGATCTATATGTGTTGGCTATACATGGTGTAGATAACTTTTTGAACACTCTATACTGAAACCTGACTAAGTCTATCAAGATTATCCTGAACATGTTATACTCAGGGGTTTTGGGATCTAATCAAAACTTCTTTATTAAATTCATCTCCCAACATAATCCAATAAAATTATTATCCAAATTTCACGAACAATCATTGAGTAATTAAAATTCCGCAAAAATCTGCAAATTTCACGAACAATCATTGAGTAATTTAATCATCCAGTATGTGCAATTATCCTAAATTAGGAATTTTTTAATTTCTCGCGGGTCAGGCCCAACTCGTACGAATTCGTGCTTCCTGTTTCTTCTTCCTCGCGATCTGGGTGCTTCTTCCTTCGCGATCTACCAGACTTTTGCTTCTGATATTTTTGTTGTTGTTATTGTTGTATGGAATTTGATTGAATAAACCTTCTCTTCTCACGCTGTTCTTTAATCTATAATTTGGGACTGAGGATTTTTTTTTCGCGCTTGTACTGATTTTTGTTCATGTAGTAACACTCTTTTGTTCATAGGGTAACACTCTTTTGTTCATATAGTAACACATCAAGTTGTTCTTTAATTTTATAATTTTGGACTGAGGATTTCTTTTCGCGCTTGTACTGGTTTTTTTTATGTGGTAAAACGTTTTTCTTCATAGGGTAACACTTTTTGTTCATGTAGTACCACATGTTTTTCTTCATAGGGTAACACTTTTTGTTCATGTAGTAACACATATTTTTTTAATAATATGTAACACTGTACATATGTTGTCGTGATACTAAGTGAATACTCATGTGTTACCATATGAACAACAATGTGTTACCATATGATAATGTATTTTTTTTTAAATGATAATGTGATTTTTATTTTACGTAATGTGCTCAATAAAAATTGAATCTACGACCAAATACATTAACAACAGACCTGAATCACTAGGCTACAACACATATTTGACAAAAATATCCATCTATAAATATATATTTGTTCTGCCCACCCAACTCCACGACTTGGACACATGGCCCACTTCCCCGTGTCCGACCATTAAACCCGCCCGACCCACTCGACCAAAGAAGATTTTTAAGTAATTTGCTTTAATTATGGTGTATTGCACATATCAATTGTGTGCAATATTTCACAAGAGCCCTACTCTTAAAATTCAACCATTGTTTTTTAATAAGGAAACTGAGTGAATAAAAAATGAGAGTGCAGTATCAATAAGAATCAAATTAAAAACAAAATATATATTTTTATAAAATATTATTTATAGAAAATAGAAAATTTTATCCTTGAAAATAAATTAAATAATTTTTACAAAATAACCTAGGAATACAGTAATGAAATAGGTACTCCTCCACTTGGTATAAACATCTTTAGAGGACAATGTTGTTAAACAGGATTTAGTAAATAAAATATTGCCAAAAAATTTATATAGATCTGGTTCATACTATGAACCTTGTTTTTAATTTATGGGCATTTGAATCTATCCAGGTTATGATACGGGTCAAGTTTTGTGGGTAAGAAAAATGTATTGAAATGAGTGAAATGAATCAAATAATCTAAGTTCATAGCATAGACCTAGTTCATGAGAGTTCAACTTAAAAATATTAATATATAAACTGAAAATGCTTGAGCCTTTTATGAAAGTAACCTGCAAATAATTTAAAGAAAAAAAGACTTTGGGCTTCAAATTTGAATACGTCTGAGATCATGGTCTTCTATCTTTGAATTTTAAAAACAGACTTGAAAATTTTTAGGGATAGATTCTGTGAAAAAAAAACGTATAATTAAATATTTTAGTAGGATACTGTAGGTCCCGAACGGGTTTCGTGAGGGCAGAAGTCTAGAGGGGAGGGGTGAATAGATTTCTGAAAACTTTTTCGTGTAGATCAGGTGTGATTGCAGTTTGCTCGATCGAGTGCAAAAAGAATCGGTTTGGATCGATATCAACTTCTTGATCGCTTTGAGGGCGGTCGATTCGGTGTCTATCAGTTTAACTAATTGTGAGGAAGCTAGTTTATACCCGTGTGAAAAACCAGTTTATAACAAATCAGATTCCGAAGCTGTTTTCAATCAGATGACTATGGAGTCAATCTGATCAGATCAGTAACTTGGTGCTAGTTGATCCTAACTCAGAATATGTATGCATATTTAATCAAGTTGTGTGAAATAGTGTAAAGCAATTATTCAAACAGGTAAATGCACACAAGATTTATAGTGGTTCGGACAATCAGTCTTACGTCCACTCTTCCCTATCACAAGGGGCACCAACTTAACCGACTTAATCAACTGGACTTAGATTATTGTGTTATTCCAACACATTACACCAACATATATTTAGAGAGCTCTCACTCAATCGATCCCATAAATCAGAACTAGAAACCCTAGTCTGAAATCTTGCTAAACAAACTTAACCTAACTTTGGGTTTTGGGTAAGATTTGTTGTTTGTTCCAACTTTGAAATCTTTCCTAGTATTTAAGTAGCCTAACAGCTAGAGGATAAGATTTCTGTGCTAAGAAATATGGGATGAACACTTAGAAAATAATCTTCAAGGTTGTGTTCTTCATGCGGAAATTTTGCTGTAGTATGAGCTTCTTGATAATTTCCGTTTTTTTCACTCTGAAGAGTAATCCCATATTTATAGACCTCGAAATCAAAGAGCAGTTGGAGAGCAATTTGAATTTCCGACTATATTTGATAGATATGCATGATTTGATTTGACGTGCTTCCAGGTACGACATGGCCGAAAGCGTGTATGTCGTTTTTCTAGCCGTTTGACTATGCAGCGCCGAAATCCGCAGTGTCAGCTCAGGTCATACGTGTTTTGTTCTTATTGGTTAACAAGTACAGTATATCAGAGTTTCTTCACCAACTAAAGTTGACATTCTTCTTGTTCAGATCAACAACGTATGGCATGGTGAAACATTAGTTGACACCTGGTGTGAGCTGACCTGATCAGTTACAACTGATCAGTCTACCTGATAGAGTCTTCTGGTGCCAGTTGTCTTAGCTCAACTAGAAGACTCGGCTGATGTAGGTCTCTTGGTCTGATCTTCTGGTAGTCATCTGATCTTCAGGTCTTCTGAATTTATGTTTCATGACTTCACCTGATTATCTGACTTTATAAGATCGTCCGATCTTCTGTCCTTCCCTTGCCTTCTGGCCAGTCGGACTTCAGCTGATCTTTTGTTCTCAGCTGGTCTTTAGATCTAACCTATACATATTGAGTTCCCCCTCAATATGTGACCTATCTTATACATCAGTTGTTCTATACAATAATTATCAACTGGTCATCTTATAACTGGTATTAAAAACATCGGTCACCTAACAGGTCTGACTGGTCCTATTGCATGTGTTTTAGAACTTTCATCAAAACTCTAAATTTCCTAACAATTTCCCCCTTTTTGATGAAACCAAAACACTTGAGAAACCAACACAGTTGATAAATAAAAAACAATAAAGAACACATAATTAGAAGACAATGAGATTTTGTCTTAGGATCAGAAAAAAAAAATAAACTTTTCATTCATCAGATTTATCGATTACATATTACATCAGAAAAGTTTGGGTTTAAATTCAGCTGATCCTAAACAGTCTTCTGATCTTTAATCTTTTGGGTTATATCCCTCTGGCATTTCTCGTTGATCCTGAGGAATGTTGAATATCCGGTATAGCTTCCATTTGACATCATTGATCTGCTGAGGATCAGTTATGCGAGCTTTGTTCAGGATGTCAAAATAGAACCTTTGAAATGCCAGTCTGTCAAATGAGCCATCTTCCTTCTTCGAGTATTCCATCACGTCATACTCTTGACAAGATATTCTCACATTGATTACTCTGGCCTCATTTTCCAGATATTTCAGAAAATCTGGGTGCTTGTTCTCCAACCAGTTGAGAAATTCTGCATCTGGTGATTCTTCTTGTGGCACTAGGTCCAGAACAAATGCATCCAGAAGCCATTCACTTCTGATCTTATTCCATTCCTCAAACCTATCAGCATGTGCAGCAGTTTTCGGAATGATTTCATCAACTCTTGCTGGCAACTGAGGTTCTGGCCCAGATTTTCCGACTTTGCCTTTCTTCGCCCTCGATCTATATTTCTTTTTCAGACCTTCTACCTCTGCCAATTTTTCTGCTCTTCTTTTTTCTTCACTAATTCGAGCTTCTTCAGCAATCTGCTCCTTAGACAGTTTCTCAGCCAGTTCCTTATCAGCCTGTATCTGGCTAGCTGTGTTTCTCGTGACTCTCTTAGTCTGAGTGGCTGGTACAGGTTTTGATGTCCCAGCACCCGCAGCTAACTTTCTTGCCTTTGACTTCTCCATCTTCCCAGAAATTTCATTAGCAAACAGATCCAGATGGTCTAGTCTCTGGCCATAGGATTCAACTGTCTGAATCAGTTCTTCTGTTGTTCTGATAAAGTCAGTTGGTTTCTCAACCTGTCCTTCCCCCTTTTTGGTTTGATCAAAAAGAGCGTTGAGGTGGGAAGTCAGAGATCCAAAGCTGACTGATATAGCCTTGTTAAGATCTTCAACAGATAAACCTTGAGCTTGAGTAGATAGATTTTGAATCTTTGAGATCAACTCAGTCTTGACAGATTCAACGGTAGTAGATAGGGTAAGAATGAGTTTATCAAGTTTTTCTTCAGTCATTTCAAGCTTTTCTGTGACCATCAGAAGAGAAACTTGTTGTTGATCAACCTGAATTAACTTGTCGTCAACTGTCTTCTTAAATTCAGCAGTCAGATTGGTCACGATTTGAGAGAACTGATCTTTGATTGCTTCAATCTGGGAAATAGCCAATTCCCATTGATCCATTATCTCTTTGAGGCCAATTTGCCTCTGATCAGCTATTGTGTTGCTAAGTTCATTAGCCAACACTCCCTCAAATTCTTCTTTCAGAAGATCTTTAAAACAAGATCTGATCTCCTGAAGTTGATCAGTGGTGATGTGTGTTGCAGGAATATTTTGCATCACCTGATCATTTCCAGTTGTTTGCGCCTCCAGTGGCTGGTCATGAACTGCAGCACCAGTTCCACTATCATCGGCAACTCCCACATCCTTCATAGGATCATCTTCCTTATGAGTTTCTTCAGCAGTCTCCAGTTCGACTTGTTCAATTATTCCCAGCTTTTTGTGGATCAGAGCTTTGATCGCTTCAGCAGTTATCAGTTCAGCTGGTGATCCTACCTGAGCAGATTTCTTCATGTCGAAATCAAAATCTGCGAATGCATCAGCACCTCCCATCTGTTCAATAATGATCATGAAATCTGAGAAGTTCTTCAAACGGAGATCTTTCCAGGTGAGGATCTCCATTACTTCTTCCCGAATAACAGGATGGGCTTCCAACTCTGGATACAACTCATCAATATAGCGTTCAATTCTCATTCTGACCATTTTCTCGGTGATGGTCTTGGATGATCTGGACTCAGGAATCACCTGTTCAGATCGACCAGGTTTCGGTTGATGAGATGTAGAGGGTTCTGGCGGCGTCTGAGTAGCTGGATGTTGGCTGATTGGCTAAATCTGCAGAGGTTCTGCTGTAGCAGCAAGTGCGTCTGGTTCTGCAGCAGGTGATCTTACTGGTTCGCAAACTGGTGAACTTTCAGGTTCGCGAGCAGGTTAAGGAGGAGGAGAAATATGCTCAGCAGCTAGAAGTCTGAGAGGTGAATTAGCGCGAGATTGAGGTGACGGAGATCGTTCGTCCCTTGCTCTTCCCTCAGATTGTTCTGGCAAGCTCTTAACTTGAGAAGCCTGCCTATCTGATGTTTCAGCAGATCTCTGCTGCGCATTAGGTTGATCTGGCACTCCTTCTTCATCTGACTCGTCTTCTAGAAAAAGAGCCATGGCGGCCTGTTTTACCTTCTTTAGCCTCTTCTCCTGAACTTTTACCAGTTTTCTCTTCTTCTTTTGAGGAGCATCAGTTGCAGACGTAGCTGCCTCCTTGTTTTTCCCTTTCTTAGTCGTAGGGGGAGTGGGCCGCATATCATCATCTGATGGCCCATAGATGGCAGTTGTGGTTGAGAGAAATGCCGTTCTGATCCCATTCAGCATTGGGCATCTTGTCCTTCAGAATGACTGCAACCTTGTTTAGATTGCTGATACTCTTCTTCAGATAGACTTGTCTCTGTTCACTAATTCCAAACTTGTCATGTTCTTGGAGCAGAATAGCCTTCAGAAAACCATGCCAATTAATATTTTTTGCTTCATCTCGATAATAGCAGCCATACTATACATTTTTATAGTTGTTAATCCATCTGGGCTGAACGAAATACCCATGATTGTTTTTGACAGAATGTCAAACAACAGACGGTATTTCCTTTTCAACATAGGCCTGACAAAGCCTACGATCTGGTGTTTATCAGCCTCTCTGAAGAGTTCATTCCTGATCAGTTCGTCTTCATTCTCCCTGTAGTGAGCAGGAGAGATTTTTCCTTTGGGCAGGTTGAACAGTCGAGATATATCATCATTTGTAAGTCTGATCTTCTCTCCATTAACTGAAGATATCAATTCGTGTCCAGGATTCTCCTCGTCAACCTTCGAATTCCTCAAGAATTCGATTCTTCATCTTCTTTGCATTCTTGGATTGCGAGTAGCAGCCAGATATTTTTGAGACCACCCTTTCTCAGAATCTGTTCCACCTCCATTGATTCAGGATCCCGTGTAACACCAAACCTTACAAATTTATCTTCAACAATTTTGGTTGCCAAATCCGCATAGTTACACATAATTTTGGCCATTCCATGAGTAGCCATCTACAATAAGATAGACTCGATTAAAATTTGTGCATAACCATAAAGATATCATATATTGATTATCAGACCTAGTAATCGATGAATACATACGGATATCAAGAAATGATAAGTGATGGTCCCTGTTGAAAACCCATTTTGCGCGTGCTGAAGCAAAACATTTTTAAAAGCGATGCACATAAAACAGGGGTGAGGGCAGAGTGATTCTAATTTTTACGTTTTAAGCTCATGTGTTGTGTTTTGCTTATAATCGAATGCATATGACAATATAAGAACATAAAGCAGTAAACAACACAACAATGTATAGTGGTTCGGAGACTCAAGCTCCTACATCCACTCTCCCTGTTCCTAGGGAAATTCCTTCCAACTGGACTTATCACCCTCTCGGGTTCGCCTCTAGATATTTAACGAGCTCTCACTCAAACGGGACTTATCACCCTCCACGGGATTGCCTACAGATGTTTACCGAGTTCACACTCCAACGGGACTTATCACCCTCACTCGGGATTGCCTACCCTCCCTTTCGGGATTGCTAGATGTTTACCGAGTTCACACTCACCTCTGAACTTAACCGACCGATTTGGGTAAGGTTTGTTTGGTTTCCAACTAGGTTGAGATTTTCCCTTACATTTGTTTAACCTCAATGCTAAGGATGGGAAAATCTCTCTAAGCTTAGGATACATCGTGGGTTGCTTAGATTGGGTTCTAGAACACTCTTGAATATATGCGTGTATTTCTTTCTCTGGTTTCTATGGTGGGAATGCTAGATGATTTGGCTTGATGGATGTTTCACGCATTTTTCCACAATCGAATTATGAAGGAAGAACTTGTATTTATAGTGTGGATTTGAATGTTCTGGTTGGATGGAGTCACATTCAAATCCATACTATTCTATAACTTTTTTTGCGACTTTTCGGTGGTTGTCTTCCACTCATTGGTCCACGGTTTGAATCTAACGACTATATTCTTGAGTTTGTGCGATCCTCGGCTTCTTCAAACTCGGACTTCCTTGGACTCGAGTTCTTGATTGGCGGACTTCTCTTGGCGGACCTTATGCGTCGGGCATCTTGACACTTTCGAACTTCTTGAGTTCACTCTTGAATCGGACATCGACCCTCGGTCCCTTTTCGAAATTAGCTTGATCATCGCCAGCGTTACGATTCTCGGTGAATATGACTTGAATGACTTCTCTTATGATGACTTCTTTCTGATCGATATCATGCAGTTTACGGTTTTATGATATCGATTTCTCTTCCTTTGATCGATCATCACATGATCGATCAATATAGCATCAGTCGGTATATCGGTTTATCTGCATCAGTTAGTACATCGATTTAGCATATTAGGTTAGCATATCGATTAAGAACATCGATCTCAATCACGTCGATCTTGATCATCTGCTCATCTTCATATATCGATCTCGATCACGTCGATCTCGTCGGTCTCATCTCTCTCTCTTACGATCTGCAACCTTCTCTTACGATCTTCTACGGTGGTTTCTTTACGATCGGCTTATGCGCTCTTACGATCACCGGATCGGCTCGTGCATTCTTCGATCGGTCATCGATCTTCGATCGGTGGCTTAGCTTTTCTTCTCTTACGATTTTGCTTTCGGCTCATCGATTAACTCGGAACTCATCTTACTCATCGATCTCGATCGGTCTAAAAATGCGACCTCGTCGATCTCGATCATCTCGTCGATTTAAGTGAGTTCCCCCTCAATTTGTTCTCTTGTTCCCCCTCAACTTGTTATCTGCAAATCAGCTTCAACAACACAAGTTGATAATGTTTTGGCATAATTCATCAAAACTAAAATATCCCAACAATTTCCCCCTTTTTGATAATGACGCCAAAACATTAGAATATATGCATTTACAGAGATCGGGCTTTTTTTTTTGTTAGTTTTAAAAATATCAGTTCAGGTGGTCACTCTGAAAACTGGTGACCTTTTGAACTACCCGCTCTGATACCAATTGATGGTCCCGATTGAAAACCCATTTTGCGCGTGCGGAAGAAAAACATTTTTAAAAGCGATGCACATAAAATAGGGGTGAGGGCAGAGTGATTCCAATTTTTACGTTTTAAGCTCATGTGTTGTGTTTTGCTTATAATCGAATGCATATGACAATATAAGAACATAAAGCAGTAAACAACACAACAATGTATAGTGGTTCGGAGACTCAAGCTCCTACATCCACTCTCCCTGTTCCTAGGGAAATTCCTTCCAACTGGACTTATCACCCTCTCGGGTTCGCCTCTAGATATTTAACGAGCTCTCACTCAAACGGGACTTATCACCCTCCACGGGATTGCCTACAGATGTTTACCGAGTTCACACTCTAACGGGACTTATCACCCTCACTCGGGATTGCCTACCATCCCTTTCGGGATTGCTAGATGTTTACCGAGTTCACACTCACCTACAAACTTAACCGACTGATTTGGGTAAGGTTCGTTTGGTTTCCAACTAGGTTGAGATTTTCCCTTACATTTGTTTAGCCTCAATGTTAAGGATGGGAAAATCTCTCTAAGCTTAGGATACATCGTGGGTTGCTTAGATTGGGTTCTAGAACACTCTTGAATATATGTGTGTATTTCTTTCTCTGTGTTCTATGGTGGGAATGCTAGATGATTTGGCTTGATGGATGTTTCACGCATTTTTCCACACCGAATTATGAAGGAAGAACTTGTATTTATAGTGTGGATTTGAATGTTACCGTTGGATGGAGTCACATTCAAATCCATACTATTCTCATGTAGCTTTTTTGCGGCTTTTCGGTGGTTGTCTTCCTCTCATTAGTCCACGTCGGTTTGAATCTAACGGCTATATTCTTGATTATGCGATCCTCGGCTTCTTCAAACTCGGACTTCCTTGCACTCGGGATTCTTGATTCGGCGGACCTTATGCGATCAAGCATCTTGACACTTTCGAACTTCTTGAGTTGACTCTTACGAATCGGACATCGACCCCTCAGGTCACTAGCTTTTCGAGGCTTAGCGATCATCGGCGTTCGATTCTCGGTGAATATGACTTCGAGATGACTTCTCTTACGATGACTTCTTTCTCTGATCGATATCTTGCGATTTACGGTTTTACGATGTCGATTTCTCTTCCTTTGATCGTCGGGGCTAACATGATCGGATCGATTATAGCTATCAGTCGACATATCGGTTTATCTGCATCAGTTAGTACATCGGTTTAGCATATTAGGTTAGCATATCGGTTTAGAACATCGATCTCAATCCGCGTCGATCTTGATCATCTGCTCATCTTCATATCGATCTCGATCCGCGTCGATCTCGATCGATCTCATTTACTCCTCTTACGATCGCAACCTTCTCTTGATCTTACGGTCAATTTCTTTTCGATTTGCTTATGCGCTCTTCTTGGAGTCACCGGATCATTTCTCGTGCATTCTTCGATCGGTCATCGATCTTCGATCGGTGGCTTTACTTTTCTTCTCTTCTGATTTTGCTCAGCTCATCGGTTAACTCTGGAACTCATCTTACTCATCTGATCTCGATCAGTCTCGTCTGCAGCCTCGTCTGATCTCGATCATCTACGTCTGATTTCGTGAGTTCCCCCTCAATTTGTTCTCTCGTTCCCCCTCAACTTGTTATCTGCAAATCAGCTTCAACAACACAAGTTGATAATGTTTTGGCATAATTCATCAAAACTAAAATATCCCAACAATAAGGCACAACACAGGATAACATAAATAGACGTAATCTATATGATCAATGAAATTTAGGAAAGTAATTCATCAAACAACCAGAAATTACCAGATTCTGCTTTTCGATTTTTGCAACAGGTTGAAACGTAAGAACACTTTGAATCGCAGAAAGATAATTGTGAGCTTGCAGAAAAATAAATCGCAAGAATTTTGAGAAAAGTACTCTGGTAGGGTTTTGATGAAGCTTATAAAAAGGAAGGAGGGAAAATCAAGACTAGAAGATCAAACGTTTGAAAAGGATAGACGATCCAGATTGAGCGGTTTTGATCATGTGGTCAGGATATGCACGCACGATTACCTTTTAGATTTAAAAACACATTTAGTAGCATTTAATACATATACCCCACGTCCGCATTAAATAATTTGCAGGGTATGCGTCACAAAAGTATGTGTACAGTAAAGACAAATATTATCAGATAATTTCAGATATGTAAACAGTAAACAAAGAAACAGAAATGCGTATCTGGTTGACTGATATTGTAATCAGTCAATACCACTTGTAGTCTATTTGTGATACCACTGTTGATCTTAGTTTTCTGCCTAATCCTTATAATTTCCCAACTGTCCCTTTTAACTGATCCGCTCCACTTTGCGTCTGATATTCCCTTTTCTGATCCTCTCTGATCAGTTGAAGTTCCCCCTTCAACTGTTATTTCTGATTACTTATTGGCCGATTTATCTGATTTGTTGAGGTATCATACTCAACTGATCTTCCTCATCTGATCAGTCTCTTATCTAATCAGATTTCAGTTGACCTAATCTGATTCTACTCAGACAAGTCAATTCTTGGAATAAGTGTTACCGCCTAAACTTAGTCTTGGAAAATCGGAGATTAGTCTCGATTTCCTAAGTCGGCACGATTTGACATTCGTAATAATAGTCTGGATACTTTGGGATATCAATCGCCGTAGGCTTATCCAATCATCAGTCGCTTGTTTCCTACGCTTTGTCCTTGTGGTGCAAATTTCTCTTAAGGGTCTTGAGAAATTAAATTTGCACCTATACCCCTGCTTTTCTTCTATAAAAGGATCTGGGGTTTTAGGCAAAACAACACAACATAAACCATTCATCTTCTTTATTTAGCTTATACTCCATGTTTTCCAATGAACCCTTATTTCCGGTTAAACTTCCGACAAAAACCTTTAACCCTTTTCAAATGAATTCAGCTTCTCAAATCAACCCTGTGCGTCCCATATTACTTCATCGTCATCGAAGATTATACATACAATTATTGTCAAGCTTCTCTACCACCGAGGCGGCGGATCTGCTATAGCAAATGAGAAGACACTTCTCCTAACCGTATGCACCTTGTGTGCCTATCGAGATGACGCAATTAGCATCAACAGACTCAGTCTGATACAAAACATGAGTTTGGTATCCGATTTTGATCAGTTAACAGCTGATCATCGTATATCAAACTCAATATTTGCATGCGACACTTGTGGCCATATGGTCTTTGGACCACATCTTTGGCACTTGTGTCCCATTTAACAGCTGGAGAGCCCATTGATTTTAGGACTAGGGTCTCCTGGCTTAGAAATCCTTCAATGCCGCACTCCGAAGCTCTGAGGGTGGCTTAGGATTATTTCAAAGCCTCTCACACCCCTTTTAGGGTTAAGTGGGGGAAAATGGGAGCATCAGGCTTTAAAATCTTTAAATCCTCTCTCCCCCCATTCTAGGGTTAGGCTTAGGATTTTCGATTTATGGTTTATGTACTGACCTTCGGGTCCTTTTGTACTTGTAACTTGTAATGTAAATCTGACCTCCGGGTCTTTTTTAATGAAAATTTCTATTATTCCATTGTTGTGTATTTTATGTTTCCTTATGCGATTGAATCTTTAATCTTATGTAACTTGCTTGTTGAACATTAACTTAATCGACTTACAAAGTATGAAACAACCAAACTAATCAGTTCCTTTAATCTGATAATTCTTTAATCTGATCAGTTCCTTTTTAATCTGATAAAGCCTTCTCATATCAGTTTCTTGACTGATCTTCTGATTAGTTGAGATACTTAACTCAACTGATTCCTCTTAACCTGGTTAGTCTCTTAACCAGCTGGTTCTGGAGATCAGTCCACCAAACATTTCTGGTGCACTTTCTCCGAGATCCAGAAGCCCTAGCTCATTGCATAAATCTCTAATCTGATCTCAGCTAGTGGCTTGGTTAAAATATCAGCTTTTTGTTTATCAGTATGGATCTTTTCCATTCTGATATTCTTCTTTTCAACATGATCTCTTATAAAATGGTGTCTGACATCCACATGCTTGCATCTTGTATGTAGAACAGGATTCTGAGTGATTGCAATAGCACTATTACTGTCACAGAATATAGGTACGTTCTTAGCTACAATGTTATAATCCCTCAGCTGCTGACTAAGCCAGAACAATTGGGAGCAACAACTTCCTGCAGCCATATATTCTGCTTCAGTAGTAGATGTCGCAACTGATGTCTGCTTCTTTGAAAACCACGAGATCCGTTTACTACCTAAAAACTGACATGTTTCTGAGGTTGACTTCCTGTCAATTCTGCAACCTCCATAATCAGAATCAGAATACCCAATAAGCTCTAGATTATCATCTGATGGGTAAAATAAACCAAGGTTTACTGTCCCCTTCAGATACTTAAGAATCCGCTTAGCTGCTTCCAGGTGGCTTTGCATTGGATTTGCCTGAAATCTGGCACATACACCAATGGCAAAAGTGATATCTGGTCTGCTGGCAGTCAGGTATAGTAAAGATCCAATGAGAGCCCTATATTCTTTCTGATTAGTTTTCTGACCATTCTCATCTGGATCCATCTTGAATCCAGTCATCATAGGAATTCTGGCTTCCTTACAGTTTTGAACTCCAAACTTAGCCAATAAACTCCTAGTGTACTTCGCCTGGCAGATGAATATCCCTTATGTACTTTGTTTGACTTGTAAACCCAGAAAGTAACTCATCTGACCCATCATGGACATCTCGAACTTCCCTTGCATCAGCTTGCTGAATTTATCACATAAACTCTTGTTGGGAGATCCGAAGATGATGTCGTCCACATAAATCTGAACCATCAGAATATCTTCTCCATCTTCTATTCTGAATAAGGTTCTGTCCACTATTCCTTTAGTGAAACCACTGTCTATCAAGAACTGAGAGAGTATATCATACCAAGCTCGAGGAGCTTGTTTCAGGCCATAAAGAGCTTTTATTAAACGGTACACCTGGTTGCATTTTTCATAGCCTGGAGGTTGTTCAACATAAACTTCCTCAGCTAGTACCCCGTTTAAGAATGCACTCTTTACATCCATCTGATACACAATAAACCCTCTGTGGACAGCATATGCCAAAATAGCCGAATGGCTTCCAGGTGAGCGACTGGTGCAAAGGTCTCATCATAATCAATTCCTTCTGATTGTGAATACCCCTTAGCAACAAGTCTTGCCTTATTTATGGTTATGACATTATTCTCATCTCTCTTGTTCTTGAATACCCACTTTGTACCAATCACATCTTGATGGGTTGGTCCGTCCACCAGTTTCCAAACCTGATTCCTTTCAAACTGTTCCAGTTCTTCTTGCATGGCTAGAATCCAGTTTGCATCTTGTAGAGCTTCTTCTACTTCAGTTGGTTCCTTCAAAGACAGATAACAACAATACATGGCACTTTCACCAATCTGATGTCTAGTTTTGACTCTATCAGATGGGTCTCCAATTATCATATCAGTTGGATGACTGGTTACCCAGGTCCTTCTTTTCTGATTTACATCAGTTTGGAGAACATCATACTCTTCTGATAGTAGTTCATTACTAGTGATTGGGAGTGGTGCAGAATTATGATCCACTTGACATGGACAATTCTCAGCTGATGTTGGACTCATCATGTCTTGATGTCTGTTTAGTAGGAACTTGGTGTTCCCCACGAACCGGATGGTTCGATTGATCTTTCATCTCGGTATGCCGGCTTCTTCATTGACAGTTGTACGTACCTTAGGGTCTGATTGACCTGGTGAATCAACAAGATCTGGAATATACACTGTTACGTATTCTGATCCTTTTTCCTTGATACTTAGCTGATCTATTTTACGTACATCAGTGCAGGTTGATCTGGTACTTCTTGTTACGAGGCGATTTCTCTTGTTCGAAGATGTTTCATCAAAGACCACATGAGGTGTTTCTTCCACAACTAAGGTTACTTTGTTGTAAACCACCCGAAGCCTTTGGCCGGATGAGGAATATCCTAAGAATATACCCTCATCGACTTGGCCTCAAAAGTCTTCAACCCACTCTTCTCATTTTTGTGTATATGAAACACTTGCACCCAAAAACATGGAAGTTAGAAACACGAGGTTTTACGCCTCCCACGTTCATAGGGTGTTTTGTAGTGAGCCTTAGTCGGAGAGCATCCGCATTACGAGTGTGGCATGCGGTATTGATGGCTTACGCCCAAAAACGGCTTGGTGTTGCATGTTCACTAACATAGTGCGGCGAGCTTCCTTGAGTGTTACTGTTTCTCTCGTTACGCTACACCATTACATTGTGGCGTTCTTGCGGTGATGTCTCATCTTTGTATACCAAACTTAGTGCAAAAATCGATAATACAAGATTTGAAAATTATGTACCTTTATCGTCGATTTTCACTATCTTGACACCCTTTTCGTTTTTTAGTTTCTTGAGCAGCTCAGGTATCTTTGTTGTTGTCTCATTCTTCTTATACAAGAATACAACCCAGGTAAACTTGGAATAATCATCCACGATTACCATAGTATATTTCGTCCGTCACGAGATCGATTGGTGTAATCGGTCCAAATAAGTCCATATGGAGCAGATTTTGATACTCTCACTGGATCTTTGGTCGAGGATTCCCTTGAATGAGGCTTTTTAACTTTTTTTCCTTGACATGCGACACATGTCTCGATCCTTAGAAAATACCTCATTCGGAAGTCCCTCAACCAAAGACATCCTTGCTATCTTGTTAAGAGTTTTAAGGTTCGGATGACTCATTCTTTTGTGCGAGCCAAACCGCTACTTTTGGAACTCTTAACAATCGAGCATGCATTTCTTGGACAACTGTTCCAATCTGTGATCATCGTACCTTTCCATGAACCAGTTAACAAGATCTATTGAGTAGCTCGATTCTTGATAGTACATCGATCGATCGAGAACTCAACACCTTCAATTCGTTATGTCGCAGGTTGTGAAACCGATAACGAGTTATGCTTTAAACCTTCTTCATCTGAGACTCTAGTAACTTTGTACATCATCATTCTCTAAGGTTAGAATCCTCTGGTAAAACCAAAGTTATCATCACCAAAAGAGTACCGTGGGCCTTCTTGTTACAGATAAGAGCTAAGGAGATGTTTGCTTCGGTCATATGCCTTGAGCATCCACTATCGATGTACCCGGATAGTTGTTTGTACACCTCCTTTGTTGGCCAAACCCACGCGAACCTCCAATCAACTCAGGTTTTAGGTACCCCTTTAGGAGTGGGTCCTGAGGGGTTAGAGTTGGTTTTAGGGATCCATACAAACAGGGCACTTCTATTGTAATCAGATAGATCAGAAGGCCTAATTTGTCTCCCATAAACATCTACATAATCATACATCTCTTCATATGCATTCTGATCAGTATGATTATTTGTGCGAGCCTTGGGTGAATCAGAAGACTTGGGATTTTTCCTTGCAGTTTATCTTCTTTAACCCGGGTGGGGCTCAAAAGTCTGTTCCCTAAGTTTCTGATTATAAGGGTAGGTACGACTGCTACCATTAAAAGATTCATATCTTATTGGCATATCTGGTTTCAGCAGTTTATCCTTGACTTGCTTGTTAGGAAGCTTGACCTGATTAGGTTTCAGATCAAATTTTCGTTGTCTCTTCTGATACCTAATCTGCTGATCAGGTTGAGGTCTCTTCAGAAGAACTGGGTTCTTCTGTTGATTCCTCAGCTGATGCTTGATCAGTTGGAGTCCATTTCTGTTCCCTTTCTGATTAGGCATCTGCTTTACCTGTTGAGCTGGTCTGTTCCCCTTATCTGATACAGTTTTAGCTTTATTTGTATCTTTAACAAAAACTCGTTTGATTTCACCTTTTTGAAGTGAATCAGACGGGGCTTTTGAGGATGTAGAAGGGTTTTCATACCCAATTCCCTTCTTATTAATTGTCGTTCGAAAATAGTTGTTCATATCCTGAACGGTTTTTCAAAGATTTAAATGAAAGCACATATTTTCTTCGTAAACTATCCTCGATTAATTTCAGACTCTCATGTAGTCGAAAGAGATCATCAAACTTGGCTTGTAGGATTTTAAAATCATCAGCTTGCTGTTTATTGATAGCTAGATGTTCCTTAATCTGCTTCTCCTGATCAGAAGAGTTAACTTTCAGAACTTTAGTTCTTCAGTTATCTTCGGCGAAACCGATTTTAGTTCACCGTTCTCTAATGACAAAGACTTTTCTTAACAAATCGAGTATTTTTCAATCCTTA
>JBBCBC010000006.1:44643899-44855532 GCA_037126765.1 Stenogyne calaminthoides
GAATGAGCCTGTGAACATTTCCCAAAAAAAAAGGACATCATTATTGGTGAAGTTGCCCTTATTACTAACACAAGAAATAGTTCAAGGATCCTTACTTTTCCAAATAAAATGTCACAATTAGTAATTTTTTTGCTTTTTTTTTTTTGTACAATATTGAGGGGTTCATTCGTTTTATTTTTTCTGAAAATAATAGAGATATGAAAAAGGTTTTACATATAACCTGATAAGCATTAAATTATGAGAAGGATGGAATGAAGAATTTGTGGGTATGACCAAATTAAGAATTTGGATTAACCATTAGCTCTTTTCAATTGTAGATCCATTATAGATGTCATTTTTATGTTTTTTCATGTTCTTCTTTGTAAATGACTTCAATTGTCTTCTTATATGTTTATGAATTGTGTATCTATTTTTTTGTTTTGTTTTGTAGGTTAGACCAGTGTACTAAGTGGACAATTTTTTCCCACCTAATATCATCTTTGTAGTGCAATTCTATCAACCATTTTTGCATTCATCCTAAAATGTGATATTTTTGCATAAATCTACTAAATTTGATCTTTTTTAAAATTTTTTAAAAAATCCTTGATTATGATGTTATGACTTAAAAAGCTAGCATCATTCATTTTAATGTTTAATATTCTCCTAAAGTGTTTGAAC
The DNA here is from genome assembly GCA_037126765.1 of Stenogyne calaminthoides. NCBI lineage: Eukaryota > Viridiplantae > Streptophyta > Magnoliopsida > Lamiales > Lamiaceae > Stenogyne > Stenogyne calaminthoides. Next base: position 44,644,557 of record JBBCBC010000006.1, read on the forward strand.
TCATGATTTTTATAAAAAGTTTGAAGCAAATTTTGGTGTAATTTTTTTTTTTTTTATGATTTTCAATTTCAATCCATGTTTATTTTCTTTTCTTTTTTTCATTTTTTGATCCATGAGGACCAAAATTGTGAGCAAAATGTACAAAGATAATTGAATGGTATTTTGCATCTTGGAGAATTTGGATAAAAAAATTATTTTCTGGTGTTAAAGCAACAAAAATAGGAAAAAAATTATGAAATTAAATGGTGGACAAGAAGACAACACATATAGATGAAGTCCAACTAACAAAAATTGGAGAAGGTTCCATACAAAATCTTGTTGAAGGAAATGTGATAGTCAAAAATTCAAAAAGTATAGGATGATGTTCAACGAGTTGACCATTCTGAAATGTGCACTGACCCAAAACTAATAGTTATTCACCAAGTGTTCGATAAATAATTTAATTAAGCAAAAATTATACCCGCCTTTATGACTTTGTGTTAATATATTTCGTAGAGTTTCGGAGTTGCATGTGATCTTGTTATTATTTTCCTCTGGAGGTTTAAAACTTAAGATGTCATGTGCAATGCATTAATAGTATTTAAAAATATAATTTTAACTTACAATATTATTAAATATGTATTGAAGTAATATATAAATAATGTGAAAGCAACAAACGTTGAACCAACATGATATAAATTGAATATACATTATATTTAAGAATACATTTAATTTATAAGTTAGAATAAGAAATATAAATATGTTTCACATATACAATATTAAAAAATGGTCCAACATGCATTTTTTTCTTTAACTTTCACCAATTCTTATTTTAGTCCGCTAACTTTTAGTCCCTTAAGTTTACCATTAAGTTTACCAAATTTAATCATTTTATCCTTAAACTAGCTAAAATAGGTTTACTAAATTCAATGTTTTTGTCCTTAATTTTAGTTGGCTAAAAGGGCGAAAAAATTGAACTTGGTCCTTAATTTCCATCCATGCTGATTAATTTTTTTCCCTTTCAATTTTCGTTTATAATTTTATTTATTTTTCTGGATTCAATATGTTATGACAATAATTGCATTTTTCTATATGTTGAGATTAATATTTAGGATTATAATAATAAAAAAATTCACTTTCTTTTTTTGCACTTCTGTTTTCTGATTACCTATAGAAAATCATTTATACACAAAAGTTTAGTTAAGTGTTCGTTGTGATAAGATGTCTATTTGAGACTTAAAAAAAATCTCAATCTAATTTTAGGCATGCAAGACTAATTACTTTGGTTCTATCATGAAAAATGTTCATAATGTTCACCTTATTGAGTCTTCACAGAAAGATACTCCAAAAAATTAAAACTGGAAAGTCATCGGATCAATCAAGGTGGTAGAAATGAACAACACAATAAAATTCATATAGGTTTTTTTTATATTATATTTTCCTCTAAGATAAACATGAGATTTCTGCATTCTTGCAAATTCATGACACTTGATTTTAGCTCTTATTGTTGAACAACCTAATATATTGGAACTTTTGATGAATCTATTTACAAGCTATTTTTAAAGACAACATCACAGTTTGAGGTTCTTACTGGACGATGAAATTATTTGAATTTTGTCAAATTTGAGAATGAATATGCTCAATTTCATCTTTGTACATTCCTTTTTGATTTTTTAATCATGTATGTGTAGATTTGTGTTTTCAATTTCAACACATAAATTGATGTTTCTTTTTTTTTTTTCGATTTTTTGGTTTATTTGCCACATGGATCAGGAGATTTTGATCCTTTTGACACTAAGAAAATATTCAAGTGATACTTGGTTGGTTGTGCAATGAAAGGAGAGACAAGTTAATGATTTGATCTCCAAAATGGATGTTGGTTGGTGAGCTCGCAAGAGAAGTTGACCATTTTACTAATTTTTAATTTGAAAGTATGATGAAGTATCTTTTCGATCATTCGGGTTGGAGCTATTTTTTGTACGATTAAGCTTATCGGCATATGCATTTTTTTTAATGTATAGTTACTTTCTTTCATAAATTGGTTATTAGTAAGTTTTGCAATAAAATGTTCCAATTATCACATAACCATTAAATTTGGGGAGTATGTCTTATGAACTAATTCTAATGTTTATAAATCCCCGTTTCTTCAAAAAATAAGTCAAAGTGAAATAGTAATATACTAAATAGTTTTGATTTAAAAGATTTTTTATCTCGTAAATCTCTAAAGTGATGTCCTCTTTTAATAATAGTGTTTGCTCAATATTTTCTAAAATCTCTAATTAAAATGGGAATTAGTCGATGAATAAATTTTAATGTCATAATTAATTGTGTCTTTCTAATATTTGTATTGTTTGATAGTATCAAGATTCATTTCATCTATGTCACTACAAAAGAAATAATTACACAAGGGAATCAAGATATCAAACATCTTCAAATTCAAGATGTATGATGCAACATTATATTTTCTTGAATTGTATGGAAAATAATTTGAATTATGTATTCTGAATAATTCTATCTTTAAATGGTGCCCTGTTTGGCTGTGGCTTTAGTTTTACTCGAATAGGAAAAAAAAAGGTTGAAAAATGGAGGGCAAAAAGACAACAAATATAAATGAAGTCCGACTAACAAAAAATTGGTGAAGGTTCCATACAAAATCTTGCTGAAGGAAATGTGATCGTAAAAAATCCAAAAAGTTCAAAATGATGTTCAACAGTTTGCCAATCTAAAATAGGCACAAGCTCGAAATTGATAGTTGCTCACCAAGTGTTCGATATATTATTTAACTAAACAAAAGCTACACCGGCCTTTATGATATTTTGTTAATCTACTTTGTAAAGTTTTGGAGTTGCATGTTATTTGGTTATTATTTTCATTTGGAGGTTTAAAACTTAAGATCTCCTGTGCAATACACTAAAATGCATTTAAAATATTTATTGATTTTTGTTGTTTAGTATATTTTATTTGTATTATTAAAATATAATGATGATAATGCATGATTATTTAAAAGTATAATTATAACTTATACAATATTATTAAATATGTATTAAAATAATATTTTAATAATGTGATACAACAACGTTGAACCAACATGATATACAATTGTATATATATTATATTTAAGAATACATTTAGTTTATAAACTAGAATAAGAAATGTAAATATATTGCACATATACAATATTATAAAATGGTATAAAAAATCATTTTTTTTTCTTTAACTTTCACTAATTCTAATTTAGTAACAGTGTCTGCTCAATACTTTCTAAAATCTCTAATTAAAATGGAAATTTGTTGATGAATAAATTTGAATGTTCATAATTAATCGTGTCTTTCTAAAATTGGTATTTGTTTGATGGTATCAAGATTCATTTCATTTCCATCGCTACAAAGGAAATAATTACACAAGGGAATCAAGATCTCGAACATCTTCAAATTCAAAATATATGATGCAACATTATATTTTCTTGAATTTTATGGAAAATAATTTTAATTTTTTATTTTGAATAACTTTATCTTTAAATGGTGCCTTGTTTGGCTATGACTTTAATTTTTCTCAAATAGAACGCTAAATGTAATCACATATTTAGAAAAAAATAGAATTAAAATAGAAATTCCTCACAGTGAGCTTAAAGATTGAGTCTCTGAACATTTCCCAAAAAAGGGCAACATTAATGGTGAAGTTGTCTTTATTACTGACACAAAAATTAGTTCAGAGATTCCTATTTTTTCAAATAAAATGTCGCCATTGGTAACTTTCCTGCGTTTTTATACAGTGTTGGGGGGGGGGGTTCATTTAATTGATTTTTTTTATTAAAAGAAGAGAGAAATTCAAAAGATTTGATTTATAACCTGATAATCATTAAATTATGGGAAAAATGGAATGAATAATTTATGACCAAATTAAGAACTTGGATTATCCAATAGCTATTTTTAATTGCAGATCCATTATAGATTTTGGTTTCACATTTTTTCATGTTCTTCTTTGTGAATGATTTCAATTGTCTTCTTTACTATTATTGAATCGTGTATCTTTTATTTTGTTTTATAGGTTAGATCAGTGTATTAAATAGATAATTTTTTTTTTTTCCTCCTAATATAAACTTTGTTGTGAATTTATATCCATTGTTGTTACATTCATCCTAAAAGGTGATATCCACTTAAATTTGTTCAACTGTATTTTTTTTCTAATTCTAAAAAATGTTTGATTATGAGGTCGTGACTTAAAAATTATAACCATTCATTTTACCTTTTAGTTTTCCCTTAAAATATTTTCTCTCTACCTTTGTTTTAGGCTATGGCTCATAAAAATTTCTTTTCGAACTTTTTGGTTTCTCTCTTCGCCAAAGGTTCTTCTTCTTTCGCCTACTATTGAGTTTTTATATTAGTTTGATTAATTTTGCAGGTCTGTGTTCCAAAGTAAAAAAACAGATAAAAAATTATTTTAATTCATATGGTTTTCAAAAATTCTCCAGCTGTTAAGTTTGTTTTGAAATTTAATATGTGTAATTTATAATCTATTTATCTAATGACGAGTTCTTCACCAATATTCCACTTTGTGATATGTTGAATTTTTTGAGCTTGCTATGAAGAATTTCAGTTATGTCATTTAGCATGTGAATATGATTGAAGATTATGTTGTAGCAGGAAATAATTCGACTAGCCAGAGGCCGAGGTCTCTCATCTTGAGTTAGTCATTATAAGCAACCTCATTCGATCAAGTAGGTCGCGGGGCGACTTAGAAGGCTGGCAAGTCGTTAGGCGACCTGGAATGCTATGAAGGTCGCAGTGGCGACTTGGGAAGATATGCAGGTTGCTGGGGCGACTTGGTCTCGAAGTCGGATCGAAGATTAATATGGCAAAGATACGGGTAGTTAATGGCGTGGATTTCACGGACAGTAATCAGGGTAAGTGTATCTGGATGCGTGACTTACGGGACAAGCAAGGAAACCCTAGCCTGGCGGCAGAAACCCTAGACCGGCCCGTGAGAGGAAGCCCATGAAGACTATAGCCCTAATTCTGTGTCTATAAATATAACTTGTATTGTACGTTGTAAAGGATCAAACTTTTAGAACTCTAGGCAGAAAATATATAGTAAAATACTCCTGGCTTGGTCGCCCCCAGACGTAGTCTTATTTAACAGACAAACTGGGTAATCAAATATTGTGTTCTTAATTGCTTTGTTAATTGCTTTGATCGGACATCCTTGTTATTTGTTGCTTGTTCACCGGTGAACATAAACTGGGTACAACAATTGGCGCCATATGTGGGAACAATTCCTGAGAAATATATCTGTTCGAAGGAAAACCCGTCTCTTCTCCGATCAACAGAGATGATGAGCAACCAAGGTAATTGGACGCCCGCGACGGGGACGAGGTCTCTGTGAGCTCACAACGCACCCGCCCGGCGGCTCCACTGATCACCTCGGACTGGTGGAACTTGGTTCAGACCCCCCAGAGGACGCGAAGGCCGTGATGGCCATCCTCAACAAGAAATGCCTCACCTTCGATGGCGAAGACGAGCACCCTGCAGCCAAGAAGACCGCCCAGAAGGCCAGACCCCCGAAAAATATGGGCGCATTGGCCCGGAAGGGCACTCGGCGGGCCAACTGGCCTATGACCCGGCTAAACACGCCGGCTCCTTGAGAGGCCGGCGGGTCGAACAACGTGTTCGACCGACTTGGCGACCTAGGGGTTCAGAAATCCCCAAGGATCGCGGAAGATGAGGTGCAATCTGAGCCTCGACGAGCTGATCAGGTGGAGCATGACCTCGCACTCACACTGAACCTCCACCACAATGACTTGCCGAGGGGGTCGACTGTGCATCGTGGCGACCCTCCAAAAATGAAGGCAACAACGGACCATCGCGATGCTCAGGTTGCAGCACTGACCCGGATAGTCCAGCAACTGATGGAGCAAATGGAGAGTCAAAACGGGCCTGTGGGGATGGATCCTTTCCTCACCATCCCGGATTCTCCCCTCGGAGCTCTGGTCACTCTAGCACCTACCCAGAGGAAGATTAACGTAGTGACCTTGGATCGCTATAATGGGAACACGGACCCAATGGTCCATGTGGCTAAGTACAACTCGTACATGACCTCTTTGGGCGCAACTGATGTGACCAAATGTCGGCTTTTTTCTATGACCTTGAGCGACCAAGCTCATCAATGGTTTACCTCCCTGCCACCCTTGTCGGTGGACACTTTTGAGCAGCTCCCTCGCCTGTTCTTGACGCACTTCACTGCCCTGGCGCCCCGACCTGCGACCAGGCAGCATCTGATGAACACCCAGCAGGGTGATACAGAGTCTGATCGGTCCTATATTGAAAGGATCGACAAACTGATCTTGGAAGGAGATCCCATTGGGGATGGGGCAAAATTGCTCGGGGCTGTCTCCGACCTCAAGAAGGGGACCAAACTATGGCGGCGAATGATGGCCGACTATCCGACTAGCTACGTCGACTTCAGGAGGTGAGCTAGCGACCTGATTCATAGGGCGGAGTTGCTGGAATCTCGACTCTCTGATACTAAAGAGGTCGCTGAGAAAAGTTCCAAGAAGGCTAGCTCACAGTACAAGCCACCTAGAAGTTTCAAACCTTTTGAGGAGAGCGTCCCCGTGAAACTGATGGATGCACTGGGCATGACGCCCGGACACATCTATACTCAGATCCGAGAGCATGAATTACTCCTCCCGCCTCGCCCTGTCAAGGATAAGGGCAAGCTGAACCCCAACAAGTATTGCCACTTTCACGAGCAGGTCGGTCATTATACCAGTGAGTGCAAGGATCTACTGCCCCAGCTCTGGAGATTGTATGAAGATGGTCTGCTTGACGAATTTGTCAAACGACCTCAGAAGAATCACGACCAGGCTCAGAGAGGCCGCCAACAAGGGGAACCCGCCCCTAGAAATGTCAACCCGGGCTTGGGGCAGGGGGAGCGACCCATTCCTCCCATGCCTGATAATGCGGGAGGTCGCTTCATACACACCCTTTCCCCCCTCGGGGCAGTCGGGGGATTCGCCTCGACCTCCTCCTCCAAGCGGAAGATGAAAGCTAAGATAAGGGAGTTAGAGACTGCCCAGAAGATGGTGTTGCCAATTCTCACAATGGGGGAATAGTCTAGCACGATCGAGTTTGGAGAAAAGGACAAAGCTGCGGTGGTCTACCCTAACGTCGACCCCCTGGTGATCAGAGCAAATATCATGGGGACTACGGTGTGCCGACTTCTGGTAGATGGGGTTGCCTTCTGCACCATCCTCTTCAAGAAAACCATGGATCAACTCGGGGACTATGATGCCTACATCACCCCGTGCGACCATGTCGTGAAAGGCTTCGGTGATGCAACTGTGAAGCCAACAGGAATGATCCGGCTGCCCGTCGAGCTGGTCTCCACGCTGAATAGTGAAGTTAGGGCGACTAGGTTGTTAGATTTTCTAGTTGTCGACCTTCCGAGTTCCTATAATGGGCTCCTTGGGAGGCCTTTTGAGCATGAATTTGAGGCTGCGTCCTCTACTTTCTACATTTGTGTAAATTCCCCACCAAGAGTGGGTTGATCGGAACCGTTAAGGGCGACCAGGTCGATGCAATGGGTTCTTTGATTTACTCTTCGTCTCTTTTCAATTCCGCACCAACACCTATCAAACAAATATTTGTAATAGATAACAATAAACAAGATGAGGAATCAAATAAGAAAAGAGCGAGCAGAAAAGAACCTACATCAACCTCGATCCAGAATAGGACATGAGCCTGAAGAATTCCTAACGAGGCCCAAATTGACGCCCCCTGACAAGATGGCCCAAGGGCCGTCCCGGGGGAAGAACTCGAGAAAGTCAAGATAGATCCTACTCGCCCGGATCTAGAAGCCATTATTGGCTCCAAGATACCGGGCGACCTGAGGGGGGAAGTCACCGACTTTCTCAAAAAGAACCTGGATGTCTTCACCTGGTCGCACAAAGACATGGTAGGGATCGATCCAGAAGTCGCATGTCACCGACTAGACATTGACCCTACTCGGAGGCTGGTCGCCCAGAAAAGGCAGAAATTTGGCCCCGAAAATATGCTGCTTTAGCTGAGGAAGTGAAGAAGTTGCTGGATAACGACCTGATCATGCAGGCCAACCAGCCACAATGGGTAGCCAATGCAGTTTTGGTAAAAAAGTCTAATGGAACCTGGAGGCTTTGTATCGACTTTACCGACCTCAACGAGGCCTGCCCAATAGATTTCTTCCCCATGCCACACATCGATCACCTGATAGATAACACGGCCGGGCACAAGATGATGTCGTTCATGGATGCTTTCGTGGGTTATCACCAAATAGCCATGCATGAACCAGATCGGCAACACACCTCGTTTCTGACCAAAAAAAATCTATATTGCTGGAAGAGAATGCCTTTCTTCCTGAAGAATGCAGGGGCAACCTACCAAAGGCTTGTCAATCATATGTTTGCATACCAGATTGGGAAGTTGGTAGAAGTTTATGTCGACGATATAGTCGTCAAGAGTTTAAAAAGGGAGGATCATCTGTCTCACCTCGCACAGACCTTGATATCCTCAGAAAGTTCAACATGAGACTCAACCCAAAGAAGTGTAACTTCGGGGTGGAGTCGGGGAAGTTCTTGGGGCACCTGGTCAGTAAGCAGGGGATTGAGGTGAATCCAGGGAAGGTCAAGACCATAGTAGACATGGGGGCACCCCGAAATGTGAAAGAGGTCCAGAAACTCACCGGATGCCTGGCCGCACTAAGAAGGTTCATCTTCCGGATGGGGGATAAATGCAAGCCGATGTTCGACACGATCCGTAAGAAAGTGAAGTTCGAATGGACGCCTGAGAGCCAGGATGCTTTCGAAAAAATCAAAACCTACCTGGCAGATGTGAGCATCTTATCCAAACCTGTCCTAGGAGAGAAGCTGTTCTTATATCCCGCGGCTTCGGAGACCGCTTTAAGTGCAGTGCTGGTCCGAGCAGAGGGTCAGATCCACTTACCCATCTATTTTGTCAGCCAGACACTGAACGAGACAGAACAACATTATCCATCATTGGAGAAGCTGGCTTATGCACTAGTCATGAGTGTAAGGAAGCTGAGACCATACTTTTTTTACCACCAGGTCAAAGGTCCTCACTTCCTTGCCCCTAAGGAATGTGCTCCACCAACCAGACACATCAGGTCGATGTCTCAAATGGGCCATTGAGGTCGGGCGTCTGGTGACATATCGCACCACGACACCAAAATCAAGAAGGCTCGAGCCTTCGCCGATTTCATCGTCGAGCTCACATTCCCTTCTGAGGCCGATTGCTCGGGCAGCCCACCGTGGGAGTTATTCTTAGATGGGTCGGTGACATCTCACAAGTCGGGAGCTGGTTTAATTTGATGAGCCAGGAGGGTATCTCATTCCAGAATGCCATTACCTTCGAATTTCCCGCAACAAATAATGAAGCCGAATATGAGGCGCTCATCAGCGGCCTGGAAATGGCAACAACCATGGGTGTCAAGAGATTGCAAGTCCATACTGACTCCAAGCTCATGGCCTATCAAATTTTGGGGGAGTACGAGGCTAGGGACGACAGGATGGCGGCCTATCAGGAGGTCGTAAAAACACTATGCCTGAAATTCACACAAGTCCATGTCAAGTTGATATCGAGAGAACAGAACTTGCGAGCCGATGCTTTAGCTCGACTGGCGACCTCCAAAGGATCACCAGACCTGAAGGATGTCACCATCACGACACTTTCCCACCCATCCACCGCACAGGTAACAATAACAACTTTGGAGACCCCGTCGTCGAACTGGATGACACCCATCATGGACTACCTGAGAAGCGGCCTCTTGCCAGCTAATCGCGTCAGAGCTCGGTAGCTACAACTGCGGGCTACACAGTACACAATGATCAATGGCGAGTTATACAAAAGAGGTTTCAGCACGCCCCTACTTCGATGTATCATACCTGAACAAGGTAAACTTATCCTACAAGAGATACACGAAGGGGAATGCGGAAACCACGCCGGGGGGGAGTCGCTCGCCCAAGAGACCACAAGGCAGGGGTATTTCTGGCCAACCCTAAGGGCCGATGCTATCATTTTTTCCTGCAAATGCCACAAATGCCAAATCTATGCCCCTTCCATCAAGGTCGCGCCAGAGGAACTCACAAGCATCCTAAGTCCTTGGCCATTTGCGAAGTGGGGGATAGACATCATTGGGCGGCTCCCGACGGCCCCAGGCTCGATAAAGTACACCCTGGTAGTAGTGGACTACTTCACAAAATGGGCCGAGGCTGAGGCATTGGCAACCATAGACCAAGATCATGTCATCAAATTCATATGGCGGAACATTATCTGTAGGTTCGGGCTACCTCAGGCGATCATATCGGATAATGGAAAACAATTTGATGGTATAAAGATAGACGTTTTTTTTCAAAAACTGGAAGATCGCAAAGTTATTTTCAACCCCATACCACCCCCAGTCAAACGGGCAGGTCGAGACCGTGAATAAAATTATCAAGCACACGCTTAAGGCTAAGATCGAGGGGGGAAAAGGGAAATGGGCTAGCGAGCTCCTGGGCGTGTTGTGGTCATCAGAAAATGACCTGCAGAAATTCAACGGGTGAAACTCCTTACTCGCTAGCCTTGGCCCGAGGCGGTCGTGCACTCGCTGTCGACCTCCCGACTGTCCGAACCAGCCAGGTCGCGTTCAACCATAATGATGAAGCCTTAGAAAGAAACCTGGACCTACTCGAAGAGAAGCGATTGGACGCTAACATGAGAAATGTAACATACAAGCAAAGGTCGGAGAAGTATTACAACTCTGAGGTGAAACTTTGATGTTTCAAGGTCGGAGACTTGGTGCTAAAGAAGGTACTCATAGATTCAAAAGGAGCCCTCGGTCCAAACTGGGAGGGTCCATTCCAAATATCGAAGGTCCTACCGAACGGGGCATACGAGCTCGAGAAGTCGGATGGGACCAAGGCCCAATATCCGTGGAATGCAACCCACCTGAAGAAGTATTATCAGTAGATTTACACCCTTGTACTGATCGCAACAATGTAAACTGATTATTTTAGTTGATAACAATGATTCTCTTTGAAAGAAAAATCATCTTTAAAAGAAAAATTCCTATGTGTAGAAACCAAGTGGGTCGCATGAAAGACGTATGATTGATAACATGCAGGTCGCATGAAAAACATATGATCGATAAGATGCGAACTCGAGGTGCGGATTTTGAAATACCGGAGAATAAATCACAACCCACCAAGGTGTGATGAATCCTGACTTTATAAGACGACCAAGCAATGTCCAAAAAATAAGTCGCGTAAAAAATAAGACGACAAGGACTAAGCATAAAACAAAGGTCGCGTAAGGAAATCAAGTCGGCACAACAAGGGAATTAAATAGAGTTTCATTGATAAAGACAGGCAAATAAATTCTTCATTGAAAAGGCCCGGAGGCCGGGAAAATTCCCATTACATTAAAGGCCCGAAAGCCGGTACAAGGATGAAAGAAAAAAAAAGAACAAGCAAAAGATTACAATATGTTTTTTCTTCAAGAGGCGGCCTCGATAGGGGTGTGGACGGTCCCGAAAGGGGGCTCAGGAGGTGCATCAGTGGGAGGATCAGCCTCAAAGCTCGTCAATGCCTCCGCAGAATCTGGACAGGGGCGCACAATCCGACTCGGGTCTGGAAAGAATGAGAGGTCGATGCCCATATCCTCCAAGTCCTGGATCTCCAATAGGACGTCGGGGGCCAGGGGGTTGTTGCGGGTATATTCCTTAAGCTCGGCGACAAACCCACTGACGTCGCTGGAGGGGTTCGCCTGATAACAAATCTGGATGGCTCCCACGAACGCCATCACATATTCAAAGTTTGCGTTCATCTCCTCAACGACCTTGAACTGGACCTCCCTAGCGTCCAGCTCCCCTTTGGCCGCGTCCAACCCAGCCTTCGCCCCCGCCAGCTCGGCCTCCACCTCGGACACCCTTCCTTCGGCACGGGCCGACCTCAACCTCTCAGCGGCTAGTCCACCCTCGACTTCAGCCAAGCAACCTTCCAGGGTCGAGATCCGCTGAAGGTGCTCGGAGTTAGATTTCTCAATCCCCTTCTGGGCCTCGACCGCCGCCAGGATCGACTTGGCCTGGTCGACAACCCGAGCTCGCGACTCCCGGAGGTTCCTGAGCTCGGTCTCCAGCTGGGCGCTGGATTTCTTTAGGAATGAGGCCACCTTTTGGGAGTGGACCATGGCCGAGTACAGGTTACCCGTCACCTTCTGGGGGCGAGCGTTGGTGTGATCAGTACGCGTCCACCCCCGGGGGAGGTTCCGCAGGTAACCGGGCCAGTTCTTAGGGATCTCGGCTGGTTGGATTGGTGGGCACCTGAGGAAGCTAACCACCTCTGGAGAAAACTCGGCCGGCCCGAAGTTGGGGCTGAAAAAGAGAGGATAAACCGTTAATAAACAAAAATTAATAGGAGAAAAAGATTTAACAGATCGTGATGAGGACTTACTCATCCACCCGGTCCGTGTCCCAGCCTAGCCAGGAGTCATCATCTTCATGGCGACCTCTCCTCCGGGTCGGGGCATCAGGTGAAGCCGGTAGCGAGGTGGTTGGCGATAGGGTCGGGGTAGTTGTAGCCGGTTGCGATGTGGGGTGGACTCGGTTAGACCTCCCCAGCCCCCTATTGATCTTTGACTGGTAGGTCCCGATCTCTTCCCTCACTTTCTTCCGAGCAGACTCAAAAGTCGGTAGAGTCGGCTCCGCAGCTATCCTCTTCCCTTTGTTGGCGGTCGAGGGGCCGATAGGGACCGAGCTTGGAGGAGCGACCTCAGCAGGGGTCAATCTCGGAGGAGCGGCCATGGAAGTCGCCACTCATCTAATCTGCCCAAGCACAGATTTCTTGCGGGAGGCCATGACTTCGGCAGGAGGTTGGCGTCGGTAGATGGGGATGTTGGGAACTATAAAAACAATGAGTTAAGCTGGTTAGACAGATCGACGGTGAAAATTCGTGAGCGAAGAATAAGGGTTACTTACAAGGAATCTTCATGTGACGCGGGTCAAGCTCGGAGTTCAAAGCGTTCACGTCTCGCCAACTCGGGGGGTGTCGCGAACGAGGTTATAAGCCTCTAGGAAGTCCCAGTAGAGGTCGGTGGCAACATGTGTGAAGACTGCAAAAGAAGAGGAGAATTAGATAGTACAAATTTCAAATAGAGGAAATGTAAAACATACCGTGGCCGACTCGAGTTGTATAGTCGGTTGGGACGTGTATTGGCAGAGTGCTAGCAGGGTCCACGGACTCCCACGCCCCCCGACTAACCACCACTTGCTATGCTAGCCCTCAATCTTGTTGGGGATCCCACTCACAAGCTCCCGACCTTTATGGAGTGGCACGACATTGTAGCCTCCGGCTTGGGTGATTAGCGTCATCACATAAGCCAACTCACCTGGGGTCGGTAATCGGTACAACCCGGCTTGCCCGAGCACGGTCATGGTGAAGAGAATGTAACTCCAACCATTGGGAGTGATCTGAGTAAGGCTCTGATTCCAGGGCGCCAGCAGGTGAGAGATGGCCGGATGAAGGGAAATCTAATCCCGGCCTCCATTGAGTGCCCATTAACCACGATCATCCCGGGCGGTGGCTGGTCGGCACTTTTCTCGAAAGTTGCACCGTAAAAGTGTACGTCCCGTGGTACTTTGTATAAGCCACGAAGGGAGCGCACATACTTGTCGGACAAAGTCGACCTATTTTTCTCGCGCGACGCAATGAATTCCAACCTGACTGACTCCCGGTAGCTGCGGTCATGTCGCTTGTAGGGAGCTCGGGCTTCATACGAGCGGTAATTGAAGATCCGCTCGAAGGCCCCATATCTTCAGGTCGGGTTAGAGGGCCCGGATTCCTCCATTCTCTCCGGCGTGGCCGCCCGACGAGGGCTAGGTTCCAAGACAGGGAGGTGGATGATTTCGTCCAACTCCGCCAGGAATTGGTCATCGTTGTTTCCCCCGTCATCCTGATCAGCGCCCGAGGCACCGATGGTCAGGGGCACCTCCACAATAGCGGTGGCAGACTCATTACCTTGACGGCGGTAGAGTTCGGCAATGGCAGTGTCGTCATCGTCCGATGAAGATGAAATCATGAATGGAGGAGGCGTGGGAATGGACTGAGAACCGGATGCCATCGGTGTAGAATTGGAAACAGAGGGATTACCTGCGGTTAGCTTGAACTCGGAAATTCACCAGAAATTTGGATGCAAGAACTTTGGGGATACTAAGGTTTGAGAGCAGAGAATGGAGAAGGGTTTAATGTCAAAAACCCGGTTCTATTTATTGAGAAAGGGGGGGTCGAAGTGCAAATTCGAACTCTCGAAACCCCCCGAAGAAATTGAGGTCGCACGACAACGCGTGGTTGACACACAATTTTTGGTTGGGCGAGCTCGCAGCGTGTGACATCACCTATCCTCCAGGCCATCATTGTAGGTTTGTCACACTTCATGCCGATTCAGGAAATCGAGGCGACTGTACGCCTCCCCAAGGATGAAGATTTGTTTCAGGTACACATTCCGAGGCCGACTTACCACAGGTCGGTGAACATCAACGGTTCAAGTCAAGGCCCCAATGCAAGTTTGCGACATTGACTTGAGGGGCAATTGTTGTAGCAGGAAATAATTCGACTAGCCGGAGGCCGTGGTCTCTCATCTTGAGTTAGTCATTATAAGAGACCTCATTCGATCAAGTAGGTCGCGGGGCGACTTAGAAGGTTGGCAAGTGGTTAGGTGACCTGGAATGCTGTGAAGGTCGCAGTGGCGACTTGGGAAGATATGCAGGTCGCTGGGGTGACTTGGTCTCGAAGTCGGATCGAAGATTAATATGGCAAAGATACAGGTAGTTAATGGCGCGGATTTCACAGACTGTAATCAGAGCAAGTGTATCTGGATGCGTGACTTACGGGACAAGCAAGAAAATCCTAGCCTGGCGGCAGAAACCCTAGGCCTGCCCGTGAGAGGAAGCCCATGAAGACTGTAGCCTTAATTCTATGTCTATAAATATAACTTGTATTGTACGTTGTAAAGGATCAAACTTTTATAACTCTAGGCAGAAAATATATAGTAAAATACTCCTGGCTTGGTCGCCCCCAGACGTAGTCTTATTTAACAGATGAACTGGGTAATCAAATATTGTGTTCTTAATTACTTTGTTAATTGCTTTGATCGGACATCCTTGTTATTTGTTGCTTGTTCGCAGGTGAACATAAATCGGGTACAACAAATTACAAAAAAACATATACATGAAAGACGTTGTCTGTAGGTTTGATGTCTAATGGCAAGATTGTCATTAATATAGCATCCGGTGATATAACTTCACTTATCTGCTCATTATAGGTATGTTGTTCAATGCTACCGAAGAATATACTTGCAATATTAATCATGATAGTCATCTTGTCGAGCTTTTGAATGATATTGATCTCATCATATAGGATGAAGTTGCGATGGTAAATAGACATTGTTAAAGTACTCGATACTACTTTGAAGCATATTATGCAGCTGGCCTATCCGTTATCTTTTGGATTACCTTTTGGTGATTAGACAGTTGTGTTTGGAGACGATTTCTAACAGATATTGCAAGTTATTCCAAAATGAATGAGTCATGATATTGTTCACGTTACATTATGTTCATCTCTTTTTGTTGAAATGATTGTGACTTACTGAAACTTACAAGGAACATGCAGTGTAGAATTCGGAATCGACTGATGGTTTACGCATATTGAAAGTTTTTCTGATTGGATAATATCTATTGGAGATGGAAGTGTTGGACCACAAATTGGATATTGATGTAAGAATTCCAGATGATACTTTTTTAAGAGGTGGTGATGATCTAGACGATCCTATTGTTGATAGTATTTATTTTGATTTTAAGAACATGATGGACGATCATGATTATTTGTAGAACAAAGTAATTCTTGCTCCTCACTGGATGTTGTTAGGTCCATAAACAAGCATATTATTGTTGGGGTACGTGTATAACCCCAACAATTATTGATTGAATGAAAATGAATCACGTACTTATTTGAACTTTGATAGTCCTTGCCATGTTAATTCAAATGTTGATCATCTTTTTGATGTGTATACTCTTGAATTCTTTAATAGTCTGAAGTGCACGGGTGTTCTTGATCATTACTTGAGTCTCAAAATTGGAACATCATTGATGTTATTTAGAAATATTGATCACTCAAGGGTTTGTGCAATGGAACCAGGTTTGATCTTTTAATATTATCTCTTTTAATTTTTTCCTCATCTTTTAAAGGTTGAATATGTATTAATTCATTATATTTGTAATGATTTTTTTTTTCAATATGTAGGTTGGTTATTATGAGGATGAGTGGTAGTGTAGGTCCCGAACGGATTTAGTGAGGCAGAAGTCAAGAGGGGAGGGGTGAATAGACTTCTGAAACTTTTTCGTGGGATCAGGTGTGAATAGCAAGTTGCCTGATCAAAGTGCGTGTTAATCAGTTTGAACTGATATCCAACTTACTGATCACCTGAGGGCAGATCAGTTCGGTGTCTATCAGTTTAACTGATGTGCGGAAGCTAAGTTTTACCCGTGTGAAAAACCGGTTTGTTAAATCAGATTTCTAAGTTATCTGTTTTATATCAGATGAAAAAGTGCCAAACTGATCAGATCAGTTTCTTGATTCAAATTTGATCCTACCTTAAAATATGCATGTAATAGTTAAACAAGTGTGTGCAGATAGTGTGAAACAGATAAAGAAAGTAAAGGTACACAAGATTTTTATAGTAGTTCGGACAAGTTGTCCTACGTCCACTCTTCCCTATCAGAAGGGACACTAAATTAACCAACTGGACTTAGATTAATGCGTTAGTCCAACACAGTACAACAGATGTTTCTAGAGTTCTCACTCAACCAATCTCAGAAATCAGAACTAGAAACCCTAGTCTGAAATCTTGCTAAACAAACTTAACCTAACTTTTGGTTTGGGTATAAGATTTGTTGTGTTCCAACTGGAAATCTATCCTAGTTTTTGGGTAGCCTAAAGCTAAAGGATAAGATTTCTGTGCTAAGAACTATGGGATGAACACTTAGAAATATTCTTTAATTTTGTGTTCTTCGTGCAGAAATTGTGGATAGCTTGAGCTTGATGATAATTTCCACAACCTTACTATGATGGTTGATCCCATATTTATAGACCTTAATTTGAATCTCAGGCTATATTAGGTAGATTTACAGGCTTGATGTGACCTGCACAGAGGCGGCATGGCCGAAAGCATGTAAGTTTGTCCTTTCTAGCCTTTTGACTGTGATCCGCCGAATCCAGAATTGTCAGCTCCATACATACGTGTCTCGTTCTCATTGGTTAACAAGTACACTATTTCAGTGTTTGCTTTACCAATTTAGTTTGACATTCTTCTTGTCTGATGAACTCGTATGACTTGGTGAATCTTCAGTTGTCACTTGATTGAGCTGACCTGATCAGATAAAACCGATCAGTCTACCTGATTGAGTCTTCTGATGCATTTTATCTTATCACAACTTAGCAGACTCTCCTTTATTCTCCTGATGTATGTCTTCTGGTCTTGTTCTTCTTGTAGTCATCTGATCTTCAGGTCTTCTGACTTGTCTGATCTTCTAACTTGTCTGATCTTCTGATCTTCTGACTTGTCGATCTTCTGATCTTCTTCAAGACTTAACCTATACATATTGAGTTTCCCCTCAATATGTGACCTATCTATTACATCAGGAGTCTATACATCTCAGCTGGTCATCCTATCTTGATTTCTTAATCAACAGTCAGCAAACAGGTCTGACTGGTCCTATTAAAATCTGTTTGGGACTTCCTTTTTTTTGATGGAACCAAAACATTTAATCAGAAAAACAGATAATCAAAATGTAAAGAACAAAACAACAAAAATCAGAAGACAATGAGACGTTGTCTTAAGATCAGAAAGGTAAATCATTTCATTGATAAATATTGCAGTTTACAACGTACAAGAAATGATAATCAAAATTACCTAACATCTGATCTAAGACTTCATCTTCTGACTTCTTTAAAAAGAAAACTTCTGGAGATCAGCTGGAATAACAAAAATCTTGTACATTCTCTGCAGTAATGCTTCCAGTCTGTCTCTTTCAATGATATCTCCTCTTTTGGAAAAATCATAGAACAACTTCTTGAAGCCAATCGGGTCGAGGGAGTTATCAGATATGAACGGCGGAATCATGGTTTTGAATCTGGGTGCAGAAGGCATCAAGGCCATTATCTTGCCTTCATGCATCACAACTTTGCAGAATCTTTCGTATTTGGTCTCCAACCAGTTCAGAAACTCCGCACCGAAAGCGCCTTGATCTGAGTGTTCGGGTATCTTCTGCAGAATGTATACATCACTTAGCCAGTCGACCTTGATTCTTGTCCATTCTGGAATCAAGTCTTGTCGAGCTACCAGATCCCCTCAACCTCTTCAGGTAGAGCCCGTTCTTCCCAAGCCATCTCTTCTGCATCAGCTACTTTCTTGTTTTGTCTTCTGACATACGTTCTGCTCAGCCCTGCAGTATCAGCAAACTTCTTCTTCTTGATGGCAGCCTCAATGACTTTTTGTCTCATTTGTTGTTCTTCTTTTTGTGCAGCTGTCATCTGCGATTGAGAGCGAGTCATGATTGGCTTCTGAATTGGTTTCTTAACCTGTTTGGCCCTCTACTGTTTTCTCTCTTTAACCTCAGTCTCTGCGGTTTCTTCTTCTTGCAGCTTCCTTGACAGTTCAAGACTCTTGGCCTGATCTTCATAATTAAATCTTTTCTGAACAGTTGAAGAAAAGTCTTCAATCTTGTCAACCCTTGTAATCAGTTCACCAAGGGAGGATTTCTGTTCAGCTATGACCCTGACTTGAATATCCAACAACCTGCTGTGTTCTTCAATAGATTGGAACATTTCAGCTAGCTCCGTATCTGGAGCCTCAGCAGCTGTTTTCTCCACTATGGCAAGTGCCAGACCCCGACCAGATGAAGTTGTAGCCTATTCAGCCTGTTTTTCTGGTCCTTCTTCCCCCTTTTTGGTTGCATCAAAAAGGTTCGTCAGTCGTATGTTTAAGGCTTTGAATTCTTTCATCACCCTGTCTTTCAGCTCTTCGACGACTAATGGGGTAATCTGATAATCCGGTTCATAACAGACTCCAGAGACTTTTAGGCTTTGCTCACTGAGCCTTCAAATCTTCTCCAGGCAGCGTCGAAGCTGGTATCTGTCTTCTCCAATGAAGAGTAAACACTCTCCAGAAGGTTACCTATATCAGAAAGGATGGACATCTTAGTTGCAAGTTTATCTGATAGTGGATCTATGCGCTTCATCACTCTCTCAGATATTTCATCGTGCATGTGCAGCAGCTTTTCAGTAGTTATCTTTCTTTCTACTTTGACCAAAGCCTGTTGTTCCTCTCTGAATGAGTTCATCAGATTCTGTGCCAGATTGTTGAATTGTGATTCAACAGATGCCTTCACCCCATCTTGAATAGTCTTCGAAATAAGATCTAGGGATTCGGCAGATAAGGCAGCAACTTGACCAGATGTTGATGCCTCACCAGGTAGGGTCTCATCTGCAGCACCCTGGACTGGTTCATCGGCAGCTTGCTCATACTCCAAGTATTCATGAGCAAACACTTCTTCCTCCTCAATAATGCCCAGTTTTTGATGTACCAGCCATCTGATGTCATCATCAGATGCCAATTTCGCAGCACTGGATACACCAGCATTCATCTTGGTCCTCTTCTCCAAATCAACAAAATAATCAGACTCCAAGGCTTCCATCAGAATAAGAAAGTCTTCAATATCCTTGAGTCTGATATCCCTCCAAAATATAATTTTCTCCATCTGCTTTCTGATCCCCGGATGATTGATTAAGTCAGGAAAGTTCTTGTCCAGAATAGCATTCACCTGTCTCCATAAGAAATACACTGTTGAGTGTTCTTGTTCAGGTGATTCCAGGAGGGTGTTCTTGTTAAATGGATTGTGAGAGACGGAGACAAACATGTCTTCTCTCTCTACTTCCTCCTGCATCTCCTGATCAGGTTTTTGACTAGGAGGGATTTCCTCAGATGGGTTTTATGGTGTGGGTGAGGGAGTTTGTGTGGTTTCTGCAGGTGGGGTTGGCTCGGTTGTAAGAATTTCTGGTTGAGCTGTAGGTGGAGTGATTTGTGGGGGTAGGGTGATTTCTGGTTGTGGTGATGGGGATTGTTGTGGTGATGGGGGAGTGGGTGATCTGGGTAAGTGGGTGGCCTCTCTTCCTTTAAACAGAGACTTCAAGTGAACAAAATCAGATGGTTCTGACTCATCCTGGGCCTCTTCCAGTTGTTCCTCCTCTTCTCCACATTCTATAGTCAAATCCCTGCCTGTGCTGACTGTGTGCTCAGAGCTCACACCGGTCTCTCCACCAGATATCTCCACCAACTGTTCAACAGGCTGCTCTTCAGCAGACTCCAATATCTCCACATCACTATCCTCATCTTGAAGACCTCCAGATGGCATTCTTTTCTTCTTCGGAAGCATTGTAGTGAGTTTCCTTTGTCGTTTCTCACTTACATCTTCAGCTTCCCGAGCTGGCATTGTTGTCATCTGCTTCATTTTCACGACCCTTTTCTTGGGCTAACCCTATGCCTCAGATTGCACAGATGAAGCTTGTGCCTTGACCTTCTTCGATTTGGGCACATAGGGAGCAGGGTCATCGTCTCTTTGGTTAGGTAACTCTTCATTTATGGAGAGAATAACTTTGAACTTGGGCGTATAGGCCTTCCTGCCTTGTTCTGACCATCGGTAGTCAGGTATTTTGTTAGCTAGAATAAGAGATACCTTGTGGATGTTGCTGACTTTCTTAGATAGAACAACATGATTTTGCTCATTAATCATGAATTTGTCCGTCTCCTGCAGCAATCTGTGCTTGAACAATCCCAACCAATTCATATCCTGTGCTTTCTCAATTTTGGCAGTCATCACACTTTGCTTCTGCTGGGTCACGGCATCAGGACTGAATGCGATCCCCAAGAATACCTTTGAAACAATTTCAAAGAGTAATCTATACTTCCTCTTCAGATAAGGTGCTTTAACATTTGTAATATTCCCAATGTTGGCAGGTCGCAGAAGCACCTTTTGAAGGTATTCTTTGTCCGTCATTCCAGCCGTGAACTCATCAGGTGCGTTCCTTCCTGTTGGTAGGGCAAAGATCCTTTGCAAATCATCATTTGAGACACCTATTCTTGTTCCTCTAACAAACGAATAGAGCTCTTTGTTGTCTGCTTCAGTTTCCTCAAGAACTCCAGGGATTCAATGATGGCGACACTGTCCAGGTGTCTGTAACAAAATTGCTCTAGCCCATATTGACGAAGACAATCCAGAATTTCTAGGGATTCTGGATCTGTTGTTGTTGTGAAATCAACATATTTATCGTCTACGATCTCTTTAATCATGGAGGCGTAATCGCAAACTTCAGGGGTTGCTTTTGAAGTTTCCATTTCTGCAAATACATATACAGCCTAAGTTAGGTTTTCCAAACCCTGTAAAGTTCCAATCAGTGCAAAGTGCAGTAGACAATATGTTAAATATTTGCATAAGTAATATCCCCAAATATGCATATTGTTCATAGTTTTCAGAGGTTAAGCACAAATACAACATGAACAAGTCAACAATATAACATATGCATATACAACCTATAATCCTAACGCATAATATTCATGAACAATAAATGCAAAGTAAGCAAATTACCAGAAAAGCGATTTGAAGATTTTGAAATAAGTTTAATCGATGGATGGATGTTGAATTTTGAAAACTTTCTGGACAAGTTTGCGTGTTTGAATACAAAAATGTGAAAGGTTTTAGAAACTGAGTTTTAGGGTTTTAAATAGATGGGAGGGAAAAATTTTGCACGAATATTTTTTGAGTACTTGAGTGTCTGTGTTTTAATCGGACGGTCAAAATTAAGTGGTTGAAAAGTAATAAAATCATGTGGTCAAGGATTTAAAACGACAGATTTTTGGACTTAAAAACTCGCAATAAATGCATTTAATACAAAAATCCCACGTCCGCATTAAATGCTTGCAGACTTGACGTCACAAAGTGATGGGTACAATAATAACTAGCATAGATTTGCATAGGCATATGTAAAGAAGAATCTGAAAACGTATCTGTTTGACTGATATTGTAACCAGTCAGTTACCACTTTGTTCTGATCTGGATTGCCTGATTACTGTTGACCTTACTGATGGTGGTCTAATCCTTAGTATTTGTTTTTTTATGCGGCCTGCACGTTATCAATCATGTCTTTCATGCGACCCACTTGGTTTACACAAGAATTTTTCATTCAAGTAGAATAGAGAATTAGTGTTAACCGAAACATTTGTTTACATCGATGTGATCGGTACAAAGGTGTAAATCTATTGATAATACTTCTTCAGGTGAGTTGCATTCCATGGATATTGGGCCTTGGTCCCATCTGTTTTTTTGAGCTCGTATGCCCCATTTGGTAGGACCTTTGATATCTGGAACGGGCCCTCCTAGTTTGGACCGAGGGCACCTTTTGAGTCTCCGAGTATCTTTTTCAGTACTAGGTCTCCGACCTTGAAACGTCGAAGTCGCACCTTAGAGTTGTAATATCTCTCCAACCTCTTCTTGTACCTAGCGTTTCTCATGTTAGCCTCCAATCACTTTTCTTCGAGTAGGTCCAGGTTTCTTTTCAAGGCCTCATCGTTATGATCGAAAACGACCTGGCTGGTTCTGAAGGACGGGAGGTCAACTTCCGCAGGCACAACTACCTCCGTTCCGAAGGCTAGCGAGTAAGGGGTTTCGCCCGTTGAATTTTTACAGGTCGTTATGTACGACCACAGCACGTCCAGGAGCTCGCTAGCCCATTTCCCCTCTCCCCCCTCGATCTTGGCCTTGAGCGTGTGCTTTATGATTTTGTTCACGGCCTTGACCTGACCATTTGATTGGGGATGGTATAGGGTAGAGAACAACTTTGTGATCTTCCACTTTCTGAAGAAGGTGTCGATCTTCGTACCATCGAACTACTTTCCATTGTCTGATATGATCGCCTGAGGTAGCCCAAACCTGCAGATAATGTTCTGCCATATGAACCTGATGACGTGATCCTGGTCTATGGTTGCCTGGTTGCCAATGCCTCGGCCTCGGCCTATTTTGTGAAGTAATCCAACAGTACTAGGGCATACTTGACCGATCCTGGGGCCGTTGGGAGTGGCCCAATGATGTCTATCCCCCACTTCGCAAAAAGGCCAAGGACTGAGGATGCTTGTGAGTTCTTCTGGTGCGACCTTGATGGAGGGAGCATAGATTTGACATTTGTGGCATTTGCGGGCGAAGACGATAGCATCGGCCCTTAGGGTTGGCCAAAAATATCCCTGCCTTATGGTCTTGTGGGCCAGCGACTCCCCCAGTGTGGTTTCCGCATGCCCCTTCGTGTATTTCTCGTAAAATGGCTTGGCCTTGTTCAGGTGTGATACCTCAAAGTAAGGGCATGCTGAAGCCTCGCTTGTATAGCTCCCCGCTGATCATTGTGTATTGTGTAGCCCGTAATTGCAACTGTTGGGCTTGGACATGATCGGGTGGCAAGAGGCCGCCTATCAAATACTCCATGATGGGTGTCATCCAGGTCGACACCGGGGTTTCCAAAGCTGTTACGGTTACTTGCGCGGTGGATGGGTGGGAAAGTGTTGTGATGGTGACATCCTTCATATCTGGTGATCCTTCGGAGGTCGCCAGACAAGCTAAAGCATCGCCTCGCGAGTTCCATTCTCTCGGTATCAGCTTGACATGGATTTGTGCGAACTTCAAGCATAGTGTTTTTACGATTTCCGGATAGGCCTCCATCCTATCATCTCGAGCCTCGTACTCCCCCAAAACCTGGCAGGCCACGAGCTGGGAATCCGTATGGACTTGCAATCTCTTGACGCCCATGGCTGTTGCCATTTCTAAGCCGCTGATGAGCGCCTCATATTCGGCCTCATTATTTGTTGCGAAAAATCAAAAGTAATGGAGTTCTGGAATGAGATACCCTCAGGGCTCATTAACACCAGACCGGCTCCCGACTTGTGAGAGGTTGCCGATCCATCCACGAAAAACTCCCACGGTAAGCTGCCCGAACTCCCTGCCTCAAAAGGGAAGGTGAGCTCGACTATGAAATCGGCCAACGCCTGGGACTTGACCGCAGGTCGTGGTGCGAATGTCACTCAGTATTGCCCTACCTCGATGGCCCATTTGAGGCATCGACCTGATGTGTCTAGTCACTTGAGCACATTCCTCAATGGCAGGGAAGTGAGGACCTCGACCTGGTGATCGAAAAAGTACGGTCTCAGCTTCCTAACACTCATGACTAATGCGTAGGCCAGCTTCTCTAATGGTGGGTAGCGTTGTTCTGTGTCATTCAACGTCTAGCTAACAAAATAAATGGGCAAGTGGATCTGGCCCTCTGCTCGGACCAGTACTGCGCTTAAAGCGGTCTCCGAGGCCGCGAGATACAAGAACAACTTCTCCCCCGGGACAGGTTTGGACAAGTTGCTCACGTCTGCTAGGTAGGTTTTGATTTTTTCAAAAGCATCCTGGGTCTCGGGTATCCATTCGAACTTTTCTTTCTTACAAATCATGTCGAACATCGGCTTGCATTTGTCCCCCATCCGGGAGATGAACCTGCTTAATGGGGCCAGGCACCCCGTGAGTTTCTGAACCTCTTTCACATTCCAGGGTGCCCCCATGTCCAGTACGGCCTTAACCTTCCCTGGATTCACCTCGATCCCCCGCTTACTGACCAGATGTCCCAAGAACTTCCCCGACTCGACTCCGAAGTTACACTTCTTGGGGTTGAGTCTCATATTGAACTTCCTAAGGATATCGAAGGTCTGTGCGAGGTGGAACAGGTGATCTTCCATTTTTAAGCTTTTGACGACTATATCGTCGACATACACTTCTACCGACTTCCCGATCTGATCGGCAAACATATGATTGACAAACCTTTGGTAGGTTGCCCCTGCGTTCTTCAGGCTGAACGACATTCTTTTCCAGGAATATAGATTTTTCTCGGTCAGAAAGGAGGCTGGTTCATGCATGACTATTTGGTGATAACCCGCAAAAGCATCCATGAATGACATCATCTCGTGTCCAGCTGTGTTATCTATCAGGTGATCGATGTGCGACATGGGAAAGAAATCTTTTGGGCAGGCCTCGTTGAGGTCGGTGAAGTCAATACATAACTGCCAGGTTCCATTGGACTTTTTCACCAATACTGCGTTGGCCACCCACTGTGGCTGGTCGGCCTGCATGATCAGGTCATTATCCAGAAGCTTCTTCACCTCTTCGGCTAAAGCGGCATATTTTTCGAGGCCAAATTTCCGCCTTTCCTGGGCAACCGGCTTCTGGGATGGGTCAATATGAAGTCGGTGACACGCGACTTTTGAATCAATACCAACCATGTCTTTGTGTGACCAGGCGAAGACATCCAAGTTCTTTTTGAGAAAGTCGATGACTTCCCCTTCGGGTCGTTCGGTATCTTGGAGCCGATAATGACTTCCAGATCAGGGCGAGTTGGATCTATCTTGACTTTCTTGAGTTCTTCCCCCGGGATGGCCCTTGGGCCCCCTTGTCGGGGGTCGTCGATCTCGGCCTCGATTAGGAATTCATCAGGCTCAAACCCTATTCTTGGATCGAGGTCGCAGCAGGTTCTTTTTATGCTTGCTCATTTCTCATTTAGTTCCTCATCTTGTTCACTGCTATCTATTACAAACGTTTGTTTGATAGGCATTGGTGCAGAATTGAAAGAGACGGAGAGTAAATCAAATAACCTCTTACATCGACTTGGTCACCCTTAACGGTGCCGACCAACCCACTCTTGGTGGGGAATTTTACACAAAAGTAGAAAGTTGAGGACGCAGCCTCAAATTCATGTTCAAAAGGCCTCCCCAGGAAACCATTATAGGAACTGGGAAGGTCGACTACTAGAAAATCTAACAGCCTAGTTGCCCTAAATTCACTATTCAGTGTAGAGACCAGCTCGACGGCCAGTCAAATCATCTCGGTGGGCCTTATAGTAGTGTCACCAAACCCCTTCACGATGTGGTCGCACGGGGTGATATAGGCATCATAATCCTCGAGCTGGTCCAGGGTTTTCTTGAAAAGGATGTTGCAGAAAGCACCCCCATCGACCAGAAGTCGACACACTATAATTCCCATGATATTGGCCCGGATCACCAGGGGATCAACATTGGGATAGACCACTCCAGCCTTGTCCTTTTCTCCGAACTCGATCTTGCTGGATTCTTCCCCCAAGGCGAGGACAGGTAACACCATCTTCCTAGCATTCTCTATCTCCCTTATTTCGGCCTTCCTCTTCCGTTTGGAGGAGCTGGAGGCTAACCCACCGACTGTCCCTAGGGGAGAGAGGGTGTGTATCACGCGATCTCCAACATTTTTAGGCATGGGCGGGATAGGTCGCTCCCCCTGCCCTACTCCCTGGTTATCCTTCCTGTGGGCGCTCTCTCCTTGCTGGCGATCTCTCGGAGCCTGGTCGTCGTTCTTCTGAGGTCGCTTGATGAACTCGTCAAGTAGGCCGTCTTCGTACAATCTCCAAAGTTGGGGTAACAGATCTTTACACTCACTTGTATAGTGCCTGGTCTGATCGTGAAAGTGGCAATACTTGTTTGGGTTCAGTTTGCCCTTATTCTTTACCGGGCGGGCGGGAGAAGTAATTCCTGCTCTCAGATTTGGGTGAAGATGTGTCCGGGGGTCATGCCCAGTGCGTCCATCAACTTCACCGGAATGCTCTCCTCAAAAGGCTTGAAACTTCCAGGCGGCTTGTACTGCGAGGCAGCCTTTTTGGAACCTTTCTTGGGCTCCGCGACCTCCTTAGCCTCAGAGAGTCGGGATTCCAGGAGCTCCGTTGTATGTATCAGGTCGCTAGCCCGCCTCCGAAAGTCGGCGTAACTAGTCGGGTAATCGTCACGAGCCCGTGCTTCCTTATTCTTCGTGGGTCTGGCCTCCTGGGCGACCTTCTTGGCCGGAGGCTGCACGTCCTCGTTATCGAATGCGAGGCGTTTTTTGTTGAGGTCTGCCATTACGGTCTTCGCGTCCTCTGGAGTCTACACCAGGTTCCACCAGTCAGGGGTCATCATCGGGTTTGGCTGGCAAGCGCGATGTGAGCCGGTGCATTGAGAGCTCATAGAGGCCTCGTGCCCATCGCGGGCGTCCAGCTCATGCCCGTTAGAATTTCCTTGATTGCTTGCCATCTTTGTTGATCGGAGACGAGATGGGTTTCTCTTCGAACAAAATTATTTCTCAGGAATTGTTTCCCACAGACGGTTCCAATTGTTGTACCCGGTTTGATTACCGACGAACAAATAAACAATTTGATAAGACTCCGATCAATATAGTGGCAAAAGAAATAAATAACACAAGATTTGATTACCCAGTTCGTCCGTGAAATAGACTACGACTGGGGGCACCAAGCCATAATATTTTACTGTATAATTTCTGCCTAGGATACTAAGGTTTTTGATCCTTTACCATGTACCATACAAGTTATATTTATAGACATAGAACTAGGGTTACAATCTTTGTGGGCTTCCTCTCGTGGGCTAACCTAGGGTTTCATCTGCCAGGCTTGGATTTCCTTTCTTATCCCGCAAGTCGCGCTCACAGATATACTTGCCCTGGTTATGATCCGAGAAATCCGCCTCACTAACTACCTGAATCTTTTCCATGTTTATCTTCACCTGACTTCGAGACCTAATCGGTCCCGACTTCCGGGTTCTTCCAAGTCGCTTCGCAACCTCTTTGCTATCCCAAGCCGCTCCCACAACCTGCGTAGCTTCCCAAACCTTCAGCGACTTACTGATCCCTCAAAGTCGCCTCAAGTCTTGCTTTGTCTGGGCGAAGTCGGACGATAGTCTTACCATAGGACGATCCAATACCCGGCCTTCCTCAAGTCTGGTTATTTCCCCCTTACAACATGGCACATACCCCTACTGCAAAGGTTATGTCTGGTCTACTGGCAGTTAGATATAGTAATGATCCAATGAGAGCCCTATATTCTTTCTGTTTAGTTTTCTGACCATTTTCATCTAGATCCATCTTGAATCCAGTCATCATAGGAATTTTGGCTACGTTACTGTTCTGAATTCCAAACTTAGCCAATAGATTCCTAGTGTACTTTGCCCGACAGATGAATATCCCCTCTATACTTTGTTTAACTTGAAAACCCAGAAAGTAATTCATTTGACCCATCATAGACATCTCGAACTTCCCTTGCATCAGTTTGCTGAATTTGTCACATAAGCTTTTGTTGGGAGATCCGAAGATGATATCGTCCACATAGATTTGAACCATCAGAATGTCTTCACCATCTTCTATTCTGAACAAGGTTCTGTCTATGATTCCTATAGTGAATCCACTATCTACTAAGAACTGAGATAGTGTATCATACCATGCTTGAGGAGCTTATTTCAGTCCGTAAAGAGCTTTTCTTAAACGGTACACCTGGTTGCCTTTTTCAAAGCCAGGAGGTTGTTCGACATAAACTTTCTCTGCTAGTACCCCGTTTAAGAATGCACTCTTCACATCCATCTGATACACAGTAAACCCTTTGTGGGCAGCATATGCCAGAAACAACCGAATGGCTTCCAGACGAGCGACTGGTGCAAAGGTCTCATCATAATCAATCCCTTCTGATTGTGAATATCCCTTCACAACAAATCTTGCCTTATTTCTGGTGATGACATTATTCTCATCCCTCTTGTTCTTGAATACCCACTTGGTGCCTATCACATCTTGATGAGTTGGTCTGTCTACAAGTTCCCAAACCTGATTCCTCTCGAACTGCTCTAGTTCTTCTTGCATAGCTAGAATCCAGCTGACATCTTGTAGAGCTTCTTCTATTGTGGTAGGTTCCTTTAAAGACAGATAGCAACAATACATAACACTTTCACCAACCTGATGTCTAGTTTGGACTCGGGCATTATGATTGCCGATTATCTGATCAGTCAGATGGTCTTTCAACCAAGTCCTTCTTTTCTGATGTATATCAGTTTGGACATTGTCATCCTCTTCTGATATTGAGTCACTAGAGGTTGGGAGTGGTACAATAATAGGATCCACTTGACATGGACAAGTTTCAGCTGATGTTGGAATCATCATAGGCTGATGTCTGTCCACCGGAACATCAGGTGTTCCCCCTGAACCAGATGGTTCAGTTGTTACTGTCTCAGCTGTACCAGTTTTTTCATCGATAGTTGGCTAACAGGTTTGACTGGTCCTATTACAATCTGTTTTGGGACTTCCATCAAAACTATAAATTTCCCAACAGATAGAATTCTTGAAGCTAAGGTTCTAACGATAAGTAATGTCAGATAGTTAGTTTTGATACCAAGGCTTACGTTGACTCCTTCTAGTCATAGATTTTCTTTCAAATTTCAACGGTGATAGTTTTCGTTGATTGTCTCATATGTTATGTCTATAAATAAAAAGTCAAGGGTTTTTAGTCATGAACAATTGTATGCAGTTGTTTCCCGGATAACAAGCTTCTAGGGTTTGAAGATCTTATTATGTCATGATGATAATTGTGATTGTAGTATCACAAAAAATATAGTTTTTCATGAAGTTTTTAGGAATATATAATTTTGTAAAAATAAATATTCAAATATGACAACTTTTTCTTGATGTTTTATTTTTGTTAAAGTCTTTTTCATATATGATTATTATAATATTAATTATTTGTATTATTATACACAAATGAATTATTATATTTTCTCAAACACTTTATAATGAGCCTACTGGTTTTCAAAATGCTTAACATGAAAATATTTGATATCTTATATCGTAAATATATTTTTGTGAATTTTTATATTATAAAAAGATACTGATATAAGTTATTTGTTGTAAATTTCTTAAATTTAATTTGGTAAAATATATGTCAAAATTATACTACTATGTTTTAAAAATTAATAGATATTTTTATCATGAATATAAATATTACATCAATATTTGAACTTTGTTGTAGATACATCATAACATTAATACGATAAATGTAAAAAAAAAGAATAGGGTTAGTTTAAAAAAAATCACCACTCTTAGAGTTTTTATCAATTACGACATATCATTTTTTTCTTTGCAATTCAAGACATCACCTTTTAAAATTTTAAAATTTGAAGCAGTTGCCAATTTTTTGGCAACAATTAAAAAATGTGGCTACTGGAGCTGCTACAAAGATGTCTATGTAGGATATCGCGATTGAAGGATACAATGTTTTTTCATTTTTTTTAATTTTTAATTTTTGTTAAGAAAATATCTAAAAAAAATGTTTTTTAAAATTTAGGAATAGAACCCCCAAATTCATCCTAACAAAAAAATAAGCTCTTATTATTTCTCCCAAAAACATAAAAGAAGAATGCTAAATTGCCCACCAAATTGCAGCTCCAAATTATTTAATATTAAAAAAATATATAGATTTTTTTCTTTAAAAAAATTAATTAAAAAAATTACTTTATTTATCAGTCTTGACATCGATCCTAGGTTGACATTTATGTCAAATCCAGAACCCAAATCAATTAATTATTGTCAAAAAATTGACAGATGCTTTGAATAACATAATTTAAAAAGGCGTGTCTCGAATTGCAAAGAAAAAATATGTTGTAATTGATAAAAACCTTAAAAGTGGTGATATTTTTTGCAATTAAACCAAAAAAAAATATGTTGTAATTGATAAAAACCTTAAAAGTGGTGATATTTTTTGCAATTAAACCAAAAAAAACATTATAAAGTGAAGAATATTAATTATTCTTTACAAAAAATTTTCTTTAGCAAATCAATTGTTATGAATAAAATTAAGGGAGCCTCTAAACAAGCTCCATGATCCCCTATTCACACCCCATAATTTTTATGATAAAAATAAACACACACAGGATGACCCTAATACCCTCATATAAATAGGTAATAAGTTAAATTTTATGTACATCATTATCCATAAATCATAAATCCTAAGAATATCTACTACTTGAAATTCACACCCAAAATCCTTGCAACCTTTTGATCCAATATTTTATTGCAATCATCATTGTCATGAAATATGAAAATTCAATGGAGATCATCAATGTAAGTGTATCCAATGTGGTTTTTTTAACCTTTTGATTGTTTTCTTTTTTTAGCATAAACTTTAATTTTTTGGGGCCTAGTCGCGCCACTGTTCGGCCACAACTGTGGCTGAATGGAGGTGAGTCATTTTGGCCTTAAGCGCCGGAAAAAAAATTTAAAAAATAATCGTACAAGTTGTATTCGGTCCTAAGGGCCGAACGACCATGATATCATGCATGACGCTTTGGTTGAACACTAGTAAGCTGTTAATGAAGCTCAGACCAACAACCATTAAGACATGCATGAAACTCTGACCGAACATATTGTTATGCTTTATTTTATAGCGGAAAGAAGGTGGAAGACATTTAAAACTTTAGCAAATTTTTTGTTTCAACAAGAATCAAAGTGCAAGAAAGTTCTTTTTGGCTTGAGGAGGTGGAAAATAAGAGTAATTTATTTTGAGAGATAAGGATAGAATTATAATGATTTGTGGTGAGTTTAGTGACTCCCAATATCAAATTCTTAGTTTAAAAATCACATTATTACGAATATAAATAATATAACAAAATGTTAATATAAAATTTAAATTTTATATTAGTACAAAATAATATTTTAACATCTAAATTGTTTGGTGACAACAATGATCGTGCGTTAGCACGGATGCAATACTAGTATTGTAAAAAGGAAACAATGTACATGAGGAATTATAATTTATAGATTAATGAGGAATTTAAGGCTATTAAATTATTAATTAAATTTTAAATATTTTTTTAATAATTGCCTTATGTAAACTTGCTATCTTTATGACACATTACATACAATAAATTCAATCAATAAACGATGCATAAACAAAATTAATGAGTAATCGACACATATACAAAAAAAAAATCTCAATTAGTAATATAAAGAGAAAATGAATTATATATTATTATTTTTTATTCATATAATAATAGACGACAAAACAAACCAATTCAACTAAAATAAATTCTACATTCTTCAATTTTTTCTCTATATAAATTATTTTTCTTATTTTCCTCACACAGGGAAAGGAGGCGAATAAGCAATATTATAAAGGAAAAGGAAAAAGAGTGTGGGCCCAAAAGTGACCCGAATAAGAAGAGAGTGTCTATGGCCCAAAAGTGACCATATAACCAAAAGGGTACATAAATAATCATGAAAATAGACGTCTAGCTAGCAGCAGTAGTTCCATCTAAGGAGGCATCTAAGGCATCTTGTTTCTTCTTTGGCTTTAGTCGTGTGTTGTATTCCTGTCTTCTCTTGTTATCTTCCGTTCGGGCCCTTTTTAGTTTTGCTTTGATCAGCTTGCCCAAGGGATGTTTTTGAGATAACTTGCCTCCAGAGGCCTCAAAGTAGCGCTTCTCGGCTGGAGTTAGCACCTTCTAATAATATATGCTTGTAGGAATCGTGTTCTCTATGATCTGCCCAGACGTTACTACCCCCAGATCTTTCTCAGTATCTTCATCTAGCATGTCTAACCATCTAGCGGAGATAGGAGAGGCCGTAGATTCTGAGTCCGAAGCCGAAGCACCCTCGACCAGATTCTTGAAGGGGTTGGAGGTAGCAGGCTTAGGAAAAGCTGAAACAGCTGGAGATGGCGAGGCAGTTTTCTTTGGCAATTGCCAGTCCTCATTCGTTGTCTCTTGCTCGGGCAAGGCTATGTCCATCCGTGTTATGTGTTAGTCCACGTGCCCTATGATCGTCTCGTTTACAGAGTCAATGACCTCATATGAAAGGAGCCTGGCCTCTCCCCTGTCCCGCAATTCTGCATCGTTTATTGTGCCTGAAGTACCTGTTTCCATAAGCTCCTTCCCGTTTGTTCCTTTCTAACCCAAGTATTCTGCAATGTCACCTTTCCCGGGCCATCCCGAGGGGGAGGCTTGTCACGGTCATCCTTCTTCCCATCCCTGTCATCCAGCTTACCATCCTGTGGATTCCTTCCAAGCGCACGACAATTATCAAGAGAATGTCCAACAATCTGACAATGAGAGAAAAAATCTGGATGTTGTTCATAACATACAAAAGCAATCGAGCAATGGCCAGACCTTTCATACATTATTTTGTACTCTTTTTCCTTACGAGGATCCAAATCGACTAGGACCCGAGCATAATGACACATAGTCCGATCTTGAGTACGTTCATTTATCCCCACCACAGGACCAATTGTTGATGCAATACGCTCAATAATAGACACATAGAAGTATTCAATTAGCAATTCATAAATACGAACCCATACATTCACAATAGGAGATCTCACCTTATACGGGTTGAATTCTAGCACCCATTTATGAAGTCTGTTGGGATATTTTAGTTTTGATGAATTATGCTAAAACATTATCAACTTGTGTTTTTGAAGCTAATCTACATATAACAAGTTGAGGGGGAATGAGAGAACAAGTTGAGGGGGAACTCATGAAATCAGAAGAAGATGATCGAGATCAGACGAGGGTGCAGACGAGACTGATCGAGATCAGATGAGTAAGATGAGTTCTGGAGGTAACTGATGAGCTGTGCAAAATCAGAAGAAAAGAAAAGCTAAGCCAGCTGATCAGAATATCAAATGACCAGATCAGAAGAGGAGGTTGCAGATCAGAAGAGAAGCAGATGAGACTGATCGAAGATCATACGTGATTGAGATCAGATAAGCTAACCTGATATGCTAACCTGATATGCTAACTTGTTGTACTAATCTGATGCAGATAAACTGATATGCTGACCTGATGCTATACTGATCTGATCATGTGAGCTGACTAGATCAGACGAGAAGAAATCAGATATCAGAAAACCAGAAATCTGCATACCAGATCAGGCGAGAAGAAATCAGAAGAGAAGTCATCAGAAGAGAAGTCATCTGAAGTCATGGTCACTGAGAATCAGAACGCTACTAATGATCAGTTAAACGAAAAGCTTTAGTGACCGAGGATCGGGATGTCCGAAGTCGAAGATGCCGAACTTCGGTCGAAAGTGTCGATATGACCGATCGAGACAAGGTCCGCTGAAGAGAAGTCTGCTGAATAAAGAATCCTGAAGACTCAGAGAAACCTGAAAACTCATAATGATCCTGAAAATTTTAGCTGTTAGATTCAGCTGACGTGGACCAATGAGAGGAAGACAACAAGCTCGAAAAAAGTCAAAAAAAGCTTCTGAGAATAGTATGGATTTGAATGAGACTCCATCCAATGGTAACATTCAAATCCACACTATAATTACAAGTTCTTCCTTCATTATTCGTGTGGAGAGTGCGGAGAGTGTGGAGAGTGTGGAAAAAGATGCTACAGAGCCAAGAACCATATACTCAAGCATTCCCACCATATAACACTGAGCAAGAAATACACACATATATTCAAGAGTGTTCTAACTTAGATCTAAGCACAAATGTAATATCCTAAGCTTAGAGATATTTTGCAAACCTTAGCATTGAGGCTAAACAAATGTAAGGGAAAATCTCACCCTAGTTGGAAACCAAACAAACCTTACCCAAATCAGTTTGATAGGTTAAGTTTGTAGGTGAGTGTGAACTCGGTAAACATCTAAGCAATCCCGAAAGGGAAGGTAGGTTATCCCATGAGGGTGATAAGTCTCGTTTGAGTGTGAACTCGGTAAACATCTGTTGGGTGTTGGACTAACACGTTAAACTAAGTCCAGTTGGTTAAGTAGGTGCCCCTGCTGAAAGGGAAGAGTGGATGTAGGACTTGGACTCCGAACCACTATAAAATAGTGTGTTCTTTACTGCTTTACGTTCTTACTTGCCATATGCATTCGACTATAAGCAAAACACATGGTTTAAAAGAAAAAATTGGAATCACCATTCCCTCACCCTTGTTTTATATGCATTTACAATTGGTACTTAACGCACTAATGGGTTTTTAAATTGGGACCAACAATTGGTATCAGAGCGGGAGTTCAAAAGTTCACTGATTTTAATGTGATCGCCTGAACTGATCTATTTTAAAACTCGTTTCTGTACTGATACCAATAATTGGTATCAGAGCAGGAGTTCAAAAGATCACTTTTTATGTGATCGCCTGAACTGATCTATTTTAAAACCCGTTTCTGTACTGATACCAACAATTGGTATCAGAGTAGGAGTTCAAAAGTTCACTGATTTCAAAGTGACCACCTGAACTGATCTATTTTAAAACCCATTTATGTACTGATACCAACAATTGGTATCAGAGCGGGAGTTCAAAAGATCACTTTTAATGTGATCACCTGAACGGATCTTTTTAAACAAAAACCCGATCTCTGTATAAATGCATATATTTTAATGTTTTGGCGTCATTTTCAAAAAGGGGGAAATTGTTGGGATATTTTAGTTTTGATGAATTATGCCAAAACATTATCAACTTGTGTTTTTGAAGCTAATCTACAGATAACAAGTTGAGGGGGAACTCACAAAATCAGAAGAAGATGATCGAGATCGATTTAGGTCATGACGGCAGACCCGATCGAGATCGAATAAGTAAGATGAGTTCCGGAGGTAACCGATGAAATCTGAAATCGGAAGAAAAGAAAAGCTAAGCTAGATGATCGGGAAGATCGGATGACCCGGATCGAAAGAGGAGGTTGCGGATCGAAGAGGAGCGCATTTAGACCGTTTTACTGCCGACTTTTGTGTATCATCGATTCTTGAGGAAGAATCTTTGTGGTCGATTGGCCCGATCTTGAAAAACCTTCTTAAAACTCATTCATTTTCCAAAAACACTCAGCATGGATAACACCTCGGTATGTATCATGATCTGCCAAGTTCTCAATCGATGAGTATGCATATTGGGCCATATATATGTCCAACCATCTAGGTTCGATCGATGGCGAATGATGGAAGTCATCGAAAGAGGACCCATCATCATATATTACGACAACCCCTGCGGTTGGAGGAGATCCGAGACTTTGCCCGGGAAGTCTTATGCGAAAAAAAGCCCAAATTGATGGATGCGGAGAGAAAGGAAACTACATACTCTAGATACTATCGCAAGGCATATTATCATGAAAACAATGGATAAGGTCACCAAGGAAAAGATTAAGTATCTCAAATCTGCGAAAGCAATGTGGGATACTCGGGTGAAATATCTTGAGGAAAATGACCAGGATAAAAGACAAATTGCTCGCAGTCGAACCGGTAAAGTTCAAAAATTGAAGATCTTTGCCCAACGAAACCATCAACGAACTCGATGGAAGGATTACTATGTCAATAAACAAGCCGAGAACTTGGTAGAGATGATGTCGATAAAGATATCAACTACAAAATTTTAAGGTCTCTCACCAAGAAATGGGACATGAAGGTCACGGTAATCAAGGATTGCCAAGACAT
Organism: Stenogyne calaminthoides; assembly: GCA_037126765.1. Lineage (NCBI taxonomy): Eukaryota > Viridiplantae > Streptophyta > Magnoliopsida > Lamiales > Lamiaceae > Stenogyne > Stenogyne calaminthoides. Next base: position 44,680,948 of record JBBCBC010000006.1, read on the forward strand.
TTAAAAAATGAAGCCAAGTAGCTTGTTCTTGAGCCTTAAAGCTCACGAAGTTCGATTTAATTGAGAGAGACAAGCGGATGAAGATGAGGTGCCCGCTGAAGCCTCAACTTCCAAATCGGGTTGCTTTTAAGGCAACCAAAGAAAGAAGATTGAAGACCAATGAGCCCATTGGAAACATCATAAGTCGGTGAGCAGATCGCTCTGCTTACGAAAAACTAGAGAAATCAAATACTCAACCGGGTAAGTATCGAAGATTTTATAAAGATTATCAACATAAATGAGGAAGAGATAGGAGATCGGACAACGATCTCCGAGAAAGAACTGATCGATGATCGGAGATCCGCGAGATGAAAGGAAAAGAGATAATCTAGATGATGAGAGAAGAGATAACCAATCGAGACGAAGAAGCTCGGACTACTATCGAAAAGGAAAATCACCGATAGATCATACAGACCAGTGATTCACGGAAGAAAAAATTACGTGGATCAAGGAGCGTGCTTCAATTGGAGAAGCCAGTCACTACAAATAAGATAACGCCTACACCGACGCCAAGAGAAAGGGAAGAAAAGAGGAACATAAGAGAGCAACAAGACAGGACGGAAAAAAGCCATGGTTCTTGACACGTCGAAATTGACGATTCAGATCACCGCCCTCGAGGACTCTGGATACTCCTCTGTAGAAGATTTCTGTCGATCGCAGTCTTTCTTTGACTTATGGAAATGAAGATCCGATATTCTCTTCGGATGATGATGAGATCTCACTTTGATGGCCAAGGAGGACCAATCTGGAGGTAACCTCCAAACCTGCTTTGTTCGCTTTACACCTGCTATCATTAGCACACCTCTTTGGGAGATTGACCTTGCTCTACTCGAGCAATTGCTTGAGGATCTCTCCAATGCAAGATGAGACACTTATGCTTTAGTGGAAGTGAAAATGATAAGTCGAGGACCGAAATAATCACTTGCTAAAGAGAATGATCTCGAAGAAAGCCTCAAACTTAAATCGGCCGAAATCGCCGGAAGACAACCGAGGAATTTAAAATTCTGAAAGTTAAAGCTTCGATCGGGACAAGCGAGATCAAATATCACCGGCGATTAACAAACGACAAAGTTCGATGACTTCAAAATCCTGCAAGCAAAATTCGATGAAATTTGTTCCAAAAGCAAGAAAGTCTAAAATCATCGAGGATAATCTGCGTAAGAAAATAGAGGTTTTACAAAATCATCTAAAACCGTTCAAGACATGAACACCTATTTTTGAACAACGATTAACAAGAAGGACTTGGGTATGAGAACCCTTCCACATCCTCAAAGCCCCAACCGATTCATCTCAAAAAGGTGTCATCGACGAGTTTAAAACAAAGATACACCAAAAGCCAAACATGTATCTAATAAGGAAAAAAAACCCGGGTTGAAGGGTAAAGGCGGTGCCCAACCGAAGAAACGAAATGGACCCCAACCGGTAAAAGCATCGATCGAGGAATCAACAAAGAACCCAATTCTTCGAAGAGACCTCAACCCGATCAACAGATCGAAATCGAAAAAAGACAACCTATAAAAGGAAGTCCAATCGAGACCCAATCAAGGTCACCGCCTAATAAGCATGCTTCGGTAAACCGCAAAAACCACCTATGCGAAAAGATATGAATCTTTTGATGGTAGCGATCGTACCTACCCCCTATAATCGTAAATCTAGGGTCACGCACTAGAACCACCTTCGGATGAAAAGAAGACAAATGTAAAAGATAAATCCCAAGTCTTCTAAGTCACCCAAGGTTCACACTAATAATCATACTAATCGAAACCATATAAAGAGACGTATGATTATCTTTGATAGGTATGGGAGGCAAATCTGGCCTTCGATCTAACCGATCACAATAGAAGTGCTTTCTGTTTGTATGGATCCCCAAAACTAATCCTAACCCTCGGGACCCAATCCAAAAGGGGTACCTAAAACTGATTTGGGCTGCAGGATCACGTGGGTCGACCAACAAAGGAGGTGTGCAAGCAACTATCCGGTACATCGATAGTGGATGCTCAAGGCACATGACCGAAGCAAACATCTCCTCGACTCCTACATAGAAACGAAAGGCCAGCGTGTACTCTTCGGTGATGATAACTTTGGTTATACCAAAGGATTCTAACCTTAGAGAATGATGATGTACAAATAACCTGAGTCTCGTATGTCGAAGGTCCAAGCACAACCTATTATCGGTTTCACAATTCTGCGACCAACGGATTCGGTGTTGAGTTCTCGATGACCAATGCACTATCAAGAATCGAGCCACTCAACAGATTTTGCTAATCGGTTCAAGGAAAGGGATTTATCTACACAACCGATTGGACAAGTTGCCCAAGAAATGCATGCGATTGTCAAGAGTTCCAAAAGTAGCGAGTTGGCTCGCACAAGAGAATGAGCCATCTCAACTTTAAAACTCTTAATAAGATAAAGAAGGATGTCTCTAGTGGAAGGACTTCCGAATGAAGTATTTTCAAAGGATCGTACATGTCTTGCATGTCGGAAGGAAAAACAGTCAAAGCTTCATTCAAGGGAATTCCCAGGACCGGCATCCAAATAGAAAGTAATCGCAATCGCTTCATATGGATCTATTTGGACCCGCCATACACCGGTCGGTCTCAATGGACGAAATATACTCTGTAATCGTGGATGACTATTCCAAGTTTACAGGTTATATTCTTACATAAGAAGAATGAGACGACAAATCGAAGATACCCGAGCCGCTAAAAAGATTACAAAATGAGAAGGGTGTCGATGTAGTAAAAATCGATCGAGATAAAAGTACATAATTTACGAACTATTTTATTACCGATTTTTGCTCTAAGTTTGGTATACTGACATGAAACATCACCGTAAGGACGCGCCACAACAAAATGGAGTAGCGAGCGGAGGAACAGAAACTCTCAAAGAAGTTCGCCGCACAATGTTAGGCGAACATGCAATACCAAGCCGTTTACGAAGCGTATAATCAACACTTGCATGCCATACTCGTAATGTATGTCTTCCGACTAAGGCTCATTACAAAACACCCTATGAACTGTGGAAGGACGAAAAACCTCGTGTCTCTTACTTCCATGTTTTTTTGTGTAAGTGTTTCATACACAACAATGGGAAGAGTCGGTTGAAGACTTTTGAGGCCAAGTCGATGAGGGTATATTCTTAGGATATTCCTCATCTAGCAAGACTTTCGGGGTTTACAAATGCATTTAACCCTACTTGTGGAAGAAACACCCCATGTAGTCTTTGATGAAGCATCTTACGACAAGAGAAATCGCCTCGAACAAGATATACTTGATCAACAAGTACCGATGCTCGAGAAAATGGATCGACTAATGATCAAGGAAAAGAATCGAAACCGTAATAAAGATATACATTCCAGATCTAGTGATTCACGGATCATTCGTATCCTAAGGTACGAAAAAACTGTGGTGAAGAAGTCGTCTGGTGAGATAAGATCAACTGAACCATCCGGTTCAGGGGGAACACCTGAAGTTCCCACGAACAGACATCAGCACATGATGAGTCCAACATCAGCTGATACATGTTCTTATCAAGTGGATCATAATTCTGCACCACTCCCCGGTCCACTAGTAATGAACCTTTATCGAAATGGATGATGTTCTCCAAACCGACGCAAATCGAATGAAGGACACGATAACCACCATCCAACCGATCCGATCATCGAGACCCATCCGATAAAGTTAAAACTAGACATCGACAAAGAAAGTGCCATGTATTGCTATTATTTGTCTATGAAGAAACCAACAATAGAGGAAGCTCTACAAGACGCAAGTCGGATTCTAGCCATGCAGAAGAGCCGAACAGTTAATGAAAAATCAAGTTTGGGAACCGGTAGATGCACCAAATCATCAAGACGTAATTGGCACAAAGTGGGTTTTCAAGAACAAGAGAGATGAGAAAAATGTCATCACCGAAATAAGGCAAGACTTGTTGCTAAGGGGTATTCACAATCGAAGGAATTGATTATGACGAGACCTTTTGCACCGCCGCCGCCCTAAAAGCCATTCGGCCGCTGTTTAAGCATATGCTTCCCACGAGAGGGTTCATTGTGTATCGATGGACGTAAAGAGTGCATTTTTAAGCGGGGTACTAGCGAGAGGAAGTTTATGTCGAACAACCTCCGTGCTTGAAAAGAACAACCAAGTGTACCGCTTTATGAAAAGCTCTTTATGGCACGAAACAAGCTCCTCGAGCTTGGTATGATACACTCTCTCGATTATTGATCGACAATGGGTTCACTAAAGGAACAATGGGATGAACCTTATTCTTAATAGAAGATGGAGAAGATATTACGATGGTTCGATCTCGTGGGCGACATCATCTTCTGATCTCCTAACAAGAGTCTATGTGAAAAATTGACAAAAGTTTATGCAAGGAAGTTCGAGATGTCCATGATGGGACAGATGAATGAATTTCTGGGTCTCCAGTGAAGCAAATTGCGTAAGAATATTCATCTCGCCAAGCGAAGTACACTAGGAATTTATTGGCTAAGTTTGGAGTTCAAAATTGCAAGGAAGCCAAAATTCCTATGATGACTGGATTCAAGATGGATCCGATGAGGATGGTCGAAAACAAATCGAAAAGAATATAGGGCTCTCATTGGATCTCTCATCAGACTGATGCAAAGGGACGGATATCACCTTTGCAAGTAGGTGTATGTGCGATTTCGAGCAAATCCAATGCAAAGCCACCTAGAAAGCAAATAAAAGCGGATTCTTAAGTATCTGAAGGGGACAGTAAACCTTGGTTTATTTTACCCATCAGATGATAATCTAGAGCTTAGTGGGTATTCTGATTCTGATTATGGAGGTTGCAAGATTGACAATAAGTCAACCTCAGGAACATGTCAGTTTTTAGGAAGTAAACTGATCTCGTGGTTTTCAAAGAAGGAGACATCGATTCGACATCTACTACTTTGAAGCGTAATATATGGGCTGCAGGAAGTCGTTGCTCCTTAACGCTTCCTGGCTTAGTCGTGGTGAGGGATTATAACATCGTAGCTAAGAATGTAACAATATTCTGTGACAGTAATAGTGCTATTGCAATCACTCAGAATCCTGTTCTACATACAAGATGCAAGCATGTGGATGTCAGACACCATTTTATAAGAGATCATGTTTAAAAGAAGAATATCATAATGGAAAAGATTCACACTGATTTACAGAAAGCTGATATTCTAACCAAGCCACTAGCTGAGATTAGATTCGGAGAATTGTGTAATGAGCTAGGGCTTCTGGATCTTGGAGAAAAAGCACCTAAAATGATTGATGGATTGTTCTCCAGAACCAGCTGGTTAAGAGACTAACCAGCCGAAGGAATCGATTGAGTTTGGTATCTCAATCGATCGGAAGATCGATCAAAGAAACGGTGAGAAAATCGATCGATTCGAGTTATTAGATTAAAGGAACTGATCAGATTTAAGGTTTATCAGATTAAAGGAAACGCACAATTTAAAAGGAATATCTGATTAAATAAGTTGGGTTATTTTACATCTTTGTAAGTCGATTTAGCTGATATTCAACAAGCAAGATTCACAGATTAAAGCCTACAATCGCATAAGAAAGCAGAGAATTTACACAACAATGGAATAATAGAACTTTTCATTGATAAAGACCAAAGGTCGATTACATTACAAGTTACAAGTACAAAGGACCCAGAGGTCGAGACATAAGTCATAACCGAAAAACCCTAAACCTATAACCCTAAACCCTCATCCTAACCCAAGAAGAGCAGGGGAGAGAGAGATTTTAAATCTGATGCTCTCATTTTCCTCCACTTAACAAGGGTGAGAGAGGCTTTAAAGAAATCCTAAAGCCGCTAGCTGAAGCTAAAACCAGTGGAGCGAGAGCGGCGTTGATAGGATTTCTAAGCCGAAAGCCCTTAGACACAAGTCAATGGACTCTCCAAATTGTTAAATGGAGCACATGTGCCAAGAAATTGGTTCAAAGACCTTATGGGCACATGTGTTACATGAAAAAAATTGAGTTGATATACGAAGATCACCGTTGTCTGATCAAGACCGTATATCAAACTCATGTTTTATATCGATCGAGTCTGTTGATCTTTGGTTACGTCATAACGATAGACACACAAGGTGCATACGGTTAGGAGAAGTGTCTTCTCGATTCATTGACAGATCCGCCACCGTGGTGGTAAAGGAGCTTAGCAACAATTGTATGTGAAATCTTTGATGACGCACGAAAAAAAAAAGGATAAGGGACACACAGGGGTTGATTTGAGAAGTCAAATCATTGAAAAAGGGGTAAAGGTGTTTTCTTAAGTTTCACCTAAAATAAGGGTTCACCGTAATGCATGTTTTTACAAAGAAAGATAAGTATGGTGAATAGGTTATGTTGTGTAAAACATTGGTCCAATTTATAGAGACCAAGCAAGGGTGCAAATGCAAATTTGATTTCAAAAAGCCTTTTAGAAATTTTGCATCACAAGGATGAAAGATGTAGAAATCACGCCGACCGATAATTGGATAAATTTACTACGGATTGACATATCAAGATATACGATTTATAATTACGATATGTCAAATCGCGCCAACTTAGGGAATAGAGACTACTATTCTAGACTAAGTTTTAAGCGGTAACACTTATCCCAAGAATTGGCTTGATCCGAGAAGAATCGATTAGGTCAACCAAAATCGATTACATACTAAACCCGATCGATAAGGAAGATCAGTTGAACTTGAAACCTCAACAAATCAGATATATCAGTCTATGAGAAAACAGAAATATCAGTTGAAGGGGGAACTTCAACTGATCGAGGAGGATCAGAAGGGAAATCAGACACAAAATGAAACAGATCAGTTGAAAAGAACAGTTGGGAAATTATAAGGTTTAGGCAGAAAACTAAGATCAACAAGTGGAATCAACTTCAAGTGGTATTGATCGATTACTATATCGATCAATCGACATCTGCCTTTTCTTTTCCTTGTTATTTGCTTATTCATCGGATTTTATCTATTTTATTTACCTTCTTTCAGACGCATTACGTGGTGGACGATCTCCCGCAAATCATTTAATGCGGACGTGGGGTACATGTATTAATTGCTACAAAAATGGGCTTTTAAATCCAAAAGGTTTTCGTACGTACTTTTCCCAACCATTCGATCAAAACCGCTTAATCTGGATCGTCTAATCTTTTCAAACGGTTGATCTTCCAAATCTTATCTTTTTCCCTCCTCATCTTTATAAGGTTCATCAAAAACCCTACCAGAGTTTTCCAAATCACAAACTTGCGTTTTATTTTTTCAAAAAACTCTCCAGATTACTTTTTGCGATTCAAAGTGTTTTTCTTAAGTCTCAAATCAAAAAAATGAAATCTGTAATTTCGATAATTTGATGAATCATTCTTTTAAAACCATTGATCTTAAAGATCTTGTCAATCGCCGATATCCTCAGATTGTGTCTTATTGTTTCTTGATTTCGCTTATGTGATATTCTTAGTATTTATGCACAATTTTAACCGAATCTATCTTATCTCAGAGATGATCACTCACAAGATGGGTAAAATAATGTGCAACTATACTGAATCGACATTAAGGATTGTCGAGGACAAGTTCGCATACAATTTGGGGTGACAAAGGATCCTAATCAATGGAAGTAGAGGAAATTCAAGAAAGCGGGACTTGAGAAATATTGTGGTCGCTTAACGCAATCCAAATGATGCAAAGATGAAGCCCTCGAATTGTAAAGGAATTTAAGGGTGGATACAGATGCTCCAGAGAAGAACTACTTTCGACAATCAACGGAGAAGAGATCGATCGACGAATGAGGATATAACTCGTCTGCTTCACCTACCAAAAAGGGCGAATCTCGCCGCTCACTCTGAGGAGAATCAAGATGAAATGATCGAAAACGAAGCTCATCGAGAGGCCGACAAGCATCATCGTCGAAGTTTGTCGAAGCCAATGCTCAAGAGGAAATACCAATTGTCGTTTGATATTTTGTCAAAAACAATTATGGGTATTTCATTCAAATTTCCCGATGCTCTTACATCGATCAAAATCAGACAAAGATGGTCAAATAATTGATGAAGCCAAGAACATCAATTGGCATGGGTTCCTAAAGGCCATTCTACTCCAAGAACATGATAAATTTGGAGTTGATGAGTGGAGACAGTCTATCTCAAGAAGAGGATCAAAATGATCTCAACAAGGTTGCGGTTATCCTACAAGACAAAATGCCAAATGCCGGATGGGGAACAGAATGGACCAAGCCCTACAAGGCATTCCTCTCCACCACTTTAGCCATATTTGGGCCACCCGGGACGATGATATGCGGCCAACTCCCCCAAAGACTAAGAAGGGAAAAAAAAAAGCAACTTCGTCTACACCGAAGCCCCCCCCAATTAAGAAGAAAAAGAAAAACGGTGAAGGTCCAGAAAAGAGGCCGAAGAAGGGCAAGCCTCCATGACTCGATGCTAGAAGATGAGTCGATGAAGAAAGAGCGCCAGATCGTCACCATTTGCACCACAAAATCGTGAAAAAATCGACAGCAGACTTCTCCGAGGCGAGTCACAATTCATTCTCGAGCAAGAAGCACTAGATCAAACATCTCCTTCTCCTCCGCCGAAATATTCACCACCGGACTAATGGTCCGAGCATGTCTCTCCTACTCTTCCACCGCCCTAACAACCTAAACTACATCGGTCTGCGAACACGAAACTACATCGTCAAACCGGAACCGCAACAAGCGTCATGAACCGTGAACCCAATTATTGTGGAACCAAAGATCTGCCTCACGCCAGTAACCTCTATTGTCGAACCTTCATCGGGACAACTTCCACCTACTATCACCACCACGGAACCCTCCACATCTCATCAATCCAAGATTCGGATGCATAATTCTCGAGTCTAGATCATCAAAGACCATCACAGGAAAAATAGTCAAATGCAAATCGAACGAAATTGATGAGATGTATCCGTAATCACGCGCCCATCCCGCTATTAGAGAAACAAGTTATGGAGATCCTCACCGAGAGATCTCGATTAAAAAAAAAGCTCGATTTTTATAATGATTATTGAGCAAATGGGCGGTCTTGATGAGTTTGCGATTTTGATTTCGATATGAGGAAATCTGCTAACGTAGGATCACCAGCTGAGCTGATAACTACTGAATCTATCAAAGCTCTGATCCACAGGAAGCTGGGATTGACTGAACAAGGCGAAACCGAGATCGCTCAAGAAGCTCCCTCGGCGAGATGCTACAATGAAGGATACATGAGTCGCCGATGATAGTGAACTGGTCTTTGCAGCTTCATGACCAACCACTGAGGCACAAACAATCGAGATCCATCAAGTGACGAAAACATTCCAACATCACATATAACTGCTGATCAACTTCGTGAGATCGGATCATGTTTCAAAGATCTCCCCAAAGAAGAAATTGAGGGAGTGATAGGCGATCGAGGCGATTGGCCTCAAAGAAATAACAGATCAAAGGGAATTGACTATTTCCCAGATTGCAGCGATCAAAGATCAGTTCTCCCAAACTGTGACCACCGTATCTGCCGATCTTATAAAATCCGTGGATGACAAGCTGATTCAGGTGGATCAACAACAAGTTTCTTTTCTGATGCTCACTGAAAAGCTCGATTTGACAGAAGACAAACTTGACAAACTGATCTTTACATTTTCTTCTGCCATCGAATCACTGTCAAGATCGAAATGATCTCGAAGGTTCAACTTCTAACCGCTCCAGTTCGTGCCTATTCTGTTCTTGTAGATCTCAATAGGCAATATCGATCGGGCTTTGGTTCCCTAACTTCCCACCTCACAGCGCTTTTTGATCAAACCAAAAAGGGGGAAGGACGGACTGAGAAACCAACTGACATGATTAGAACAACAGAAGATCTAATTCAGACTGTTGAAGCCTATGGACAAAGACTAGACCATCTGGATCTCTTTGCTAATGAAGTCTCTGAAAAGATTGAAAAATCAAAGGCAAGAAAGGTAGTCAGCCGGTCTTGCCGACATTACAAAAGGTAGTCAACTGCCAAGGGGTGCTGGACATCACAACTGTATTGCACCCACTACATCAAAAATAGTCACAAGAAGACAAATACCGATACAAAGCCGATAAAAGAATCGCCGAGAAATCGCCCAAAGAGCAAAGTTCTTGAAGAGGCCCGAAAAAGAAGAAGAAAGAAGGGCGTAAAAATTGACAGAGGCGTAAAAATCAAGAAAAAAAATTGAACGAGAGCGAAGAAAGGAAAGGCCGGAAAATTGCATCGTAACCTCAAATTGCCAAAGAGAGTTGATGAGATCATTCCAAAAACCGCCGCACATGCTAAGAGGTTTGAGGAATGGAACAAGATCGTAAGTGAATGGCTTCGATGCTTTTGTCCTTAATCTTGTTCCACGAGAAGAATCTCCGGATGATGAATTCCTCAACCGTTAGAAAATAAATATCCGGATTTTCAAGTATCCGAAAATGAGGCCAAACTTATCAATGTAAAAATATCTCGCCAAGAGTATGATCCGTTGGATTACTCGAAGGCAGATGGTTCATTTGATGATGGCATTTCGAGATTCTACTTTGACATCCCGAGCAAAACGCATATAATCGATCCTCGGCCAGACTAATGATGTCAAATGGAAACTATATCAGATCTTCAACGTACCTCAAGATCAAAGAGAGATGCCAGAAGGATACAAGCCTAAAGAGTGAAGAATCAGAAGACTTCTCAAGATCAACTGTTTTTAAATTCAAACTTTTCTGATGTAACATGTAATCGACATATCTAATGAGAAAATTTTATTTTTTTTTTTTTTGATCCTAAGACAAAATCTCATTGTCTTCGATTATGTGCTCTTTCATTGTTCTATATTTATCAATCGTGTTTGGTTTTCTCGGTGTTTTGGTTTTATCAAAAGGGGAAATTGTTGGGAGATTTATAGTTTTGATAAAAGTTCCAAAACACATGTAATAGGACCAATCGGACTGTTAGGTCAGATCGATGTTTCTATTACCGCTTATAGAATACCGGTTGATAATTATCAGATAGAACAACCGATGTAATAGATAGGTCACATATTGAGGGAACCTCAATATGTATAAGTCGATCCGAAAATCCAAAGAACAAATGATATCCGGCTGTAAGGCGAAATGCTAGAGAAGAACGAAAGATCGATCGATCCGATCTAGTCGATATCTCAAATGAGGTCATAAAGCTCAAACTTAGAATACTTGAAGATCGGATGACTTCCGAAGATCGCACGGAAGACCTACATCGGCCGAGTCCGCTAGTTGAAGCTAAGTCAACCGCACCGGAAGACTCCATCAGTAGATCGATCGATTCCGACCGATCAAGTCGACTCTCCGTGAAAAACGATGTTTCACCTAATCATACGCCTATGATCTGAACAAGAAGAATGTCAACCTTAGTTGGAAGAACAAACACCAAAAATGCGCCCATTAACCAATAAGAACAAGACACGTATGATCGGAGCCGACAATTAAGGGATTTGATGTCGCTCTCTAACGGCTATAAAATACAAGTTCACGCTTTTACGCCATGCCGCCCCGAAGACGCCACATCAATCCCGCAAACCTACCTAATATAAATTAAACTCAAATTGCTCTCCAACGGCTCTTTGATTTCAAGGTCTATAAATATGGGATCACACTTCCCGAGTGAAAAACACTAAACACCGAACAATCAAGAAGCTCAAGCAATTATCAGATTTCCGCACGAAGAACACGATCAAGAAGATTATTTTATTAAGTGTTCATCCCATAAGTTCTTAGCATAGAAATCTTTTCATCTAGCTGATAGGCTACCTTAAACACTAGAAAAGATTTCATAGTTGGAACCAAAACAATCTTATCCAAACCCAAGTTAGGTTAAGTTGTTTAGCAAGATTTCAGACTAGGGTTTCTAGTTCTGATTTATGGGATCGGTTGAGTGAGAACTCCTTAAATATCTGTCGGTGTACTGTGTTGAACTAACACATAAAACTAAGTTCAGTTGGTTAAGTTGGTACCCCTTGTGATAGGGAAGAGTGGACGTAGGACTGGTTTGTCCGAACCACTATAAATCTTGTGTGCCTTTACCGCTTTGATTAATCGGTCTACACAATTGCACACAACCTTTAAAGCAAGATACATATTCTAAGTTGAGATCAACTAGCACCAAGCTTCGATCCGATCAAGCTTGACACTTCACCAACCGGTTAAAACACCAACTTTGGAATCGATTTATAAAACCGGTTTTTCACGGGTAAAACTTAAGCTTCCGCATTACACATCGCTTAAACAGATAGTTATCAATTAATCACTTACAGCAATTAGTAAGTTGGTTATCAGCCCAAACCGATTCACTCAAGACTCGATCAAAGAATCGCCTCACACCGATCTGCATAAAAGTTTTTAAGTCTATTCACCCTCCCCTCTAGACTTACGCCTCACTAAACCCGCTCGTTTCTACCTAAAGATCGACATAAGCTAACCTAGTATGCTAACTGACATGCTAACTCACAGTACTAATCTGATGCAGATAAACCGATATGTTGACTGATATTATAATTGATCCGATCATGTGAGTTGACCAGATCAAAGTAGAAGAATTCGATATCGAAAAACGAAATGCATACCGGATCGCGAGAAGAAATCGAAGAGAAGTCATCAAGAGAAGTCATCCAAGTCATGTTCATCGAGAATCGAGAATGCTACCGATGATCGCTTAGCTCGAAAAGCTAGTGACCGAGGGTCGATGTCCAAGTAAGAAGAAGTTGAACTCAACACCGAAAGTGTCAAGATGATATTGGACAAGGTCCGGCCAAGAGAAGTCTCACGAATAAAGAATCCTGAAGACTCAGAGAAACCTGAAAACTCATAATGATCCTGAAAATTTTAGCCGTTAGATTCAGCTGACGTGGACCAATGAGAGGAAGACAACAAGCCTGAAAAAGCTGCAAAAGCTACAGAATAGTATGGATTTGAATGAGACTCCATCCAACGGTAACATTCAAATCCACACTATAAATACAAGTTCTTCCTTCATTATTCGTGTGGAGAGTGCGGAGAGTGTGGAGAGTGTGGAAAATATGCTACAGAGCCAAGAGCCATATACTCAAGCATTCCCACCATAGAACACTGAGCAAGAAATACACGCATATACTCAAGAGTGTTCTACCCTAGATCTAAGACAATGTATGTAATATCCTGGTCGAGAGAGATTTTTTTTTTGACCTTAGCATTGAGGCTAAACAAATGTAAGGGAAAATCTCACCCTAGTTGGAAACCAAACAAACCTTACCCAAATCAGTTTGATAGGTTAAGTTTGCAGGTGAGTGTGAGCTCGGTAAACATCTAAGCAATCCCGAAAGGGAGGGTAGGCGATCCCGTGAGGGTGTTAATTCAGTTTGAGTGTGAACTCGATAAACATCTATTGGGTGTTGGACTAACACGTTAAACTAAGTCCAGTTGGTTAAGTAGGTGCCCCTGCTGAAAGGGAAGAGTGTATGTAGGAGTTGGACTCCGAACCACTATAAAATCGTGTGTTCTTTACTGTTTTATGTTCTTACTTGCCGTATGCATTCGACTATAAGCAAAACACATGGTTTAAAAGAAAAAATTGGAACCACCATTCCCTCACCCTTGTTTTATATGCATTTACAATTGGTACTTAACGCACTAATGGATTTTCAAATCGGGACCAACAAAGTCTCATCGTCCCAAACCCGAAGGCCATGAGTGTCGAAGAAAGATTCTGTCTCTCTCCTTCAGGTCCTCTATTTGAATACTGAAATATCCCTTTCCCAACGTAACAAACCTCCATTGCCCTTTGACATTCCATACTTTATTTATCGAAGCTTGGAGTTCAGTGGTAGGCATCGGCTTAACTCCCGGTTTTAGCAACATCCTCCCAATCAACGAGTTGTGCATATCACACACTCCTTGTTTGTGAATTCGTCATCTATGTTCACCGAAAGGAATTCTCCTTTACGAACCAGGGACTGCATAGAATGAAATTGTTATGAATCACTGCATCAACAAAGAAGCCTTGCTGAGAGACTCGTGGCTGTTGAGTACCATTCAAAATACCAGAAGAACCATGATTCAAGGATCGGGCATCCGACTGCATAACCTCATTACGCAAACCAGAGGTAACTTTAACATCATCAAAATCTGTCGAAGAAGACAATATCATCTGTTGTTGCTGCACTCCCTTCGTAGTCCCCTCCTTACGCAAACCAGAAATAATCAATTCACCCCCAGGAGCCACACGATTTACGTTGTTCGCCGCAGAACGCAGAGGTGGGAAGCCATCTCCAATATGGGTCGAATCAGAGTGCAATGGTTTCGGAAACCCCTGTTGGATTTGAAACTGGCGGGAAGTCGTCTCAGGGTTACCAGGCAAAACCCTAGAGGTTGAATTTGGTGCCCGCGGCGGTTCAAACGAAACCCTACCGGGGATTGCCTCCGCAAAACGTGGAGGCAACACATAAGAAATGGGTAAGAAAAGAATATACAGAACAAAGAACTACATCTACGCAAAATGGAGACAACATGGTCAAGGATACTGAGATGCATGACCTAGAGGAGGATCCTTTAGGAGAGGAACACTGGGCCTTTGGGTGCACTAGAAACACGACAACACATTTGGAGACACCTATACCCGAACATGTCCTAGAGACAGACAGACGTGAGAAGAATACAGAGCAAGACGCAGACTGGCAGTTGCCGAAGAAGACAACCTCGCCTTCTCGAATCACTTTGGCTACTCCGGAGCTCGTTACTACCAATCCCTACACGAATTTTGTCGATGGTACTACGACCTCAGACTCGGATTCCACGATTTCTCCTACAACTACATAAAGATGGTCGAACATGCTAGACAAGGATAAAGAGGAAGATCAGCTGGTCATTACTTTTGTATAATCGACTCTAACTCCGACCGAACATCGCTACTTAGAGGCATCTGGTGGCAAGATATCTTCAAAGGACCCTTTGGGCAAGCTAATAAATGCAAAACTGAAATGGACCCAAAGAGAAGAAAACCAGAGAAGACAAGAGTACAATATACGACTGAAAACAAAGAAGGTGCAGGATGCCCTTCAAGCCTCCTTATATGAGACTACAACGGCTAGTCGACGTTAGCTTTACTGTTACTTATTACATTTTGTACTCTTTGGTCATATGGTCACTTTTGGGCCAACGACACTCCTTTCCTTGTTCGGGTCACTTTTGGGCCCACACCTTTTTCTTTTTCTCTTTATAAATTCGCTTATTCTCCTCACACAGGAATAAACTTTTTTTTGGAGTTAGGATATTACATATATAATATTTTTTAAAAATCTAAGGTAAATTATTTGGCAAATACTTATGTGCACCCTTTGCACCAATTTAGAATTCGTGCAATTGGATTTCAGGGGTTTTTTTATACTATATTTCAACTTTCGAATAAGACCCGGATCCAACCCGAACTCGAACACGACCTGCCCCGAACCCGCCCCAAACTCGCCCTACCCGGACCCGAATGATTCATGGTTCAGGGTTTGGGTTCATGGTTCAGGGTTCGATTTTGGGTTCATGGTTCTGGGTTCAGCGTTCGTGGTTCATGGTTCAGGGTCCGGGTTCAGGATTCATGGTTCATGGTTTGGGAATGAAAAAAGAAATGAGGGTGAAATCCAAATTAAAATTGAATCCAATTGCACCGTGTGCAATTGGTGTACACAAGTATCACTCAAATTATTTATATTAAAGCTTATAATATATTTTTATATAGAAAATTTGTACTATTATTCTTTTACAATGTGAGTTTTTCTTACGATCAAAAACAACTTTGCTTTTTCTGATGTTATAAAATTAATAAAATATTAAAATGTCATCTAATTTTGCCATTAGCGATCTAGTTTTGTAGTGAGACATAATAACCTATTTTCTAAAAAAATATAAAATTATAAAAATGTCTTTATCATATACTCCATCCGTCCCAACTCTTTCTTCACACCACCATTTTTCTCGTATTTTAGCGAGCGAGTTGTTTATTAGTATTTTAAATGATAATTATATGGAACCTTAAAAATTACTTTATCATTTCAAATACTAATAAAAAACTCGCTCGCTAAAACACGAGAAAACAGTAACTGTGAACAAAGAGTTGGGACGGAGATAGTATTTTTTAAAATACTAATTTATAAACTTAATCTTCTTTACTAATTTATTAATTTATGTTAATTAAAATGAAATAAAAATATGTAAATATTCCATTAAAAAATCCCCTTTTCCCGACACCATTTCATGAACTCACTCTTTTTCTTTCTTGTTTCTACTATTGGAAGATAAATAAGAATTCGTGTGCAAAATCCATTTTTGATAGCTCCATGAATTTGGATTATGTGTTGAACGACATAATGCTTGCAGGCTTGGTAATATTTGGACATTTGGAGGATGCCAATAAACTGCTTGTGAAGTCCACCACCTGAGACCTTGAGGTCTCGGATTCGAGACACGGAGAGGGAATATTATTTCCTCTTGTGGTGGTCCCCCTCTTGTGGGGTGGTGGTCCTCCTGTTGTTGAGTTGCGTTTCGATTGCGGTGCGGTTGTGGTTCCAAGTTGAGGTTTCGGGTGATCCTCCTCTTGGTGGTCTCCCTCTTGTGGAGTGGTGGTCCCCCTGTTGTTGGGTTGCGGTTCCGGTTGCGGTGCGGTTGCGGTTCCGAGTTGTGGTTTCGGGTGGTCCTCCTCTTGTGGTGATTGCGGTTCCGGTCTATAGCGAGATGAAATTATGTTGCCATGTGTCCGGTGATAGAAGGAATTATTGTAATTGATTATGTTAGGAAACTATTGTAATTAATTTCCTTTCAAAAAATAAATAAATAAACTGCTTGTGAAAATGCCGCTTAGAAATATTTCTCTAGTGTTTAGTTTAATAATTGCAACCTTACTTTTGTTATGTCTTGAATTAAGTATGAGTTAATTCTAAATAAATACACGACCTTTAGGCTAAATATTAATTTTATTACGATTTTTAAGATTATTATATTAAAATTCAACCTTTGATATCGTTACAAATCGATACACGTTTTTATTTTCTCCGACCTAGAAGAGATGACATGGCTCACCGGAGCATGTGTATACTTGCTTGATAGAATGACACATAGTAAATATTATTTTTTAATTATTCCACATTATATTAAACATCCTCCATTATTAACACTTTTGAAATAAATTAAAACACAAAAGAAAAATTAAAAGAAGTAAAATTTAAAATACACAAACAAACAAAAAAAAATTAAAATTTAAATAAAAAATAAGAAACCAAACAGTTCATCTTCATCATCCCTTCATCTTCACCCTTCCATTGCCGCATCTTTACCAAAAAGTCGATTGGTTTTGCAAAATCCAAAACCCTCGTAATCGCAAAACGACATACCCCCATCCCCAAAATTAAGTTATGTGAATCTCCAAAATTGAGTTTTGCACAAAAATTCTAGAATCCCCAAAGCCCCCCACCCAAAACTGCATACACGAATTTGGTTCAGATTTGCAAAAAAGAAATTTCTACCATCAGATTTTGCAGAACTACACATCAACAAAAATTAAAATAAAATCAATCTCAATTTGCAAATAAATTTTCTATCCATCTCATAAATTGATAGAATCTCAATGAACACATCCCAAATTTAGTTTAAGGAGGTGGACTGCAATGAGAACAACATGTGAGGAGTTGAGGGGGGACCGATAGACAGTGGTTGGATTGAAGGACGGCGGGGAGAAATTGGGCGATTTCATTTAATTTTGGAACATGAAAACACGTTTGATTTTGAAACATTGACGATGATAATTACTTTTTATGTTTTAGAATTTAAATTTAAATGTTTTATTTTGATTTTTTAGATTCTGTTTATTTTATTTTTAATTAACCTATTTAATGTTTTTTATTTAAAAATCTGACATGGCAAAAATAATAGTTCCGACAAGCCATGTCATCTTTTCACGATCGAAGGAAAAAATGTGTATTAATTTGTAACAACATTAAAGATTAGTTTTTTATAGAATAATTCTAAAGATCGTGATTAAATTGATATTTGGCCTGAATGTCATATATTTATTTAGAATTAACCGATTAAGTATTAGATGTGTTGTGTTCCATAATTTTCCCTGATTTCTAATGATAAAAGGTTATATTTGATTGATGCGCAGGATAATTTGGATGAATTGATCTTAACTAAAAAAAAGAAACTCTTGGTCATTTATGATTGGTTAGCATGATGCTATCAAAATATAATGGTGATCATAACTAAGTTCTAATTTTGGTTCCTGAATGTACTTCTATATTTTCATATTTGTCCCCTCCCTACTTGTAAGGATATTTGACTTGTATTATTTCGTTGATATACTATAAAAATTATAACTGCGAGTTCAAGCAGCTCATAATCAGTATTTTAAAAAACTGGTTGAATCGGGAACGGGCCATAAAATCGATCTGATTACCCTCAAAAAACCTTTTTTACTGTTGAATTGAAAAAACCGGTCAAAAATCAGGAAATCAGTTTTTTTTTTTTTTAAATTAATTTAAAACTTAATCCTTATTTACATCATCCTTATTTAGAATTTTATTTGTATTTATTTCAACATGAAACTTATGAATTTAATATTTTAAATTTTATAAGTGCACATTTTTTTAATGTAATATAGAGAATATTTTAAAAAATTGATAGGAATCATTTTAACAGTTTGACCGCCGATCCGACCGGTCCAACTGATTGAACCGCTAACCTGTGCCTAGTTCGATTTGCTCGTTGGTCATGTTATGAAAACACTGCTTGTAATATCTACCAGCTTATAATTTTTTATACCAATCTACCTTTTTGAATTAGACAGTTAAATATAAAATATAAATTTATTATTATTATATTTACTCTTCTTAATTAATTCTTGGGAATATGAATAATTGCAAAATTAAGGAGAAGTTTTAGGGGAATGCCTAAGGAGCTATTGATGGAATGATATGTGATTAAACGATAAAGATCTGCATCCAAATTCTGGATATCCAATTTTTTTTTCAAAATTAATTAATATTAATTTAATTATGTAATTACTTATATGCACTTGTAGGTCTAGAATGAGTTATTGTGATTGGAAAGTTTAGAGGGGAGACTTTCAAAAACTTTTCTTGTGTACAACGTGTTTGGCAGATAATGTTGTAGAGTGCGAAGTGTGATCAGCTTGGTCTGATATCCAACCAACTAGTAGCTCAGAAGCTTATCAGTTGGACGTCTATCAGTCTGGCTGATGTGCGGAAGTTGTTTTAACCCGTGTAGGAACCAAATGGGCAGAGGCAGAGGCTTTGGCAACCATAGATCAAGACCACGTGATTAGGTTCATATGGAGGAACATAATCTGCAGGTTCGGCCTACCCCAGGAAATCGTGAGCGATAATGGGAAACAGTTCGATGGACTCAAAATCGGTGTTTTTTCCACAAGTGGAAGATTAAAAAAATTTCTCAACGCCCTACCACCCTCAATCAAACTACCAAGTGGTGGCCATAAACAAGATCACAAAGAACACTCTGAAGACAAAACTGGAGGGCGCGAAAGGAAAGTGGGCAAACGAGCTTCCCGATGTATTACGGTCATACAGGACGACATGTAGAAACTCAACTAAAGACACCCCTACTCTCTAGCCTATGGCACCGAGGTAGTTATTCCATAAAAAATAAGCGTACTGAGCTACATAACATCATAGGTCGTGACCGATAGTAACGATGCAGTGAGGTTGCTTGACCTCGACCTCCTGGAAGAAAAGAGGCGGGAAGAAAATTTGAGGAACGCGAGATACAAACAGTCTTCAGAGAGATATTACAACTCCAAAGTGAGGCTCCACAAGTTCAAAGAAGATGACCCCGTGCTAAAAAAAGTACTCGGGATTCCTAAATGGACATTTGGCCCGACCTGGGAGGGCCCACTGAGGGTGTCAAAGTGTCTACCCAGCTGGGCTTACGAACTCGAAGACCCCGACTTCACCACGACTTTATAAGACGACTAAGCACGAGTTCAGAAATGCTGCATGAACGTAAGATGACTCGAACAAGTTCAAATACATCGCAATGATAAGACGATAAGAACATAACACACATTAAAGTCATAGAAGTTATTCAAGTCACTGGTGAACACATTGCGAGATAAAAGATGCTTTTATAGATAATAAAGGTCTGAAGGCCGGTACAAAGAGGGCCGAAGGCCAATTACAACGCAAAGCCCGAAGGCCAACAAAATAAAGGAAAAAGTAAAAACAGAAAACTACCAGGATCCCAGGATTAAGATTTTTCGGCCACCAGTTCAGTCGCGCCCTGCCCAACGACCTTCCCGGCCTCCACTTGCGACTCATCAGCCCCTGACTTCTCGCCACCTGACCTCGCCATTTTTGACACATGGACGGCCGCACCAGCGACAGAGGTCGCAGCCCTATCCCCAGACGGGATCACCTCGGCCTCCTTGCCCATATCTTCGGCGTCCGAGCCATCGGGAGAAACGAGCTTCCCTGGGTCAAAGAAGAAGGACATATCAACCCCCATCCTGACCAAGTCGCCGAGATCGATCAGCAGAGTAGGATCTGGAGGGTCATCCCTGACATAGGCTGCAAACTCGGCCAACATAGCCGAGATGTCCCCGGTCGGGTCAGAACGGTGGTGAGCCCGGATCGCTTCTCCATATGCCATGTAGTGTTGGGATTATACAAGAAAGTATGTTTTTTACTTTGTATAATCAAAACTGAATTTCGGACTTATTTACTGAAATAAATTGTTTATCACTGATGCTTTAAATATTATCGAATGTTACATATATTTACTGCATAACTGTTCAATAAGTCGTAAGTGTTACATTGTAGTTAATTTAGTGATACCAGATCACAGAAAATTAAATTAACAGTCCCTTGTAACTAAAAGTACGCCATTCACGACCTAGATGGAAATGAACAACCCATCGTGAAAGGTTGAAGTGTAAGACTCAGATTGACTTGTCTTGACCAAGAGATTACACTAGTGCATGACTGATGCACTGAATAGGACCTACAGGAGGACAAATTCTTCAAAACTTAATAAGGAAGAATTAGACCTCAGTGGTTCGTTATTTCTTAATCTTCGTTCCTTAAATAGGATCACGTGGGATTGGTAACTATTGCTTTGACTTATCATGGGTAGAGAATCAACGAGATTCAATACTTTTTTATCTTGGGCAATATTATTAGTCACATGTGATTGCTAAGATTTAATACGAAGAATAGTGTGCAAGTACGCTTGTTTGATTTGCCCCCTTGGGAGGGTCATAAGCTTTATCATACCAAATCTTGCAAGTGGAATTAGTTTCCTGGGATAATAATGTTGAACCGCTCCTTGACCAAGGATAAAAGATATTAATTAATGGAAAGTTATTTCATGGGCTTGAATTAATTAATGGGCTAGATAATCTTAAACACGGGGAGATAATAACCGGAGCCATATTGACTGTAATATGGGTTAAGATGGATAGTGCAATATTAATTATGTAGTGGGATTAATTAATATTTATGGGCTTGAATAATATTGTGGCTCAATATTAGATATTCAAAGTCCATTAGAAGGTCCAATCTTAATTCTCCTAAAGGCCCCTAAGTAGCCCAAATATAGTCCAATAAGCCTAAAAAAAAATGTGATTAAAATAAAATAAATATTGTTGCTTAATTTTTCCTATTATTTTCGAAAATTATGGATAAGAGGGGAGAAAGATTTTCTTTGAATTTTGTTATGGAATGAAGATATGTATTCTTGGAATACAAGATTATCTCATTAAATTCAAGAAATCTCCCACTTGGTTATTCATAATAGAGATTTCGAAAATTTTGAAATATAGTGGGCAAGAAAGATTTTCTTGATTTTCTTGAAAAGATATTATGGAAGATATGTATTTCTTGAAATACAAGAATATCTCATAAATTCAAGAAGATCCAAATCTTGGATTCTTGGTACCCCATATTTCGAAATTATCCATAATATTGGTGAGGTGGGATTTTTGTGGAATATTATAATTATGGGAAAAAGAATATAAGAGATATATTCAAGATTTCTTAGAGATCAAGAAAAAGTTTTTCCCACATTGTTTTTCTACCAAAATTTCCGCCCATCACCTAGCTATAAATAGGGGATGACTCTTTCATTCCCAAGTACAATTCCATGTGCTGGAAAAATTAGTAAATCCACAAAGGTGGTGCAACATAATTTATTTTCCTTTTATTAAATTGTTCACAAGTGTCCTACCACCGGATAGTCGAACAAGGACTAAGGGAATACTTGGGAAGTTCTTTTGGTTAGTCTAATCAGCCAGATCACTGCCATCCCAAGAGGTACGTTCACGTAAACTCGTAGATTTCCGCATGCGTAGGATTTACGTGATTTAATTATATGCATGTTATGTTGTTGAATTATTATTTGAATTAATATAGGATTAATTCATGTTAGTAATAATTATAAGAATTAAATTTGTATTTAAATATTCACCCCGAATAGATCTGTGCAACTTATTCCCCAACAAGCCGGTATCGAGCCAGGGTTTTAAGACTCTGAATTTTTAAATTGTAATTTAATTAGATTGACATTAAATTTGAAATTGGATAGTAGAATTGCTAGATACATTTTTTGCGGTATCCAATTGTCATGGAATTTAATGTGTTAATTTATGCATGCATATAAATTGTGGTTTTTAATTCGATTAATTCGATTCGCTTTTGCCTCGAGAAAATCCACGAGTAGATTAGGATTTATTTGATTTGATCAATGTAATAGACTAGTCTAGATCTAGGTTTATTTATTTTTTGTAAATAAATTGTAACCGGATCAAAAACGGGACGGTGACGAAGAATTAAAGGACAAAATCCGTAACCGGCTTAGGGCGCATACGTCGTCGCGAAATGTGTCAAGGAGGCACGCCTTGGCGACGGGACGCTAAGTGAGCACGACGGCACCGGTGAGGCCGAGGCCCCAGCTGCTGCTACAGATTCGTCATACAAGACGCGGCGGCAAGCAAGGCGAAGATAGTAATCGCGCCTCGACAGCAAAGCCGACCGACCGAGTGACAGGAAGGGCTGCAAGGCGCCGCGACGCATGCCAGCGACATGCACGGGCCGCTGGGCGCATCATGGCGATGCAGGTAAGGGCGAATCGAAGGATGCGCGAAGGATGCGCTGCTGTTACGCTGCGCGATCGCCGCCGAGGAGTGCTTGACCGCCAGAGGGCGCCGCGCCGAATAAGCAACGCCGTTTAGTTGCGGCGGTTTAGGTTTAACCGCTGCGCGTGGTCGCCCGGACGCTGGCAAGCGTGATCCCATCGCCATTTCATGGCGTGCTTTCAAGATGGAGATTCTTTTTCGACGACGAGCGGGAGAAATTCAAAGATTCGCAAGAGTTTCTTCAAGATCGGCCAAGAAAAAATCAAACCATGACAATTGGATAATTCAGGCCCAATATGTTTATTTTTTTCTGCTTTTGCTTGATTTATTATTGTGCTATCTTATGCTTTATTTATTTTGTTTAAATGTGTTTGCATGAGAGTTGCCCAAGGAAAAATCTCACCTTCAAAATTACTAAGTATCTTTAAATAATTAATTGACAATTTTATTCCTGATAATAAAATTGAATTAATTTTGACCTCCATGATTTATTTATTTGTTAATTCTTTTGGAGACATTCCCCTACACGGACGGTCAAAAGATAGCTTTCACATGAATGAATTCCAAATGGATGATTGTGGGTTATTACTAGTGGCTTATTTATGACCCTCCCCACGAGGCTCGCTCAATACTGAAATAATAATCTCAGTATTTAATCATGGTTATTACTTAGGTATAAAATTGATATGCATATACTTCCCAAGTCCCCTCAATTTTATATTGGTCAAGTGGGAGCCAACTATTAATCTGGATATTAAAGGTTTGTAAATCGTTTTGTTTGTAACCTTCTTGAATGTGTTTAAATAATGACCCACCTCACGCGTGGCTTATTTAAACTGCTTTTTGAGATGTTGGTCGATGCATGTTCATATTTTTTTTTGAGATTTTAATATGATGCATGTGATCAAACCTTGTGATATATTTTGTGTTTATGCATATTATTATTTATTTCAGTTCATCATCATGTCGCAACCTTTTTAATCCATTTGTTGTATACACTCAAAGAACACCAATTAACTGGCGAAAACTATAATGTTTGGAAACGAAATATGAGCTTTGTCCTACCTGCACAAAAACATTATTGGATTCTTGATGTACCCAAGCCACGTAAGCCTACTGATGAATCACTTGATGCGGAAAGACATGAGTATAATATTTGGGAGCAGGCCAATGAACCCATGAAGCGTGTAATCTTGACTTCATCGTTGCGATGATTTGAGACACATTCATGAAGGTGTTGAGTCTCGCCGCTAAATTATGCAAAGTCTTGAAGAAATATTTTTAACAAAAAGACCGCATGATCAATCGGTTTAAAAAAACGATCAAGGCTAGGCTAAAGATGGCTGAGGGAACACCTGTAAGGGAGCATGTTCTCAGAGTTAAACACCATTTTCAAAAATTGGCTTATCCTGGAACTAAGTATTGTGATGAGGCCCAAATAGAAATTATGTTGCTAACTCTGCCAAGGAGCTTCGATGGATTTTACTGTAGTTTTGTGATGAGTGATCACATGTTTACTATGGATATCCTACAAGAAGCCTTGGAAAAAGTAGAGAAGCATTTAGGAAAGAAAGGTGAAGCATTGGTGACCAAAAGTCTTTTCTCGAGATCTAGGCCAATGGAAGGCAAGTCTCAAGAAAAGGAAAGTGGTCAGAACCAAAGCAAACTCATCACTAAGAAAAGTGAGGAAAAGACAGTTAGCTGATTGGGTGTCAAGAAAGGACCAAAAGGAATATGTTTTAATTGCGGTGAGAAAGGACATTGGAGGTCAGCCTATTCCAATCCCAAAAGGAAAGGAAAGAAAGGTAATTCTCACGCACTAGTTGTTGAAACTTGTTTAGTGGCGTATGCCTCCCATTTATGGGTGGTGGATACGGGATCCACTGATCATGTTTGTTTCACATTACAGGGGTTCAAGTGGACCCGACAACTAAGTGGAAGTGAGATCCTCATCACACTGGGCGATGCTACGAGAGTGGCAGCTGAAGCAGTGGGAGAAGTGCACCTGTCTTTTGAAGACAGAGTTTTAATTCTAAGAGATGTTCTTTACGTTCGAGTTTTTAGAAAGAATTTAATTTCGGTTTCTAAACTTTTTCATGATGGATATTCGGTTACTTTTTAATAAAGTTGTTACCATTTCTCTTTTTGATAAATTTATCTCACATGGAATGTTGCCGAATAATCTCTATACAATTAATCGCAAAATACGACTCACGAAATGCATCCTATAACACATCAACTATTTCCGAGAAAAGAAAACGTTCATCAGACGTGAACAAGACACTTCTTTGGCATCTAAGATTGGGTCATATAAATTCAAAGAGGATCCAAAGGTTGGTGAAAGACGGTTCACTGGAGCTTCTCCAAGTTGAACCAATTCCAACCTGCGAATCATGTTTGGAGGATAAAATGACCAAGAGGGCATTTGGAGCCAAGGGGAATAGAGCCAAAGAAGTGTTAGAGATCATTCACACAGATGTATGTGGTCCAATGTCAACCAAAGCAAGATGAGGTTATGAGTATTTTGTCACTTTTATTGATGATTACTCAAGGTAAGGTTATATTTTCCTTATGAAGCATAAATCTGAGACCTTTGAGAAATTCAAAGAATTTAAGGCTCAAGCAGAGAATCATAGGGAAAAACGATCAAGTCTCTACGATCCGATCGTGGGGCGAATACCTCAAATATGAGTTTTTTGAACTACTTATCTCGATGAAGGGATTGCATCCCACCATTTTGCACCTGACCCCTCAACAAAATGGGGTTGCAGAGCGAAGAAATGAACCCTTTTTGGAAATGGTTAGATCTATGATGAGTTATCACGGATCTTCCCAAGTCGATTCGGGTCATGTCTTGAAACAGTGGCTTACATTCTCAACTTGGTGCCATCCAAATCGGTTCCCAAAACTCCCAAAGAATTGTGGACCGGTGCAAGCCTAGTATGAGACACATGAGAATTTGGGAGTGTCCGCCTCGTGTTGGATAAGGAAGCCCGTAAAATGGATCCTCGATCGTAATTAAGGTTGTTTGTAGGATACCCAGGGAACAAAAGGGTGTATGTTCTATGGTCCCGAAGATCAAAAGGTGGTCATCGGCACCACTTTAGATTTTTGGAAGAAGACTATATGAACGAAAAGAAAACCCGTGTATGAGATTACCTTAAATGAGCTAAGAGGGCAAACCTCAATGCCAACTGTACTAGATGATATACCAAACGACACACTTTCACAACCGGAACCTCGTCGTAGTGGGAGGGTTGTAAGACAGCCCGAGAGATTCATGGGAATAGGAGAGTCCTCGGACTTGATTCCCGGACAAGACGAATCAGACCCATGGACATATGACGAGGCACTCCAAGACAAGGATCTGATTCTTGGCAAACAAAGAATGAAAGCCGAAATGGGTTCTATGTTTCATAACAGAGTGTGGGAGCTAGTCGAACCACTTAATGGGGTCAAACCCATTGGTTGCAAGTGGGTGTACAAGAGAAAAAGAGGACCGGACGGGAAGGTTGAAACCTTCAAAGCAAGACTAGTGGCGAAAGGTTATACTCAGAAAGAAGGGATCGATTATGAGAAAACTTTTTCGCCCGTAGCCATGCTTAAGTCCATCTGTATTCTCTTATTGATTGTTCTTAGATTTCGACTTTTGAAATCAGGCAAATGGATGTCAAGACAGCTTTCCTTAACGGAAGTCTTGATGAAGAGATCTATATGCAACAACCCCAAGGCTTCATTGAAAAAGGCCAAGAACACCTAGTTTGTAAGCTCATGAAGTCCATTTACGGACTCAAACAGGCATCCAGAGCATGGAACCAATGTTTTGATCATGTTATAAAGTCTTATGGGTTCGATCAAAACGAGTTCGAAAGTTGTGTGTATAAAAAGCGTGTCGGAACTGCATTGGTATTCTTAGTACTATACGTAGATGACATTCTGATCATCGGGAACGATGTAAAGGTGTTATCAGACGTAAGGGCATGGCTTTCAAAACAGTTTGATATGAAAGACTTAGGGGAAGCCGGACACATCCTTGGGATCAAGATCACCCGAGATCGCAAGAAAAGGATGATAGGCTTATCGCAAGCTTCATACATAGAAACTGTCTTGAAACGATTCAGCATGCAAAATTCCAAGAAAGACTTCGTACCTTTCAGACATGGAATCCATCTATCCAAGAAAATGTCCCCTAATACGCAAAAGGAGATAGATGACATGAAAGGTATTCCTTATGCTTCGGCTGTCGGAAGCCTTATGTATGCAATGTCGTATGCGAGACCGGATATCCGCTGGCCGTGTAGGCATGGTGGCAAGATATCAAAGTAACCCGGGGAAAGAGCATTGGACGGCAGTTAAGAACATTCTGAAGTGTCTGAAAAGAACTCTGGATAGAATGTTGGTTTATCAGTCAGATAGTCCAATCCCCATCGGCTACACGGACTCGGATTTCCAATCAGACATAGACTCCAGAAAATCTACCTCCGGTAGTGTGTTTTGCATGGGGGGAGGAGCCGTGACATGGAGAAGCGTCAAGCAGAAATGCGTCGCAGATTCTACCATGGAAGCCGAATATGTAGCTGCTTGCGAGGCAGCGAAAGAAGCGGTTTGGCTCAAGAACTTCCTAGTGGACTTAGATGTGGTTCCGAATTTGCCCAACAGAATCACTGTTTATTGTGACAATGCCGGAGCAGTTGCAAATTCAAGGGAACCAAGAGCCCACAAAGCCAGCAAACACATTGAAAGGAAATACCATCTTATACGAGATATCGTTAAGAGAGGAGATATAGATGTGGCAAAGATAGCGTGCAGGGGACAACCTAGCGAGATCCATTCACAAAAGAGTCGCCTCTCAATACATTCGAGAGACATGTGGAAGGAATGGGTGTCAAGACCAACTAATCTGCTTTGAGTATAAGTGGGAGAAATTATTAGGTTAGTGTAGGTGACATTAGATGTCACGGACTACACGAGACATGTTGTAGTATACTTAAAAGAAGACTTTGAGTATAAGTGGGAGATTGTTGGAATTATACTAGAAAGTATGCTTTTTACTTTGTATAATCAAAACTGAATTTCGGACTTATTTAATTAAAATAAATTATTTATCAACGATGCTTTAAATATTATCGAATGTTACATATATTTCTTTGATAATCTGTTCAATAAGTCGTCGTGTTACATTGTAGTTAATTTAGTGATACCAGATCACAGAAGATTAAATTAACAGTCCCTTGTAACTAAAAGTACGCCATTCACGACCTACATGGAAATGAACAACCCATCGTGAAAGGTTGAAGTGTAAGGCTCAGATTGACTTGTCTTGACCAAGAGATTACACTAGTGCATGACTGATGCACTGAATAGGACCTACAGGAGGACAAATTCTTCAGAACTGAATAAGGAAGAATTAGACCTCAGTGGTTCATTATTTCTTAATCTTCGTTCCTTAAATAGGATCACGTGGGATTGGTAACTATTGCTTTGACTTATCATGGGTAGAGAATCAACGAGATTCAATACTTTTTATCTTGGGCAATATTATTAGTCACATGTGATTGCTAAGATTTAATACGAAGAATCGTGTGCAAGTACACTTGTTTGATTTGCCCCCTTGTGAGGTTCATAAGCTTTATCATACCAAATCTTGCAAGTGGAATTAGTTTCCGGTATGAAAAATAATGTTGAACCGTTCCTTGACCAAGGATAAAATATATTAATTAATGGAAAACTATTTCAGTGGCTTGAATCAATTAATGGGCTAGATAATCTTAAACACGGGAGATAATAACCGAGAGCCATATTGACTGTAATATGGGTTAAGATGGATAGTGCAATATTAATTATGTAGTGGGATTAATTAATATTTATGGGCTTGAATAATATTGTGGCTCAATATTAGATATTCAAAGTCCATTAGAAGGTCCAATCTTAATTCTCCTAAAGGCCCCCTAAGTATCCCAACATATAGTCCAATAACTGAAAAAGGTGATTAAAATAAAATAAATATTGTTGCTTAATTTTTCCTATTATTTTAAAAAATTATGGATAAGAGGGGAGAAAGATTTTCTTTGAATTTTGTTATGGAATGAAGATATGTATTCTTGGAATACAAGATTATCTCATTAAATTCAAGAAATCTCCCACTTGGTTATTCATAATAGAGATTTCGAAAATTTTGAAATATAGTGGGCAAGAAAGATTTTCTTGATTTTCTTGAAAAGATATTATGGAAGATATGTATTTCTTGAAATACAAGAATATCTCATAAATTCAAGAAGATCCAAATCTTGGATCCTTGGTACCCCATATTTCGAAATTATCCATAATATTGGTGAGGTGGGATTTTTGTGGAATATTATAATTATGGGAAAAAGAATATAAGAGATATATTCAAGATTTCTTGGAGATCAAGAAATTTTTTTTCCCACATTGTTTTTCTACCAAAATTTTCGCCCATCACCTAGCTATAAGTAGGGGATGACTCTTTCATTCCCAAGTACAATTCCATGTGCTGGAAAAATTAGTAAATCCACAAAGGTGGTGCAACATAATTTATTTTCCTTTTGTTAAATTGTTCACAAGTGTCCTGCCACCGGATAGTCGAACAAGGACTAAGGGAATACTTGGGAAGTTCTTTTGGTTAGTCTAATCAGCCAGATCACTGCCATCCCAAGAGGTACATTCACGTAAACTCGTAGATGTCCGCATGCGTAGGATTTACGTGATTTAATTATATGCATGTTATGTTGTTGAATTATTATTTGAATTAATATAGGATTAATTCATGCTAGTAATAATTATAAGAATTAAATTTTTATTTAAATATTCACTCCGAATAGATCTGTGCAACTTATTCCCCAACATGTAGTAGGCGAAGTTAGCATTGATCTCCTTCCGGTACTCAAAGTTCGCCTTCAGGAATGCCTCCCACTCCTCCGCTGTGCCGAGGGAACCCCACAACCTCACATTCTCCTCCTTCTGGAGGGTCTCAACTTCCTTCGCCTGAGTTAAGGCCGCCTCGAGCTCCCTCACCTTCAGGATAAGCCCAAAGTTGGCCCTCTCCAACAGCCCGATCTTCTCCTCAGCTTTCTTCTGCGCATCAGTCATGGAGAGGACGAGTTTACCCTGCTCAGTGTAATTCTTGAGAAGATCCCTCTCTTTCCGTAGCTCGCTCTCGGATTGAGCGGCAACTCGCTCGAGGAAAACTGAGGCCTTCTGAGTCCTGATCAAGGACTAATACAGGTTTCCAGTGACCTTATGGAACTGGGCGTTGGCATCGACCTCGATCGACGAACATCGGGGTAGTTTCTGATCGCATGACCAAGATATCTGGACCAATCTTCGGGGAGCCCCTCCAAATCGATATCCTCGGACCGGAGGAAATCAACGACGTTCCCAGCAAAGGAGGCCGACATGCGGGTAGGGCTGACAGAAAAATCACTAATTAGTACACATAAGGAACAATCAAGGGGCATATCGAGAACACATACTCGTTAATGCGCTCCTCATCCCAGCCGAACCACGAATGATCTTTCAGGTGGTGAACAACACTGGAAGAAGGAGGGACAGCTCGGGTCTCCGGGCAAACTATTGGGGAATTATTTGCCAGGATCTATTCGGGTTAAATATTTAAATACAAATTTAATTCTAACAATTATTACTAGCATGAATTAATCCTATATTAATTCATATAATAATTTAACAACAAATCATGCATATAAACAAGCCACATAAATCCTACGCATGCGGAATTGCTAGGAGTTTACGTGAACTAACCTCTTGGAGTGACAACCGTTGAGAAGATGGATACCCGTTCACACGAACAAACCCAAAGAGCCTTCTCAAGTGTTCCCTCGTCCTTGTTCAATAATCCGGTGGTAGGATGCTCATGAACAATTAACAAAAGGAAAAATAAAATTATGTTGAACCACCTTTGTGGATTTCTAATTTTTCCAACACATGGAATTACACTGGGGATGAAAAATTCATCCCCTATTTATAACAAAGGAGGGGGACGAAAATTTTAGGGTTTATGGGCCATTGAATGTATCCAATATATTATATTTCCCAAAATAAATCCCAACAAAATATTCACCTCCTTATTACAATGATATTTTCGAAAATTTCATAATTAAGGGCAAGAAATAAGATCTTTGACTTTTTCTTGAATTTATGGGATAATCTTGTATTCCAAGAATACATATTCCATAAAATCAAAAAATATTTTCTCTTTCCTCCGTAATTATTTTCAAAAATAATTGGAAAATTAGGCAACATTAATTTATTTTATTTTAATCACATTTTTCAGTTGTTGGACTCTATTGGGCTACTGGAGGGGCCTTTAGGAGAATTAAGATTGGACCTTCCAATGTATCTTGAATTATCAATATTGAGCCACAATATTATTCAAGCCCATAAATATTAATTAATCCCACTACATAATTAATATTGAACTATCAATCTTAACCCATAATACTGTTAATATGGCTCCCGATTATTATTTCCCGTATTCAAGATTATCTAGTCCATTAATTAATTCAAGTCACAGAAGAGCTTCATATTAATTAATATATTTTTCCTTGGATTAGGAAAAACTCATCATTATTATCCATATCCGAAACTAATTCCACTTGCAAGATTTAGTATGATAAAACTTCTGAGCCTCCCAAGGGGACAAATCAAGCAAGACGTACTTGCACACGATTCTCCGTATTAAATCTTAGCAATCGTCATGCAACTAATAATATTGCCCAAGATATAAAGTATTGAATCACATTGATTCTCTACTCATCATAAGTCAAAGCAATAGTTATTAATTCCACACGATCCTATTTAAGGGACGGGGATTAAGAAACAACGAACAACTGAGGTCTAATTCTTCTATATTCAGCACTGAAGAATTTGTCCTCCTGTAGGTCCTATTCAGAGCATCATAATGCACTAGTGCAATCTCTTGGTCAAGATAAGCCAATCTGATCCTTACACTTCAACCTTTCACGATGGATTTGTTCATTTTCATCTGGGTTGTGAATTCTGTACTTTATTACAAGGAACTGTTAATTTAATCTTCAGTGATCTGGTATCACTAAATTAACTACAATGTAACACTTACTATTTATTGAACATGTATGCAGTAAATATATGTAACATTCAATCATATTTAAAGCATCAGTGATAAATAATTTATTTCAGCAAATAAGACAGAAATTCAGTTTGGTTATACAAAGTAAAAGCATACTTTTCAGTATAATCCTAACAATCTCCCACTTATACTCAAAGTCTGCTTTTAAGTATACTACAACATATCTCGTGTTGTACGTGACATCTAATGTCACCTACATGAACCTAATAATACCTCTCCCACTTTAACTCAAAGCATATTGACAACACTCTTGACACTCATTCCTTCCACATGTCTCTTGAATGTATTCTGAGACAGACCCTTTACGAATAGATCTGCTAGGTTATCTTTCGACGCGATCTTTGCCACCTCTATATCTCCCCTCTTAACGATTTCTCGTATAAGTTAGTATTTCCTTTCAATGTGTTTGCTGGCCTTGTGGGCTCTTGGTTCCCTTGAATTTACAACTGCTCCGGCATTATCACAGTAAAATGTGATGGTGCTGGGCAAATTCGGAACTACGTCCTAGTCCACTAGGAAGTTCTTGAGCCAAACCGCTTATTTCGCTGCTTCACAAGCAGCTACATATTCGGCTTCCATGGTAGAATCTGCGATGCATTTCTGCTTAATGCTTCTCCATGTCATGGCTCCTCCCCCCATGTAAAACACACTACCCGAGGTAGATTTTCTGGAATCTAAGTCTAATTGGAAATCTGAGTCCGTGTAACCGATGGGAATCAGACTATCTGATTGATAAACCAACATTCTATCCCGAGTTATCTTCAGATACTTCAGAATGTTTTTAACTGTAGTCCAATGTTCTTTTCCTGGGTTACTCTGATATCTTGCTACCATGCCAATGGCAAATCATATATCTGGTCTCGTGCACAACATTACATAAGGCTTCCGACAGTCGAAGCATAGGGAACGTCTTTCATGTTATCTATCTCCTCTTGTGTCTTAGGGAACATATCTTTGGATTGATGGATTCCATGTTTGAAGGGTACAAAACCTTTCTTGGAATCTTGCATGCTGAATCGCTCGAAGACAGTATCTATGTATGAAGCTTGCGATAAGCCTATCATCATTTTCTTCCAATCTCGATTGATCTTGATCCCAAGGATGTGACCGGCCTCCCCTAAGTCCTTCATATCACGTTGTTTTGACAACCATGCCCTTACATCCGACAACACCTTTACATCATCTCCGATGAGCAGAATGTCGTCCACTTATAGTACTAAGAATACCAAGACAGTTCCGACACGCTTTCTATACACACAACTCTCTAATTCATTTTGATCAAAACCGTAAGACTTTATAACTTGATCAAAACATTGGTTTCAAGCACGGGATGCTTGCTTCAGTCCATAGATGGACTTCTTGAGCTTGCAAACTAGATGTTCTTAGCCTTTTTCAACAAAGCCTTCGGGTTGTTGCATATAGATTTCTTCTTCAAAACTTCCGTTGAGGAAAGTTGTCTTAACATCCATTTGTCAGATCTCAAAATCGAGATGTGCAGCTATCGACAAGAGAATTCGGATGGACTTAAGCATGGCTACAGGCAAAAAAGTTTCTTCATAATCGATCCCTTCTTTCTGAGTGTACCCTTTTGCCACAAGTCTAGCCTTGAAGGTCTCAACCTTCCCGTCCGATCCTCTTTTCCTCTTATATACCCACTTGCATCCAATGGGTTTAACCCCATTTAGTGGTTCGACTAGATCCCACACCTTATTGTGATCCATAGAACCCATCTCAGCTTCCATTGCTATTTGCCAAGAATATGCATCCTTGTCTTGGACTGCCTCATTGTATGTCCATGGGTCCGATTCATCTTCACCGGGGACCAAGTCCGATGACTCTCCTATCCCCATGAATCTCTCGGGCTGTCTAACAACCCTCCCACTACGATGAGGTTCCGGTTGTGTAAGTGTGTCGATTGGTATGCCAACTTGTCATGTTGGCATTGAGGTAAACCCTCTTAGCTCATCTAAGGTAATCTCACTTCTGGACTTTCTATCATTCATATAGTCTTCTTCCAAAAATCTAAAGTGCGTACTGATTACCACCTTTTTATCTTCGGGACCATAGAACATGCACCCTTTCGTTCCTTTGAAATAACCTATAAACAACCTTAATTCTGATTGTGGATCCAATTTACCGGCTTTCTTATCCAAAATGAATGCCGGACACCCCCAGATTCTTATGTGTCTTAAACTGAGCTTGCACCCGGTCCACAACTCTTTAGGGGTTTTGGGAACTGATTTCGATGGCACCAGGTTTAGAATGTAAGCTGCGGTTTCCAAGGCGTGACCCCAAACGATTTGGGTAGATCCGCATAACTCATCATTGAACTGACCATTTCTAAAAGAGTTATGTTTCTTCGTTCTGCAACCCCGTTTTGTTGAGGGGTTCCGGGTGCAGTTAATTAGGATACAATCTCTTCATCTGACAAGTAGTTCAAAAATTCATCGCTGAGGTATTCGCCTCCACGATCAGATCGTAGAGACTTGATACTCTTTTCCCTATGATTCTCTGCTTGAGCCTTAAATTATTTGAATTTATCAAAGGTCTCAAATTTATGCTTCATAAGGTAAATGTATCCATATCTTGAGTAATCATCGATAAAAGTAACGAAATAATCATAACCCCCTCTTGCTTTGATTGACATTTGACCATATACGTCAGTGTGAACGATCTCTAACACTTCTTTGGCTCTATTCCCCTTGGCTCCAAATGCCCTCTTGGTCATTTTACCCTCCAAACATGATTCGCATGTTAGAAATGGTTCAACCCGGAGTGACTCCAATGAATCATCTTGAACCAACCTTTGGATCCTCTTTGGATTAATATGACCTAATCTCACATGCCATAGAAGTTTTTCGTTCACATCTACTGAACATTTTCTTTTATTACTTGAAATAATCGATGTGTTGTAGGATGCATTTCGTGGGTGGTGTGCACAGTTAATTGTATAGAGAATATTCGATAACGTTTCATGACAGATAAACTCATTATTTAGAGCAATGATAACAACTTTACTAAAAGTAACCGAATATCCATCAAGAAAAAGTTTAGAAACTGAAATTAAATTTTTCTAAAACTAGGAACGTAAAGAACATCTCTTAAAATTAAAACTATATCTTCAAAAGACAGCTGCATTTCTCCCACTGCTTCAGCTGACACTCTCGTAGCATTACCCAGTATGATGAGCACTCCCACTAAGTTGTCGGGTCCGCTTGGATCCCTGTAAAGTGAAACAAACATGATCAGTGGATCCCGTATCCACTACCCATAAATGGGAAACATACGCTGCTAAACAAGTTTCAACAACTAGTGCATGAGAATTACCTTTCTTTCCATTCCGCTTGGGTTTGGAACAGGCCGACCTCCAGTGTCCTATATCACCCCACTTCAAACATTTCCTCTTACTTAAACTTTATCTCTTGATGGACGTTGAGCCGAATTGGTTTAACCTCTTTGTTTTCTTATCATTCTTACCACCAATTGGCCTAGAAAGAAAAGAAGACCCCTTTGCAACCAAGTTTGGTTTCTTGCGCCCCATTTCCTCTTCAACCAATGTAAGAGCATTTACTAGATCATCCACAGTGAATTCCAGATCGCTCATTAGGTATTCCAGATAGAAGTGATCATAGCTCTTTGGCAGAGAATGGAGAATGAAATCAACTTTGATTTTGAAATCACATTTTTCGCCAAGAATCTCAAGTTCCTCAAAGAGAACCATAACCCTAAGAACGTGCTCCCTTGCGGTCGTTCCTTCTTCCATTTTTAGCTTGGCCATGTCATGCCTTATTCTTTGGATCGCCATACGGGTCCAGATGTGCAAACATCGCTTCGAGATTTCGCATGATGTCTACAGCTGATTCAAATCCTTGGTGAAGACGTTTTAACAAATCTGACAGATGTGCCAAGATTGTGTCCTTCATCAATTCATTGGCCAACTCCCATTCACCATACTCCATCTCGTCCCATATACTGGCATCCTCAGCAGGTTTTCCAGGTTTTGATGTGTCAAGTACCCATTTGGATTCTTGTGCAGTTAGGATGAATTTCATTTTATAATTCCAATCAAAATAGTTTTCTCCAGTGAGTTTAAGATCCTTGAGTTTATTTAACAGTGGATTAAAATGTTGCGACATGTTGAGACTGAAAATAAACATACATTTTTGTGTCAATATCCAGATTAATACAAATAAATCACATAATTTGATCACATGAATCATATTAAAATCTCAAAAAAAAAATGAACATGCATCAGCCAACATCTCAAAACAACTTAAATAAGCCACGTGGGGTGGGTCATTATTTAAATACATTCAAACAGGTTACAAACAAAAAACAATTACAATCCTTTAATTTCCAAATTAATAGTTGACTCCCACTTGACCAATATAAAATTGGCAGGGACTTCGGGGAAATATATGCATATTAATTTTATACCTAAGTAATAATCATGATTAAATATAGAATTACTATTTCATTTTAAACGAGCCTCGTGGGGAGGGTCATTGTCGCCACTAATAATAATAATTCACAATCATCCTATGTAATTTATTCATGTGAAAGCTATCTTTTGGTCGTCCCGTGGGGGGAATATCTCCAAAAGAATTCACAAACAAATAAATCATGGAGGTCAAAATTAATTCAATTTTATTATCCGGAATAAAATTGTCAATTAATTATTTAAGCATACTTAGTAATTTTCAAAAGTGAAATTTTTAAAAATAATTTCTCATGCAACGCATATTCAAACAAATTAAATAAGCATGAAAAATAAAGCAAACATAAAAAAAAAAATTAATACATTGGGCACATATATCCAATTGCCACGATTAATTTTTGTCATGTCTTGATCTTGAGAAATCGTCTTCATAGCCTTTATCGTTCGTCTCGAAAAGCTCCCACTCGACCGCAACAAATTCTTTAAAATGTCCTCCGTCAAGGTTCGAGACGACGTCCGACAATAGGTAGCTCACGGCCCAGAATGTGTATCCGTGTGCGCCAAGGCGCATGCCCGCGTCCGAACCGGCCATCCCAATCGCCCGTCCTCGCTTTCGCCTTGAGCGTCTTTCGCTTATATCATTGATTCATCACAAGATCAGCGCCTTCGCGTCGGTACCGCGACCATGCCCGCTCTCTCCATGCGCGCTGTGCATGCCGCCTCGAAAGCCCATCTCTATCGCCTCTCGCGTCGCCTGCGCCCGGCCCGCCAAAAGCGACCAAGGCTTTATGCGCCGGCTGCGCCAGACCCTATCTCTATCGCGACCACGATGCTACGCGATTAGTCGCTAGGCCTTCGGTCTAGCCCACGTGCACGCCTTGGCTCGTGTACGTCCGGGCACTTGGTCGTCCATATTTAATTCTTCATCTCCATCTTCGTTCTCGATCAGGTTACAATTTATTTACAAAAAATAAATAAACCTAGATCTAAACTAGTCTATTACATTGAATGAATCAAACAAATCCTAGTCTACTCGTGGATTTTCTCACGAGGCAAAACGAATTCGAACGAATCAAATTAAAACCACAATTATATGCATTCATAATTAAACATTCATCAAATACCATGACAATTGGATACCTGCAAAAAAGATCTAACAATTCTACTATCCAATTTCAAATTTAATGAAAATGAATTAAATTACAATTTAAAAAATTCAGAGCCCGAAACCGAGGCTTTGATACCAGTTGTTGGGGAATTTTTTGCCCGGATCTATTCGGGATGAATATTTAAATACAAATTTATTTTTCTAACAATTATTACTAGAATGAATTAATTCTATATTAATTCAAATAATAATTCAACAATAAATCATGCATATAAACAAGCCACATAAATTCTACGCATGCAGAATTGCTAGGAGTTTACGTGAACTAACCTCTTGGAGTGACAACCGTTGAGAAGATGGATACCCGTTCACACGAACAAACCAAAAGAGCCTTCTCAAATATTCCCTCGTCCTTGTTCAATAATCCGGTGGTAGGATGCTCATGAACAACTAACAAAAGGAAAAATAAAATTATATTGCACCACCTTTGTGGATTTCTAATTTTTCCAACACATGGAATTACACTGGGGATGAAAAATTCATCCACTATTTATAACAAGAGAGGGGGACAAAAATTTTAGGGTTTATGGGCCATTGGGAAATTTTCTTGCTTCTTCTCCAAGAAACAATCTTGAATGTATCCAATATATTCTATTTTCCAAAATAAATCCCACCAAAATCTTCTCCTCCTTATTACAATGATATTTTCGAAAATTTCATAATTAAGGGCAAGAAATAAGATCTTTGACTTTTCTTGAATTTATGGGATAATCTTGTATTCCAAGAATAAATATTCCATAAAATCAAGAAAATATTTTCTCTTTCCTCCTTAATTATTTTTTAAAATAATTGGAAAATCAGGCAACATTAATTTATTTTGTTTTAATCACCTTTTTAAGTTATTGGACTCTATTGGGCTACTTGAGGGGCCTTTAGGAGAATTAAGATTGGACATTCCAATGGACCTTGAATTATCAATATTGAGCCACAATATTATTCAAGCCCATAAATATTAATTAATCTCACTACATAATTAATATTGCACTATCCATCTTAACCCATATTACTGTTAATATGACTCCCGGTTATTATTTTCCGTGTTTAAAATTATCTAGTTCATTAATTAATTCAAGCCACTAAAGAGCTTCATATTAATTAATATTTTTTTTCCTTGGGTTAGGAACGACTCAACATTATTATCCATATCGGAAACTAATTACACTTGCAAGATTTAGTATGATAAAACTTTTGAGCCTCACAAGTGGACAAATCAAGCAAGACGTACTTGCACACGATTCTCCGTATTAAATCTTAGCAATCGTCATGCAACTAATAATATTGCCCAAGATATAAAGTATTGAATCACATTGATTCTCTACCCATCATAAGTCAAAGAAATAGTTATTAATTCCACACGATCCTATTTAAGGGACAGGGATTAAGAAATAACGAACCACTAAGGTCTAATTCTTCTATATTCAACACTGAAGAATTTGTCCTCTTGTAGGTCCTGTTGGGAAATTTATAGTTTTGATGAAAGTTCCAAAAACACATGTAATAGGACCAAATGGACTGCAAGTTAGGTACCGATGTTTATATTACCGGCTATAGAGACCGATTGATAATTATCGATAGAACAACCGATGTAATAGATAGGTCACATATTGAGGGGAACTCAATATGTATAGGTCGATCTCAAGACTCAAAGAACGGTGATATCCCATGGCCGTAATGCTAGAGAAGAACAAGATCGATCGATCCGATCTACAGATATCTCACCAAGTCACGAAGCTCAAACTCGTAATACTTGAAGATCGATGACTTCCGTAAGATCGCACTGTAAGACCTACATCACCGAAGTCCGCTAGTTGAAGCTAAGTCAACCAAAGACCGTAAGACTCCATCGTAGATCGATCGCCAGATCGATCAAAGTCACCACCAGTGAAATGGATGTTTCACCTAATCATACGCCTATGATCCAACAAGAAGAATGTCAAGCTTAGTTGGAAGAACAACTCAAAAAGTGAGTCTACTATCCAATAAGAACAAGACACGATGATCGAGCCTAAGAATTGCGGATTTCGATGCTACCTCTCAGAACGCTACAAAGTACAAATTCACGCTTTTGGCCATGTCGTTCCCCAAGCTCGTCACATCAAGCCCAAGCAAGTCTACTAAATATAGCCCTGAAATTCAAATTGCTCTCCAACGGCTCTTTGATTTCAAGGTCTATAAATATGGGATCACACTTTAGAGTGAATACGTGAGAAAAACGGAAACGCTGAACAATCAAGAAGCTCAAGCTAATTTCAGATTTCCGCACAAGAACACGATCAACAAAATTACTTTTATTAAGTGTTCATCCCATAAGTTCTTAGCATAGAAATCTTTTCATCTAGCTGTTAGGCTGCTTATACGCAAGAAAAGATTTCATAGTTGGAACCAAACAATCTTACCCAAACCCCCAAGTTAGGTTAAGTTGTTTAGCAAGATTTCGCATCTAGGGTTTCTAGTTCTCGATCTCTCGATCGGTTGAGTGTGAACTCTTTAAACATCTAGTCGGTGTACTGTGTTGGACTAACACATAAAACTAAGTCCAGTTGGTTAAGTCGGTGCCCCTTGTGATGGGGAAGAGTGGACGTAGGACTGGTTTGTCCGAACCACTATAAATCTTGTGTGCCTCTACTACTTTGATTAACTCGCTATACAATCGCGACACAACCTTTAAAAGCGCATACACATTCCAAGTTGAGATCACCTAGCACCAAGCTTCGATCGATCATACTTGACACTTCGATCAACCGATTAAAAGACTAACTTTGAATCGGGATATCAAAACCGGTTTTTCACACGGGTAAAACTTAAGCTTCCGCGACACATCGCTTAAACCGATAGTTACCGAACCGACCGCTTCAGAGATCAAGAAGTTGGTTATCGGCCAAACCGATTCACTCGCACTCGATCAAAGCTAATCGCCTCACACCGATCTGGCAAGAAAAAAGTTTTCGTAAGTCTATTCACCCCTCCTCTAGACTTACGCCTCACTAAACCCGCTCGGGACCTACAAGTGGTATCGGAGCAGTTGGTTCTATGCACTAATCGACTCGCGGTATCATCGATTCTTGAGGAAGAATCTTTGTGGTCAATCGAATCCGATCTTGAAAAAAAAACCATTTTAAAACTCATTCATTTTCCAAAATCACTTTCGATGGATAACACCTCGGTATGTATCATGATCTGCCCGTTCTCAATCGATGAGTATGCGATTGGGCCATATATATGTCCAACCATCTAGGTTCGATAAAAGCGCGTAAATGATGGAAGTCATCGAAAGAGGACCCATCATCATTTATTACGACAACCCCGCAGGTTGGAGGAGATCCGGACTTTGCACCAGGAGTCTTGTGCGAAAAAAGCCCAAATTGATGGATGCGTAAGAAAGAAAGTCGATACTCTAGATACTATCGCGAGGCATATTATCATGAAAACCATGGATAAGGTCACCAAGGAAAAGATTAAGTATCTCAAAACCCCGAAAACAATGTGGGATACTCTAAATGAGATATCTTGAGGAAATGAACAGATAAAAAGACAAACCGCCTACAAGTTTAACCGGTAAAGTTCGAAATGTTGCTTCAACTAAAACCATCAACGAACTCGGATGGAAGGATTACAATGTCTATAAACAAGCTTCGAGAACTTGGTAGAGATGTCCGATAAAAGCTATCAACTACAA
This sequence comes from Stenogyne calaminthoides, assembly GCA_037126765.1. Classification (NCBI taxonomy): domain Eukaryota; kingdom Viridiplantae; phylum Streptophyta; class Magnoliopsida; order Lamiales; family Lamiaceae; genus Stenogyne; species Stenogyne calaminthoides. Next base: position 44,722,574 of record JBBCBC010000006.1, read on the forward strand.
AATCCTAAGGTCTCTCACCAAGAAATGGGACATGAAGGTCACGGTAATCAAGGATTGCCAAGACATTTCAAAAATGAAGCCAAGTAACTTGTTCTTGAGCCTTAAAGCTCACGAGTTCAATTTGATTGAAAGAGGACAAAATTTCGATGAAGATGAGGTGCCCTGAAGCCTCAACTTCAAAATCGGGCTTGCTTTTAAGGCAACCAAAGAAGAAATCGAAGGCCAACGAACCTATTGGGAATATAATGAGTCGGTATCAGACGCTCGCTACTCAGAAGCTTGAGAAGTCAAACGTCCAACTTGGTAAGTATCAAAGATTTTATAAGGACTATCAACATAAATAGGGGATTCAGATAGGAGATCGTATACAATGATCTCCGAGAAGAACCCAGATCGATGATCGGAGGGATCACAGAGAGATGAAAGGAAGAGAGATAGTCGACGGAGGAAGGAAGAGATAATCAATCGACGAAAGAAGCTCGGACTACTATCGAAGGAAAGTCACCGATAGGGTCATACAAACAGAAAGGATTCACCCGAAGGAAAGGTTGATTGGATCAAGGAGCGCGTCTTCAACCGGGAGAGAGTTAGGTCACTATAGCGCCAGATTGCCTGCACGGACGCCAAGAGAAAGGGAAGAAAAGAGGAAATGAAGAGAGCAACGTTATAGGGACGAGAAGAGCCATGGTTCTCGACACGAGAATTGATGATTCCTATCGCCCTCGAGGACTCTGGATACCTCCTCTGAAGACTTCGCCGACGTCGGCCCAGTCTTTGTTGACTTCTATGAAAATGAAGATCCGATATTCTCTTGGACGATGATGAGATCTCGCTTTGATGGCGAGGAGGACCAATCTGAGGTAACCTCCAAACCTATTTCGTTCGCTTCTACACCGCTATCATTAGCACACCTTTCTTTGGGAGATTGACTGCACTCTACTCGAGCAATTGCTTGAGGATCTCTCCAATGCAAAGAGACACTTATGCTATAGTGGAAGTTTGAAAATGATAAGTCGAGGACCGTAAATAATCACTTGCTAAAGAAAATGATCTCAAGAAAAGCCTCCGAACTTAGATCAATTTGAATCGCTTCCGAAGGCAAATCGAGGAATTTAAAATTCTCGGTTAAAGCCTCGATCGGAGAAGCAGATCAAAGATCACCGCAATTAACAAAACAAAGAAGTCGATGACTTCAAAATCCTACAAGCAAAATTCATGAGCTATTCCAAAAGCATGAAAGTCTAAAATCATCTCGAGGATAATCTGCGTAAGAAAATAGAGGTTTTTTCAAAATCATCTAAAACCGCTTCAAGACATGAACGCCTATTTTCGAACAACGACAATAAGAAGGGACTTGGCTATGAGAACCCCTCCACATCCTCAAAAAGCCTACCGATTCATCTCAAAAAGGTGTAATCGCATTTAATTTCAAAAGATACACCAAAAAGCCAAACATGTATCTAATAAGGAAAAGGACCAGTTGATCGTAAAAGGTGCCTAACCGTAAGGGGAAACGTAAATGGACCCCAACTGGTAAAGCATCACCGAGGAATCAACAGAAGAACCCGTTCTTCCGAAGAAACCTCAACCTAATCAATGGATCGTGAATCGAAAAAGACAACCTCGTAAAAAGGGAAGTACAATCGAGATACAATCAAGGTCACCGCCTAATAAGCATGCTTCGTAAACCGCAAAAACCACCTATGCCAAAAAGATATGAATCTTTTGATGGTAGCAGTCGTACCTACCCCTATAATCAGAAATCTAGGGCTGCTGCACCTGAACCACACTGGATAAGAAGAAGACAAACAGAAAAGATAAATCCCAAATCTTCTAATTCATCCAAGGTTCACACTAATAATCATACAAAACAGAAAGCATATAAAGAGACGTATGATTATGTTGACAGTATATGGAGACAAATCAAAGCCTTCGATCTAACTGATCACAATAGAAGTGCTCTGTTTGTATGGATCCCCAAAACTAATCCTAACCCCTCAGGACCCAATCCAAAAGGGGTACCTAAAGCCTGATCTGATTGCAGGATCGCGTGGGTCTGGCCAACAAAGGAGGTGTGCAAGCAACTATCTGGTACATCGATAGTGGATGCTCAAGGCACATGACTGGAAGCAAACATCTCCTCAGCTCTTACATAGAACAGAAAGGCCCGCGTGTACTCTTCGGTGATGATAACTTTGGTTATACCAAAGGGTTCAGAACCTTAGAGAATGATGATGTACAAGTAACTGGAGTCTCGTATGTCGAAGGTCTGAAGCACAACCTATTATCGGTTTCACAATTCTGCGACAACGGATTCAGTGTTGAGTTCTCGACTGATCAATGCACTATCAAGAATCGAGCCACTCAACAGATTTTGCTAACTGGTTCAAGGAAAGGGACGATCTACACAACTGATTGGAACAGTTGCCCAAGAAATGCATGCCTGATTGTCAAGAGTTCCAAAAGTAGCAGCTGGCTCTGGCACAAAAGGATGAGCCATCTGAACTTTAAAACTCTTAACAAGATTGCAAGGATGTCTCTAGTGGAAGGACTTCCGAATGAAGTATTTTCAAAGGATCAGACATGTACTGCATGTCAGAAGGGAAAACAGGTCAAAGCTTCATTCAAAGGAATTCCCGGACCAAAGATCCAAATAATCTTGCGCACTGCCTCATATGGATCTATTCGGACCGCCATACACCCGATCTCAATGGACGCAAATACACTCTGGTAATCGTGGATGACTACTCCAAGTTTACCTAGGTTATATTCTTACATAAGAAGAATGAGACGACAACGAAGATACCCGAGCTGCTAAAACGATTACAAAATGAGAAGGGTGTCAACAGTAAAAATCGACGGATAAAGGTACGCAATTTCAACTCTTTTATTAATTGATTTTTTGCTCTAAGTTTGGTATATCTGACATGAAACATCACCGTAAGGGACGCACACCAAAATGGAGTAAATTAAATCCGAGGAACAGAACTCTCAAAGAAGTTCGCCGCCGACGATGTTAATTTAACATGCAATACCAAGTCGTTTATGGGCGTATAATCAACACCGCATGCCATACTCGTAATGATGTCTTATGACTAAGGCTCACTACAAAACACCCTATGAACTGTGGAAGGACGAAAAACCTCGTGGTCTCTTACTTCCATGTTTTTTTGAGTGTAAGTGTTTCATACACAACAATGGGAAGAGTCGATTGAAGACTTTTTGAGGCCAAGTCGATGAGGGTATATTCTTAGGATATTCCTCATCTAGCAAGGCTTTCGTGGTTTACAATGCATTTAACCCTACTTGTGGAAGAAACACCCCATGTAGTCTTTGATGAAGCATCTTCAACAAGAGAAATCGCCAGAGAACAAGATGTACCGATCAACAAGAACCGATGTTCGAAAAATGGATCACCGACGATCAAGGAAAAAGAATCGAAATTGTAACAATATACATTCCAGATCTAGTTGATTCACGGATCATTCAGATCCTAAGATACGAAAAAACCTGTCGATGAAGAAGTTCAAACAAATGAGATAAGATCAATCGAACCATCCGGTTCGTGGGAACATCTGAAGTTCCCACGAACGGACATCGCCATATGATGAGTCCAACATCACCGAGACTTGTTCTTATCAAGTGGATCATAACTCAAAGACCACTCCCAATCGCTAGTAATGAAATTTTTATCGAAACGGACGATGTTCTCCAAAACCGACGACATCGTAATGAAGGACCTGGATAACCGGTCATCCAACCGATCGATAATCGAGACCCATCTCGATAAAGTTAAAACTAGACATCGACAGGTGAAAGTTCCATGTATTGGTCAAGTTATCCGCTCATGAAGGAACCAACAACAATAGAGGAGGCTCTACAAGACACAAGTTTGGATTCTAGCCATGCAAGAAGAGCCGAAACAGTTCGAGAGAAATCAAGTTTGGAACCGGTAGACGTACCAAGTCATCAAGACGTTATTGGCACGGCGGGTATTCAAGAACAAGAGAGATGAGAAAAACGCCATCACCGTAAATAAGGCAAGACTTGTTGCTAAGGGTATTCACAATCGGAAGAAATTGATTATGATGAGACCTTTGCACCGGCCGCCGCCTAGAAGCCATTCGGGTCGGGTTGTTTCGCATATGCTTCCCACGAGGGTTCATCGGTATCGATGGACGAAAGAGTGCTTTCTTAAACGGGGTACTAGCAGAGGAAGTTTATGTCGAACAACCTCCGTGCTTTGAAAAGGGCAAACAAGTGTACCGCTTAAGAAAAAGCTCTTTATGGCACGAAACAAGCTCCTCGAGCTTGGTATGATACACTCTCTTAGTTCTTGATCGACAAAGGATTCACTAAAGGAACAAAGGACGTAACATTATTCGTAATAGAAGATGGAGAAGATATTCGATGGTTCGGATCTACGTGGATTTACATCATCTTCGGATCCCCTAACAAGAGTCTATGAAAGATTCAAAGAACCGATGCAAGGGAAGTTCGAGATGTCCATGATGGGTCGGATGAATTACTTTCGGGTCTTCAAGTAAAAGCAAAGCATGTATGATATTCATCTCGCCAAGAAAAATACACTAGGAATTTATTGGCTAAGTTTGGAGTTCAAAATTGTAAGGAAGCCAAAATTCCTATGATGACCGGATTCAAGATGGATCCGTATGAGGATGGTCGAAAAACAAATCGGAAGGAATATAAGGCTCTCATTGGATCTCTACTATACCCGACCCAAAGCAGACCGGATATAACCTTTCGCAGAGGGTGTATGTGCGATTTCGAGCAAATCCAATGAGAAGCCACCTAGAAAGCGACTAAGCGGATTCTTAAGTATCTGAAGGGGACGGTAAATCTTGGTTTATTTTACCCATCGATGATAATCTAGAGCTTAGTGGGTATTCTCGATTACGATTATGGAGGTTGCAAGATTGATGTAAAATCCACCTCGTGAACTTGTCGTTCTTAGGAAGTAAACCGATCTCGTGGTTTTCAAAGAAGGACATCGCTTGCGACATCTACTATCAAGCGTAATATATGGTCAGCAGAAGTCAAGTTGTTCCCAATCGCTTCCGCTTAGTCGGAATGAGGATTATAACATTGAAGCTAACAATGTACCTATTTTTACGTGACGAGAATAGTCTTATTGCAATCACTCGTAATCCCGTTCTACATACAAGATGCAAGCATGTGGATGTCGACATCATTTTATAAGAGATCATGTTGAAAAAGAAGAATATCGAATGGAAAAGATTCATACCGATATACGTAAAGTCGATATTCTAACCAAGCCACTAAATTGAGATCGATTCGGAGAATTATGCAATGAGCTAGGGCTTCGGATCTTGGAGAAAATGCACCTAAAATGTTTGATGGAATGATCTCTGAACCAATCGGTTAAGAGACTAACCAAAGTTGAAAAGAATCGATTGAGTTTGGTATCTCAATCGATCGTAAGATCGATCAAAAACCGATGTGAAAATCGATCGATTTACAAGATTATCGAGTTAAAGGAACCGATCGATTTAAGGTTTATCGAGATTAAAGGAAACGCCACTTTTTAATAGGAATATCCGATTAAATCGGTTGGATTATTTTACGTCTTTGTAAGTCGATTAAGCTGATGTTCAACAAGCAAGATTCACAAGTAGTATTCACAAGATTAAAGCTTGAAATCGATAAGGATACAAGAATTTTACACAACAATGGAATAATAGAAATTTTCATTGATAAAGACCAAGGTCGTTACATTACAAGATACAAGTACAAAGGACCCGGAGGTCAATACATAAGTGATAACCAAAAACCCTAAACCTATAACCCTAAACCCTCATCCTAACCCAAGTGGAGCAGGGGAGAGAGAGATTTTAAATCTGATGCTCTCATTTTCCCCCACTTAACAAGGGGTGAGAGAGGCTTTAAAAAAAAAAAAAAAAAAAGGCGCCGCAGGTCAAGATCAAGAAAAAATGGAGCGACAATGCCTTGATAGGATTTTTAAGCCGGAGCCCTAAGAAAGAGTCGATTGGGCTCTCCAAATTGTTAAATGGTGAGTTGATATAGGAAGATCACCGTTGTTTCCGATCAAGACCAGAGTATCAAACTCACGCTTCATTTTCAGACTAAGTCTGTTGATGCTCAAGCACGTCATAACGATAGACACACAAGGTGCATACTACAGGAGAAGTGTCTTCCGGGCCACCAACAAAGAAAGTTCTGGCCGTGGTGGTAGAGAAGCTTTGCAACAATCGTATGTGAAATCTTTGGATGTTAACGAGAACACCAATAAGGGACGCAGAGGGTTGATTTGAGAAGTTAAAATCATTGAAAAAGGGGTAAAGGTGTTTGCCGAAGTTTAACCGGAAATAAGGGTTCACCAGGATACATGATTCTACAAAGAAGATAAGTATGGTGAATGGGTTATGTTGTGTAAAACAATTGGTCCAATTTATAGAGGCCAAGCAAGGGTGCAAATGCAATTTCGAGTTCTCAAAACCTTTTAGAGAAATCAGACCAAAAGAGGACAAATGTAGGAATCACGCGATCGATAATTGATAAATTTACGGATTGACATATCGAAAGATTCGCACGATAATTACGATAAACAAATCGCTACCAACTTAGGAATAGAGTCTACTATTCTAGACTAAGTTTTGGCGGTAACACTTATTCCAAGAATTGATTGACTTGAGAAGAATCGATTTAGGTCAACCAAATCGATACATACGGTTCGATCGATGAGGAAGATCACCGAGCTTAAACTCCAACAAATCGATACATCGCCTATGGAAAATGAAATATCGCTTGAAGGGGAACTTCAACCGATCAAGAGGATCGGAAGGAAATCGACATATACAAGGAAAGATCACCGAGCTTGAAACTTCAAATGATCGATGCAAGTGAAGAAGATCGCTAAAAAGGATCGGTTAGGGAAATTTTAAGGCTTAGCGGTATACTAAAATCAACAAGTGAAATCAACATGGACAAGTGGTATTGATGATTACGATATCGACCAACCGAATCGCTTTTTTTTTCTCTTGTTCTTTGCTTATTTATCGGATCTTATCCGATATTATTTGCCTTATCGTACTCATTATCCTTGTGACGATTCTCTCGCAAATCATTTAATGCGGACGTGGGGAACATGTATTAACCGCTATTAAACGTGCTTTTAAATCCAAAAGGTTTTCAGACGTGCTTTTCCCCGACCCTACGATCAAAAACCGCTTAATCTGGAGGGTTTAATCTTTTCAAACGGTTGATCTTCCAAATCGTGTCTTCTTTTTTCTCCTCGTCTTTATAAAGTTCATCAAAAACCATACCAAAGTTTTCCATTTCACAAACTTGCGATTTATTCTCCTAAAACTCCAGACACTTCTCTCGATTCAAAAGTGTTTTCCTAAGTTTCAAAATCATCTTTCCGAAAAATAGAATCTGGTAATTTATGTTTATTTGATGTAGCTTTTTAAAATCCATTGATCTTAAGTGTTTCTATCCTCGTTGTTATGCTTTTATTGTTCTTTTAGTTTCGCCAGGTGATATTCTTTGTATTAATGCACAACATTTTTAACCGAATCTACTTATCTCAGAGATGATCACTCACAGTATGGGCAAAATAATGTGCAACTATACGAATCGGCAACAAAGATTGTGGATGATAAGTTCGCATAGTTCAATATCACTCGATCCTAATCCATGGAGGTCGAGCAAATTCTTCAAAAGCCCTTGAGAAATTTTTATACGCTCAATCGCAATCCAAAGGATGCAAGATGAAGCACTAGAATTCCTAAGGAATTTAAGAGTGGATACGGATGCTCCAGGAGACGAACTACTTTCGACAGTCACCGGCGAAGAAATCAGACTGACGAATGATGATATAACCCGTCTGTTTCAAATTTACTACCAAAAGGATCTAATCTTTCGCCTCATTACAGGAGAACGAAGATGAGCCGATCGAAAAAGAGTTTCTTCGAGAGGCCGACAAACATCATACGTCGGGTTTTGTCGCCAATGCTCAAGAGGACATACCGATTGTTGTTTGACATATTGTCAAAAAACAATTATGGGTATTGCATTCAAATTTCGATGCTATTACATCACCAAACTGACAAAGATGGTCGCAATAATTGATGGCCAAGAACATCAATTGGCATGGGTTTTTCAAGGCCATTCGCTCCAAGAACATGAGAAATTTGGAGTTGATGAATGGAGGCGTATATCCGAAGAAGAAGATCAGCAATCTCAACAAGGTTGCGCTTATCCTTCGGATAAAATACCAACGGCCAAATGGGAATGAATGGACTGAAGTCCTATAAGGCTTTTCTCACACCACTTCTACCATTTTTGGGCCACCAGACGATGATATCGCGCCAACCCCCAAAAGTCAAAGAAAGGGAAAGGCAAGAAGGCAACTTCTTCGCACTGCGGATCTTGGCCGTCGGCTCTGGTGGTGAAGGACGGAAAGGCCCACCAGATGCCCCCAAGAAGAAGAAAAGAACCGTGAAGGCCAGGGACAAGAGGCGAAGAAGGCGCGCATAAGCCCCGTGACTCACGATCTTTGAGGATGGTCGAGGATGAAGAATGAGCGCCCGGAAACGATCAGACCACAAAAATCAGGTGAAGCATCGAATGAGGGCAGCTTCGAGTTTAAAGATCGCGGAGTCATTCTGAGGAAGACGACAAATGATCGATCTCCTTCTCCTCAACCCACCGAATCACCTCGGATAACGAATTCGAAAAGATGTCTCTGATTCCTCCACCGTAGCATGAACTAGAATCGTGAGTTAAGCGAACAGCAGAAATCACCGATTCATAAATGCAACTTTTACCCGATGTGGAACTACACTGCACACTTCAGAATCTCTCTGCCAGTCGGCCGACGCTTCCAACTTTCCGCCCTACTCGAGCACAACTAACCTTCCACATCTCATCAAACCGAATCGACCGACACCCCGAGTCCGGATCAACAAAGATCATAACCGGGAAATTGATCGTAATGCTAATCGAAAGAGAGATTGATGAGTTGTACCCGAAATCGGGTCGCCCAACCCGCCATAAGAGAGGAAGTTTTGGAGATCCTCACCGGAGAGATCTTCATTAAAAAGCTTCTCGCACTTCATAATAATTATTGAACGTGATGGGCGGTGCGTATGAGTTTGCAGACCCGATTTCGACATGAGGAAATCGCAAAGTGGGATCACCACCGAGCCGATAATCGCTAAATCTGTTAAAGCTCGATCCACGTGAAGCTAGGGTTGCGTAACAGTCGAATCGAGATCACGACAAAGCTCCCCGGGCAGATGCAATCATGAAGGATGCAGGAGTCGCCGATGATAGTGGAACTGTGCCGCAGCTTCATGACCAACCACCGGAGGCAAAAACAAATCAATCCGCATCAAGTGACACTCAACATTCCAACATCACACGCCACTATCGATCAACTTCGAGATCAAATCTTGTCACAAAGATCTCCCGAAAGAAGAAGTTGAGGGACTCATAGGCGATCAAAGGAAGATTGCCATCAAGGAAATAAAAGATGAAAGGGAAATGGCTATTTCCCGATTAGGGCAATAAAAGATCGGTTCTCCCAAATCAGGTCCATCAATACCGAATCGATAAAGACCGTTGATGCCAAATCGACTCGTGGAACAACAACAACAAGTTTTTTTTCGATGCTCAATCGACAAGCTAGAATTGACGTAAGAGAAACTTGATAAACCGATTAAAACACTCTCTCACCGCCATGGAATCATTAAGACCGAATCGATATCAAAGATTCAAGAGCTAACTACTCAAACTTGATAAAGATTCATTGCGTATCTCAACAAGGCGATCGCGATCCAATCTTTGTTTCTCGACCTCCCACCTCACTACTCTTTTTTTGATCAAACCAAAAAGGGGGAAGGATCTGAATGAGAAACCAATCGACACAACAAAAAGTCTTGAGGACATCACAAACTTCGGACCGAGAGAGTCACAAGAAAAACAAATTACCAGATAAAGAAAGATAAGATAAGGGTAAAAGATGTCCAAAGAGCAGAAAAGCGTAAGGTCCGGAAAAAGCCAAGAGGAAAGAAGGGCGATAAAATGGCAGAGGCGTAAAAATCAACAAGAAATTCGATCAAGAGTGAAGAAAGGAAGGGCCGAAAATCCGTACGTAACCTAAGCCGCCAACAAGAGTTGATGAGATCATCCCAAAAACCGATAAGATGCTAAGAAATTTGAGGAATGGAATAAGATCGAGTGAATGGCTTCGATGCCTTTGTTCTTGATCTTGTCCCCACAAGAAGAATCTCCCGATGAAGAATTCCTCAACCGGTTACAAAATAAATACCCGGATTTTCAAGTATCCGGAAAATGAGGCCAAGCTTTATCAATGCAAAAATAACTCACCAAGAGTATGATCCGATGGAGTACTCAAGAAGGCGATGGCTCATTTGACAGATGGCATTTCAAAGATTCTATTTTGACATCCCGCATGTAACGCAAATAACTCGATCCTCAAAGATCGATGATGTCAAATGGAAACTTTTATCGATTTTCAACGCACCTCAAGATCAAAGAGAGATGCCGTAAGGATACAAGCCCAAAGAGTGAAGAATCGTAAGACTACTCAGATCACCGCTCTTATTTTCAAACTTTTCCGATGTAACATGTAATCATCATTCTTTAATAAGAAAAGTTTATTTTCCTCGATCCTAAGACAAAGTCTCATTGTCTTCCTCGATTATATGCTCTTAATCGCTTCTATTTTTTATCAATCAGATTTGGTTTCTCAAAGTGTTTTTGGTTTCATCAAAAAGGAAATTGTTGGGAAATTTATAGTTTTGATGAAAGTTCCAAAACACATGTAATAGGACCAATCGGACAAGTAGTGATCGATGTTTATATTACCCGCTATAGGAGACCAAATTGATAATTATCAGATAGAACAACCGATGTAATAGATAGGTCACATATCGAGGGGAACTCAATATGTATAGGTCGATCCAAGACTCAAAGAACAAATTGATATCCGACAGCCGTAATGCTAGAGAAGAACAGAAGATCGACGATCCGATCTTAGACAGATATCTCACCAAGTCATGAAGCTCAAACTCGTATCACTTTTGAAGATCGATGACTTCCGTAAGATCGTACTGTAAGACCTACATCACCGAGTCCCGCTAGTCAAGCTTAAGTCAACCAAAGACCGTAAGACCTATCGTAGACCGACCGTTCAGATCGACAAAGTCACCACCAAAGAAATCATGTTTCACCTAATCATACGCCTATGATCCGGAATAAGAAGAATGTCAAGCTTAGTTAAGAACAACTCGAAAAAGTGAGTCTGCTATCCAATAAGAACAAGACACGATGATCGAGCTTCTGCAATCATGGGATTTCGACGCTACCTCAGAACGGCTACAAAGTACAAATTCACGCTTTTGGCCATGCCGTTCCAAGCTCGTCACATCAAGCCTCGCAAGTCTACCAAATATAGCCCAAAATTCAAATTGCTTCTCCAACGGCTCTTTTGATTTCAAGGTCTATAAATATGGGATCACACTTTAGAGTGAATACGTGAGAAAAACGGAAACGCCGAACAATCAAGAAGCTCAAGCTAATTTCAGATTTCCGCACAAGAACACGATCAACAAAATTACTTTTATTAAGTGTTCATCCCATAAGTTCTTAGCATAGAAATCTTTTCATCTAAATTGTTAGTCGCTTATACGCAAAAAAGATTTCATAGTTGGAACCAAACAATCTTACCTAAACCCCCAAGTTAGGTTAAGTTGTTTAGCAAGATTTCGCATCAGGGTTTCTAGTTCGATCTCTCGATCGGTTGAGTGTGAACTCTTTAAACATCTAGTTTGTTAATCGTGTTGGACTAACACATAAAACTAAGTCCATTGGTTAAGTCGGTGCCCTTTGTGATAGGGAAGAGTGGACGTAGGATCGGTTTGTCCGAACCACTATAAATCTTGTGTGCCTCTACTCGCTTTGATTAATCGCTACAATAATCGCACACAACCTTTAAAGCGCAAGATACATTCTAAGTTGAGATCACTAAAGACCAAGCTTTCGATCCGATCATACTGACACTTCACCAACCCGATTAAAAGACTAACTTTGAAATCGATTTATCAAAACCGGTTTTTCACACGGGTAAAACTTAAGCTTCCGCACACATCGGCTTAAACCGATAGTTACCGAACCGACCGCTTCAGAGATCAAGAAGTTGGTTATCACCAAACCGATTCACTCGACTGATCAAAGCTAATCGCCTCACACCGATCTCAAGACAAAAAGTTTTCGTAAGTCTATTCACCCCCACCCCTCTAGACTTACGCCTCACTAAACCTGCTTCCTAACCTACAGTCCTATTCAACATTATAATACCCTAAAGGTAATCTTTGGTCAAGACAAGTCAATCTGAGCCTTACACTTCAACCTTTCACGATGGATTTATTCATTTCCATCTGGGTTTTGAATTCTGTACTTTGTTACAAGGAACTGTTAATTTAATCTTCTATGATCTGATATCACTAAATTAACTACAATGTAACACGTACTATTTATTGAACAGGTATGCAATAAATATATGTAACATTCAATCATATTTAAAACATTAGTGATAAATAATTTATTTCAGCAAATAAGACAAAAATTTAGTTTGGTTATACAAAATAAAAGCATATTTTTCAGTATAACCCCAACACAAGTTGTGGGGGGCAACCGATCCTGGGGTTCGGACACGCGGGCCCTTTTTTTAGATGCCCTCTCGGTGGGCTGCGGGGCGGTCTCCACTTGCCTTTTGCCCCTGTCAAAGGCAACATGTCAAGGAGGCATCGGGGCCACGGGGCTCACAACCCTAGGCCGCGACTTCATTGAGCCGAGAACTAATTTTTTCTAGTGGCCATCAAAGTAGCAGAGGGTTTCTCCCAGTAGGTCGGGAAGTTTTCAGCGGCAAATAGAATAGACATAAGAACCATGTATGAGATAGTTAATATGAACAAATTAGAATGGCGCGACTCAAGAGGAATGTTTAGTTGGCACGGATACGTATGGATCTCGGCCCAAAGCTTTTTGAGTCCGAATTGGCACTTTGAGGGCTTCCTTGTAGGCCTTAGCGAAATCCCAATTGAGGTAGCGTTTCTGAGGAACGAACAAAGCTGCAAAACAAAGAAAAAATTAGGATCAGTACATAAAAGTCAGTTACAATGCAAGGACTTACGATCAGCCTGAACAACATAGTCAGTGAGCACTCGGATAGCCAAAGGACTTTCCGGATCCATGGTCTACTAAGCCCTACCGACGAACCACCAACTTTGCTGCCACCCCTCGACCTTATTGGGGATACCCGACACCAACTCCTGACCTTTTCACAGCCTCACAACATGATACCCCCCTACCTGGGTGATCAGTATCATCAAATAGTTCACGACCGTGGTCGACATCCGATAGAGTCCGACCTGGCCCAGAATCGTCATAGTCTCCAAGGCCAGCCATTCGGAGTGATCTGGGTGATGTTCAAGTTCCAAGCCGCGAGTAGATGAGAGATCACGGGATGAAGCAGAAATCGGAGCTTGGCCTCCAGCACGAGCTCGTTAATGGCAATCATACCAGCAGGTGGCTGGTCAGCCCTTTCATCATTGCGGGGAACATAGAAGTGTACATCCTAGGGCACCTTGTACTTGAGTTTGACACTTCGAACATAGTCCTCGCTCACCCAGGACCGATAATTATCCCCTGATACCACATACGGGGTTTACCTGGCAGGTTGGTACTCGTAGGCCGGCCTCCTGTAAGGATATCTCGACAAGTAATCACCAAAGTAAAAAAAAGTGCCCATGTAGAGTGTCCACTCGGACGGGCCGACCAGAGGAGGAGGTACTGGGCGGTGCGATGGCAGACCAGAAGAAGAAGCCACCTCTGGTAGTGTCGTGAAGAGGGGGACTGATATCCAAAGGGGGCAAATGCTCTATATCCCCCAATTATTCCAAATACACCTCGTCGAGGCCTGAATCTGAACCACCATCATTGCCATCGTCTTCGAGGTGGCCACCACCTGAGGATTCCAAGATGGATTCCGGGGAGACAACAACCCTCCCGTGAGACGAACCGGCACCCCCTGGGGTAGGGCCCTCACGGTGGCGGAAAGAGTATGGTCCTTTCTCTGAGGAGAAAGTAACCACAAAGGGCTCTGGGTCAACGGGCATTGACTGGGCACCGAAGCGGCGATCCCTAACCATGATTTGAAGAAAGAGTGGGAAAGAAGTTTACCTGATTAAAATTAAGGTTGCAGAAGAAGAGGATGATCTCTGGGCGCGAAAGCAAAAGTGGAATGAAACTAAATGAAGTGATACTTATAGAAGAGGTTCAGGGGTCGGTTTACAAAGATCCATAAAGTATAAGCGCGTCATTTTCAAAATTACCAGGACTTCCCAAACGCATGAGACTCATGTAGGAACCACACATCAGGCGATGTGGCTTCTAGTTGGTAGCAAAACGGCGTAAGTCATCATTACGATCCACCCAAACGTCACCTCATTTTCCATATCGAGGAAACATTTCGTATCATCAAGGCAGAGAATCCGACTCATTCAGCAGGCTGGAGATCGAAAAGTCAGAACTCGAACATCAACAAAGTCAGATTGCCAGTCAAGCCTACAGCTCGGAAGCTTATAGCTCGGATTGACGACCTGAGGGGTAATTGGTTTAGCCATGTAGTCACTTCCCGACCTCCTGGCCTGAAGCTGACACGCAGCTGGAGCTCGGCCGAATAGGGACACGAGGTGACCTATATGGGCAAAACAGGAACGGGGGGCGACCTCCCCATCAGGCCGCCGAAGCTCGACATGCGTCACAGGCCGATATACAGTTGGAAATAATGCTAGATCCACTCAATACCATATTGTATTACGTTATTAACTTATGACCATTTTTGTTAAGGAACTACTACCTTTGTGATAATGGATATGCCAATTCTAAGGGTTTTCTCGTACCTTATAAAGGTTACATATATCATTTAAAAGAGTGAGGTCCATCAATGGACCGTCCTACAAATTCCCATGAACATTTCAACATGAAACACACTAGAGCATGTAATGTCATAGAACGTGCTTTTGGTGTCTTTAAAATGTGCTTTCCATTCCTCAGTTTTCCAACATACTACCCTATAAAAACTCAATTCGACTTATAATAGCTTATTTTGTACTCCACAACTTCATTCGCAAAGAGATGCCTTATGACCTTATTCTGGGAGAAGTTTGAATTACACAAAACAACCTTCTCAATCTCCATTAATTCCCATAGAAATACTAGCAATGAGGAATAATACAAGAAATCTCGATTTCTTTAATTCATATTCATAAACAACTGGATGAAAATGTTACAGGACTGACCCTTAAATAAGAAAAGCCTAACATTAATCATGTAAACATAATAAATGCTAATAAATTCAATTAATTACATTAATGAATAATTTCCTAATCAAATCGTGACTGTAATAAATAAAGATCTTCATCGTGATCTCATCTACATCATTTCGTCTCTCTTTGAAACGATTCATCCTCGAATCGACATCGATCTCTTCTCCAGATGGATAATAGAAAGTCATCAAGTAGTGAAGTTAAAAAATATCAGACGTTCAAGTGTGGTTCAAAAATTTAAGGCGATAAACAAATGGAGGTTTCAAAGAGCAACTGACAAAATAACTATCATGATTAATATAAAATTAATAATTATTTTGCGAGGCAAAATCGACCTGTGGCTCAGGATATGGATGCTCCGGAATCAAGATATCTTCGCTCTTCTTACCATAAACTGAAAACACCTTGTCAGAGTCTATATCATTAATTGAACAAGAATCTTCATCGGGCTCAATATCATAAATGGGGAGCACGAAATCGAAAGTTTGGGACAAACCATCTTTAGGCTCGGTGTAAAAAATGGGACACTCAGAATCAATTACGGGCAACTCTTCATCATAAACAAGTGGCCTATCATAAAATGGGGACCCATTAAAAATACTTAGTCCATCAGAATTAGAAGATCCATTATCATCAAAATTCTCAAAATAAATCTCAGAATTAAATTCTTCAGACTCAAATTCATACGCGAAAAAGGCACAAATACACTTGGGTCCAAATTGTTCATCATGACTAAAAGAACTAATATTAAGCTTATTCTTAAAATTCTCAAAATAGGAAAAAACCCCACCATGCTCATTATCCACAATGAAAGGCACAAATACACTTTTAGACTTATAAAGCCCATAAGGCTGATTCAGGTGAAGAAGCCCATCGTGTGGAGTTAGGGCATCATCACCCAATTCAATTACATCAATATCATCTACGGTAGCGGGAGGCGCGTGCAAATGCAGATCAGTGCTCGCGACGGCGGTTGAGGTGAGCGGGCGACCGGCGTCGTTCTTCTTTTTTGCGGCCGGTTGCGTGGCGCTCGAGGCTGGCGCGCGTACATGTTATATTTGTGAAGGTCATTGCGGACAGTTTGTGGTGTGAGGAACGGTGGTACGACAACTGGGTTCGCCAGGACTAGTTCAAGGTGACGATGACATTGTCGATTCGCAGCGCTGCAAATCTGTGGTGACCGGTGTGTCACCAGGAATGTGTCAACCTTATCCGATTTGTCGGATGACACATCAAAAATAGAGCTTAGTCTTCGAAAGCGTGCTGAATCACGATGATCGGCTACTGGAGGCTGGTGTTAATGGGGGCGATGGCGAGGGCGTGCCGTGATGACTGCAAACATCGTTGTTTGTTGGACTCGCATCGACTCAATAGATTGGGCAAGAGTTGCAATTTGCTAGCGCATCTCATCCATGATGGCGAAAACATCAACATACGGTTGAAGCGGAATCAGAAGGGGCATTGCACTGACTCTGGATACCAATCAATGCAAGGAGAAGCGTGAACTAATAATGAACAA
This sequence comes from Stenogyne calaminthoides, assembly GCA_037126765.1. Classification (NCBI taxonomy): domain Eukaryota; kingdom Viridiplantae; phylum Streptophyta; class Magnoliopsida; order Lamiales; family Lamiaceae; genus Stenogyne; species Stenogyne calaminthoides. Next base: position 44,739,512 of record JBBCBC010000006.1, read on the forward strand.
CCTTCTCAATCTTCGTTGATTTCCATAGGAATATCGGCAACGAGGAATAATACAAGAAACTCTCGTTTTTCATTAATCAAATTCAACTCCCTTTTACAATAATAAGAACTTCTATTTATAATACTAAATTAACTCAGGGAACAAGAAACGTAAATAAATCCTAAATATTGCATATCAAATCAAATCCTAAACATAAATAAATAAATCTAATTATACCATAAATATAATCATAAATATCTTTCAGTATCTTCATCCATATCTCCATCATGACCCAATTGAACAATTAGTTGACGAATCTGATCATCAAGAACTTGACTCTCAACCGTATGACATTATTGGAACGGTAGAGTCTTCAGTCGAGTTTAATCTATTCAGGGAAGAGTTGGCGGCGTCTATGTATAATATTTGTAGGTCTAAGGGGTAGTGGGATAATGTTTGTGTAGGTCTTGAATAGGTTAATATGAGTGGAAAGTCTAGAGGGAAGGGGTCAATAGACTTTCAAACTTTTCTTGTCTACAACGTGTTTGGCAGATAATGTTGTAGAGTGCGAAGTGTAATCAGCTTGGTTTGATATATAACCTATTGACAACTCGAATCAGTTGGACGTCTATCAGTCCAACTGATGTGCAAGCCATTTTTAACCCGTGTGGAAACCTTTTTCAAATCAACTTAGTGAGAAACATAAATCAGTACACTTGATGTGTAATCTGATCTGATCAACGACTTGATGTCTAATCGGATCCCTAGAGTTATGCATGTTATTTTGAGTGCATATAAATATGACAAATATATAGCAGTAAACAACAAGCAATTTTATAGTGGTTCGGAGAACTTCTCATACGTCCATTCTTCCCTATCATCAGAGAGATCACACTAACAAACACCTTAGTTTACAGTGTTAGGCAACACTTTACAATCGATTTCCACGATCAACAAATCAGATTTTTATAGAGATCTACCTCTATCCTAGATCATAAGCTGGATAGAACTAACTTACAAACTTGCCTACAAACTTCCTAAATAGGTTTGTATAGGGCGAGGGGCGGGGTATTTGTTTGATTTCCAACTAGTGAAATACCTCTTATTAAGATTCAACCTTAAGCTGGGTTGAGGATATTTCAATCTAAGTTAGATGGGATGAACACTAAGGCTCCGTTTGCTTGGATTGTTTAGGCCTTAGTAGAGCCGATTAATTGCACTATCAGCCCTTTTCAAGTGTTTGGTTCGTCCGTATTGGGCCTGAGAAATAATAGAGGCCCGCACTCTATTTTACGGGCTCGCCTTATTAATAATCGGTCAGCTCCCCTCCGATTATTAATCTATGCGATTAAGGGGTTACTATTCAAACAATAAATTACGTTTATACCCCTCAAGTATATATATCAATCATCTTCTCAAAAATTGAAGGAAACCCTAGATTTCCAACACAATTCCGCCGCACTCAGAATTTCCATCTGCTCCTGCGAAAAAACGGGTTCATCTACTTCGATTTCATTTCCAACGACTTCGTCTGTTAGTTTTTACAAGAAGATTGTGTAACATGTGCTAATCGATATTTTTCTTCTTGTTGTTACAACGTGCGGACGTTGGCGGCGGTCATAAGATCTGGTGCAGTGAAGCTTCGATCCTAGACAAGAACGAAAAGTATGAGCACAATATCTTCTCTAACTGCAATCTTTCGGGTTTTTGTGTTATGGTTCAACTCGAATCGCATCTCTTCGATGGTGGTTTAAGTACTTTTGGGGTTTTGTGTTATGGTTAACAAGCAAATCGCATTTGTTCGTTGATTTTCGTCTTTGAGGGTTTTATTGAGCTAGTATAGTGCCCAAATCTCTCTTTGCAAACTGCAATTCTACTCTTTTTTTATTTTGGGCATAACAATGCTTAACAAATAAACAAATTTGAGGACCAATAAATTCTCGCAGCATGTCTAATTTAACAACCATTCAATAATCTTGTAGTACAACCATTGAATATTGTTAATTCAACATTAGATTATGATTTACAACAACCCTACAGTAGTTGCTGAACAACCAAACACACAAACAATATGCTCATGTACTTGCAATATGTGGAACCAAACTGCACGTCCATCGCGCGGCCGGAGGAAATCCTCGCTGCTGAAATCGCATTGTTCGTCGGAGAAATCACTCCGCGTTGGCCGAAGATTCATTGTGAAATCGTGCTGTGGTGACCGAAAAATGAGATGAGAAATCGTGCCGCTATGGAGAAGACTAGGGTTTGCCTTTTTTTGTGGAGATGAAGATGTAATTGTTGGTAGAGAATGATTAAAGAATTCTTACTTTCAAAGGACAAATTGGTAAATTAATGTTTTAATCTGACTTATAAATGAGCAACCAAACCAAAAAAATGAAATAATAACGTGTTAAAAATAACTGAACCAAACGCATTAATAGGTAGGAAATAATATCATCAGGCCCATTTAATTCTAGGCCTTTTAATATGGCCGATTACAAGCTGAGCAAGCAAACGGAGCCTAAGGATATATTTTGGATAATTGCTTAAGTGTTCTTGCGGAAATTATTTTGATAACTTGAATGCTTGATAATTTTCGTAATGAACTCTGAAGGGGTTCATCCCTATTTATAAAGCTGAACATAATTTTTATTGTTCCTTTGGTTATTGTCAATAGTTATGTAGGTCCTGAATGGGTTTTGTGTGTGGAAAGTCTAGAGGGAATGGGTGAATAGACTTTCAAAACTTTTTGTTAATCTGCGTAGTAAATAGGCAAATATTGTTAAGTGCAGAGTGGAATCAGCTCAGTCTGATATCCAACCTACTGACAGCTCGGAAGCTTATCTGTTGGACGTTTATTAGGCAAGCTGATGTGCAAAAGCAGTTAGCCCGTGTGAAAAACTCTTAGTAAAACAGACTTAAGGTTTTAACCAAATCAGCAGGCAAACGACTTAGCTGATGTGATCAGTAACTTGTTGTCTGGTTTGATCACTACTTAAGTTTTATGCATGTTGTATGATAAAGTGCAGTACTGGTGTAAAGCAGATAAACAACACACAATATTTTATAGTGGTTGGGAGAATTTCTCCTACGTCCACTCTTCCCTATCAACAGAGGGCTTACTAACAACCACCTTAGTTTTTTGTGTTAGGCAACACAATACAATCAGATGTTTACTGAGTTCTCACTCTATCCCAGAATGCAAACTAGAACTTCTACAAACATCTTGCTAACAAACTAACCTAACATGATCTGTTTGGGAAGATTTGTTGTGTTTTCCAACTATAAATTATCTCTAACAAGTGTTTAGCCTAAAGTTATGAAGGATAATTCTGCTAAGATGGATATGGGATGAACACTTGAAGATAAGTTTGAGTTTCTTGAGTGTTCTTGCGGAAATGCTTGAATGCTTGATAACTTTTGTAGTTAACTCTGAAGGAGTTATCCCATATTTGTAGAACTTGGAATCAAAGAGCAGTTGGAGAGCAATTTGAACTTCAGTCTATTTTGAGTAAGTTGCAGGTATATATGAAGTGATGTTCTCAGGGATGGTCATGCTATAAGCATGCAATTTTGTCCTTTCTAGTTGTTTGACCCTGAGACTCCATACCGCACTCTGTCAGTCAAGTACATACGTGTCGATCTCTTGTTGGTTGACAAGTACACATATTCGGCGCTTGTCAGATCGATCTTCTTCACATTCCTCTTGTCTGATCTTGTGTATGACTTGATGAATAATCTTCATGAACTAACTGACTTGAGCTGGTCTGATCAGTCCGAGATGATCAATCTACCTTGAGTCGTTTGATTCAAGTTGTCTTAGCACAACTTGAGACTTTGTTGATATCTTCAATAGAACAGGTCTTTTGGTCTTGAGTTCTTCAATTCTTCTGATCTTCGAGTCTTTTGAATTGAACAAGACTTAACCAATATATTGAGTTCTCCCTCAATATATGACACATACTACTCATCAGCTGGCTACACAATGTCAACTGGTTTCCTATCTGATTCATCAGTCAGCTAACAGGTCTGACTAGTCTTATTACACATATTTTGAAACTTTTATCAAAACTATAAAATTTCCTAAGTTACATTGTGTTTTGCTTATATTGTTTTATGTATTACAATTTATTTTGCTCTTCATCTTATAATTTTTAATTAGTTCTTCCTTTCATACTTGCCTATAACAAATAGTGTGATGACATGTGATGGAGAATCACAGTTATCGCCACAATGTTCATGCGGCAATGATCATATGATCCTATAAATGAGAAGATCTTGCGATTATGGTAAGAACCTTTATCACACCATCAAGATAGAAGGAGCGAACCATGGGAATGTAGATTAAGGCACGATCGTCATTGCGGCCAATCCAGAACGTGGCGACCTCACATATTTAATTCAAAGGCTGATCTTAAGGGTTTGAGTGATGCCTCATTAATAATTGTAAACAGTAAATACCATCATATACATTTAAAAATAATGGTCTAAACCCATGAAATTAAGGTCGAAATTTTAATTGCAAAAATAAAATACGTTATATTATTATATATATGCGTTCAAAGCTTGCGCACGTTATTTTATATTTTGTTTATATTAGCATTATGCCTTTTTATTAATGTATTCCAGAATAATTAATGTTTGAGACTGTGATCACTCAATTGAGATTCGTCCAATTTGAAAAGTCCACCTTATCTTGATCAATCAATGGCCACTTGTTCCGATAAGTCGGTCCCATGCATGATGCTATTCGTGTTTATTTCATTTTGGATGAAATTAATTCGAAGCTCCTTATAATTATTCCTTTTTTTTTTTCCACCATTGACTAGGGGACTCCACTACAAAACTCTGACCGGACTGGTCTTTCTAAAAAATAATTGCACTTAAAAATTTCGAACCTAAGAAGTAAAGATAATCATACTCCTAAGTTTTAAGCTTACACCACTTGGCCAATCCTTGGTTCCTTATAATTATTCCTATTTATTATCCCATATGTAAATATATATCTGTTTTAGTAGTTGTCGACTAGAGTTTGCATAATTGATTTTCTAAAGGAAGTCCTAAATAATATTGCTACTGAACAACTACATAGTGTAATAAATAATGCTAAACAAGCAGCCTTGATTATTGTTGGCCTGTTCTGGAATCCAAAAGGCTCATATGACATGCTAATTATAAATGCAAGCTTCCTATTTTATTTTCATTTTGAGTTTACTTTTTGATACGGAAAATGTATATCTAGAAATTCGTCTTAAATATTATTTTTCATACATGTAATTTAATTGTTTAGCCATACCATGAATAATTAAGGCACTGATCTCTTATTATATATGGTCTAAACAAGTCAACTTTGAGCCACTCTTTCTCATCTGCATTAATTGACACGGTCACTACTTTATTTGCTCTTTCTTTCTGCAAAAATAATTCCGTCTCTCTAGATCTGAAAGAATTAACAGAGGTAGGAAATGGCAGCTTATGCAGCTGTAACTTCTTTGATGCATATCATAAAACAAATCCAACATCATCCCCACCCTCCTATCTCTTATGACAAAGAACAACTTGCATCTCTCACAGAAAAAGTTGCTTTCTTGAAAGAATTTCTTGAAGGCTATTCCCATGTTGTAGGCTACAAAAAAGAATTAGACGGCGTGGAGAGTCGGATCGCAAATGCAGCTCACGCGGCCGAAGATATAATCGAATCCCATGTAGTGGATCAGATTCTTGTTGGATCCACAAGTCGTGGAAAAAGAATCAGTTCTGTTGACTTTCACGAATTTCTTTTGAAAGTGGAGGAAGATATGGAGTCTATTAGGAAAGAGGTGGTGGAAATTAAAGAGAAGATTGGTGTCCAATGGAATTATTCTTCAATTTCCGTTGGTTCATTGAGATCTTCCAATTGGCGGAAGAGTAGAATGGTGGGCTTTGAGGATGTCTTGTATAAGATGAAAGATCGGTTGACCGGAGGGGGGCCGAACCTCCAGATCGTCTCGATTGTGGGCATGGCTGGCATCGGTAAGACAACTCTGGCTAGAAATATTTATGTTGACCCGGTTATTGTTCAACATTTTGATATTTTTGCATGGGTTACGATTTCGCAAGAGTATAGGATTAGGGAAATTCTTTTGAAACTTTTTAAAGAGGAGGGGGAAGATTTGAGCCAAATGGATGATAATGAATTAGGAGAGAGATTATACCAAAATTTATTCGATAGGAGGTATTTGGTTGTAATGGATGATATTTGGGATGTAGGGGTGTTGAAACAATTAAATTTCTTCTTTCCGGATAATAAAAATGGAAGCAAATTAGTATTGACCACTAGGCTATCTAATCTAACTTCTCAAATACCTCATTGTAGTGGCATTGAGTTGGATTTTTTAGGTGAGGATGATAGTTGGCAATTATTTTGTGAGAATGCATTTGGGAAAGAAGCTGATTGTCCCCATGATATTAAGAAAGTTGGAAAGAAAATAGTGAAAATTTGCAAAGGACTCCCGTTGTCAATTATTGTGATTGGTGGACTATTATCGAAATCCCAACAATCACAACAATATTGGGAACATGTAGCGGAAAATTTAAATTCAATTGTGAATTTAGAGGACGACGAACATTGCCTGCAAATATTATATTTGAGTTACAATAGTTTGCCTGTTCATCTAAAACCGTGCTTTCTTTATATGGGAGTTTTTCCGGAAGATAGTGAGATTTCTGTCTCGGAGCTCACTAAACTATGGGTTGCTGAAGGATTCTTGAAACCAATTGATGGAAAAAGCTTGGAAGAGGTTGCGAAAGGGTATTTAGAAGAAATTCTTGATAGGAATCTAATTTTAGTTGAAATGGCTGGATTATTAGGGAAAATAAAATCTTTTAAAATCCATGATCTCCTATGGGACTTGTGCGTAAGAGAAGCAAAGAAGCAAAAGTTCCTTTGTTTTGTAAGTGAGACAAGTTCCGAAAATTCACTAGGCGTAAATACAGAACGACGTCGTATTTGTACTCGTAAAAGCACACCAACGGAGAAATACCCTACTCGAGTTATCAATGCTTTGGAATCGGCATCCCTTGCCCGATCTTTGATATGGCAATTTCAAGAAGCTATACCGTCATCTGGCCTCAAATTGTTGAGGGTATATTCGACAATTAGTAGAGGTATTCATCTCGATGAAGTAAAATCCCCCGAAACAAGTGACGGATTTTATTCGTTAGAAGCTATTTTTCGGCGACTTAACTTGAGGTATATTTATATCGGGGCGGATTTGAGTCCATTATCGGGATTTCCTTCTACAATCTCTCTTCTTTGGAATCTTCACACACTAATTATTGATGTATCCCTATTCAATCATGTAACGGCACCCTCCGAAATTTGGGACATGACTCAACTTAGGCACGTCGACTGCACTGCACTTCGTCTCCCAAATCCTCCCGACGGTCCACATGCGCGTGTTGGCAGAACTACAAACACTTAGGATTATAATGAATTTAAAGTTTGGCGAAGAGATGGTTAAGAGAATTCCCAATATCAAGAATCTGAGAATAATTTACGACGAATTTGACCGAGAAAGTCTCAAAAATCTTAGCCTTCTACCTAAACTTGAGTGCCTTCACCTTCACCTTGATGATGGAGAAATTATCCCAAGGGATTTGGTGCACAGCCTAGCCTTTCCTCATTCTCTCAAGAAGTTGAGTTTAAACTCCAATGTCCTTCATTGGGAGGACATGAACCCCACAAAGATAGGGTCATTGCCCCTTCTTCAAGTCCTTAAGCTCTCTATACATGGGTCCCACTGGGAGACAGTTGAAGGTCAGTTCTGTAGCCTAAAAGTCTTGGTAATTCGGGACTGTGATCTCGAGTATTGGATGACAGAGGACACCCACTTTCCACGCCTCGAGTACCTTATTCTTGAACGTTTAGAAGCGTTGAAGGAGATCCCTACGAGCATAGGAGATATTCCGACGCTTTTGACGATTTTGTTGGAAGATTGTAGCCAGTCTGCAGTGGATTCTGTTAAAAGACTTCAAGATGAGCAAGAGGATCTTGGAAACATATTGCTTGATGTTCAAGTTCGTCCATAGATGGTAGCTACTAAACCTCTCTTTTACTTGAATTTTTTTTTCTATATTAATTACTTTTATACAAGATTTGAAATTCCTTATGTTTGTCATTACATAATTTGGATTTAATCATTACATAATTTGGATTTAAGGGCTCGGTTTTTCTGGTGTTGGACTATGAAGTCTGATCGATTGCTTCACGTCGCAACTTCACGACGATCCAACTTCAAAGCAGTATTCGAGTTGGATGGACTTTTAGGGCTACGACCTGTAACCCTCTGATTCATTGCAATTGTTATCACCGAAAATATTAGTAAATCGCTTGGCTTGGTAGTGGCCCAAACGTTGTAATTCTTGATGAACTGTGTTATTTATTTAAGGTGTTACCATTAGCCTCCTTATTTTGGTTGGTCGTGATTTAGCATCCGTCTATGCCTATGCTTATTCATCGTGATATTAAGGTGTTACCATTAGCCTCCTTATTTTGGTTGGTCGTGATTTAGCATCCGTCCATGCCTATGCTTATTCATCGTGATATTAAGGTGTTACCTTTAGCCTCCTTGTTTTGGTTGGTCGTGCCATTAATTAGATAACCCATATGAGCTTGCTGCTTGCCTTAAATGTGTTTTAGAAAATGACAAAAACTCCTATGAGACGGTCTCATAAATGAGACATAATAAACTTAGCACAATTAACATCCACTCTTCCTAGAGAAGTGTTAAATCGTCAATGTCCAAATTACACTCCGTCCCACTGTGAGATGTTCTCATGCAAATGTGTCTCACTACAACATAAATTACATTATGTAACACCTAAAATATGTTACTTAATAACTATAATGTGTTACCATAGCTAATAAGTAACACTTTTACGAGTGTTGCAATTGTTAATGCAGCCTAAAGTTTAAAGTAACACTTTTAATAACTTATATATCACTTTTAGAAAGTGTTATATACGTACCATCATGTAACACCTTATGATAACACTTTTTATAAAAAAATAAATTATGCAACACTTTTTTTAGTAACTTATATATCACTTTTAAAAAGTGTTACGTACCATCATGTAGCACTTTATGATAACACTTTTTATAAGAAAATAAATTATGCAAAAATTTGGGAAAATGTACTTATTAGGGATTGAACATGAACCTCTAGAATTGAAAACCAAACAATTACCAACTATACTAGTCCATTCTATTTTTTATGTTTTGTACAGTAATAATACTTAAAAAAAATTATAAGTGATTATAATCCATTTTTAAATATTATTAATTTTTTTTAAACATTATCAACTTTTTTTCAATTTTTTTTTAAATACTATCAATTTTAACTATTAATTAATTTTATAATCACAAATTTTAATCAATTATTTAAAAGCGTATTTTTTTACAAACACCCCTATAATATAATAGCACTTGTGAAGGCTCGTGTGCCTCCCCTCCTAATTTCATCTCGTTTACTAAATAAATTTATTTCCCTGTAAAAAAAATTTGAATAAATTGGGGGATCCATGATTGAAATAATTTCATCTCATTCAGCTCAAACTTGTAGAGAATTAGTTCAGTTATATTACTCCTTCCTTTTCACAATAAGCTTAATGTGGTGGGATTTTATGGAGTTTATGGAGTATTAATATAAAATATAATGTAGTACATGTGATGTGAGGTGTAATACAATTGATGTGATCGAAGAGAGCATAAAGTGAAATGTATGAATAAAAAAGAGCTAATTGATGTAAATAAAATTAATTGTACGAATATTTATTTGAGGCTCATCGATTGAACAATTCAATATGGGTAGAGAGAATTGCTTTTAGCGGGATTGTGAAATTAATTTATTTATATTAATTTCTTCATACTCACTCTCAAGCGTGTCCTGGATTCTCAAGAAAAGTCTTTGATACTATGCAAAAATTTCACCTCGCCTGAAAACTTGAACTTGTAGGTATGAAATTAATTTATTTATATTAATTCCCAATAATTGTTAAGGTTTAGAAATAGTTTTAAAAAATGATGAGGGAAAAAGAGCTTGCATTTACTAGAATGAGTATTTCGATTTTCTCACAAAATTTCAACATGTAGGCAATTAGGAGGAAAAAAAGGACAAAAGACATAAAAGAGTGAAAAGACATAAAAGAGTGGAGTAGGACTCTTGTGAAATATTGCACTATAGTATTATGTGCAATACCACACAAATAAAACAAAATATTGAAAAATTCGCGGGTTGGGCCGGGACGGGTCGGGCGCTTGTGAAAGTTCATGGGCCCCTTCTCGATTTAATCTCATCAACTATTAATGCTGATTGTTTCCAGCTTTTTTAATGAATTTATTTTTCTTTTAAAAAGAAATAATTGAATAAATAGGTTCATTGTTAAATGTAAAAAGAAAAATTCTAAAATAATGATGACTGAAAAGAGTTTGCATCAATTCGAACCATTTTGAATTTCCACCTTAACTTTTATCAGCCTATTAGAAGGAAAAAAAGAGAATGAGAAATTAAAAGAGAGAAGAACAGGATTTTTAGAAGATTGATTTACTTTTCAAGAAACATAATAGAAGCATCATCACATACAAAATTGCTAGCAAGTAGAAAAAAAAAACCTAAAAAAGATATTGTAACAACAATATTTTCAAACCGATATATACGTGGTACATATGGTTGAAGAGTGGTAATTAATTATCAGAGAATCAGAATTATAAAAACGTAAGAAGATGCAATAGTGGTAAATGAGAGGAAATAGCTGTGGGCAGAGTTTGGTAGAACAGGGTATTCATCAGGAGAGGGAAGCTGACATTCATCCCCAATGAAATAGATTTTCCTAGGAAATGCCCATCCTTGCTTTAATGTAAATATGTTCTTATCCTTCTTCAATAGTATCTCTGTCTGAACGTTTCCAGTTGGCCCTGCTTCCATCAGTAGATCATTATAGTACTTCATCCCAAAAAACATGCCTGTATCATCTGCAAAATCGACATTTTAATTATACTGACGACGGTTTAATTTATCGCAAACTCTCCTGTGAACAAGTTTCATAGTATGAAGCTGGATTCATTCAATAATACTGTTACATTCATTCAGTAATATTATTACTCTGATGAACTAATACCATTACATTTTTACACACGGCTCGGTGTGTTAGTGTACTGTGTAAAAAATTTATGGTATTAGTTTATATAAGTGTAATAGTATTACTGAATGTATGTTATGATATTATGAATGATTAATCCAGTTTCAAACGGTGAACAAGTTTTATCGGAATCTGACTCTTTGTTGTAAACACTTCTATGAACAAGTTTCCTATTCTATAAACAAGTTTCATAGTATGAAATTTGATTAATTAAGTATTACCGTTATATACATTCATTAGAAAATACTATAACATTCATTCAGTATTACCATTTCTTTTATAAACTAATACCATAACATTTTCACACATATATTGGCGTGTTTGTGCGTGAAAAAATGTTATGGTATTAGTTTGTAAGTGTTGGTCTTATTGAATGAATCTTATGGTATTATTAGATGAATGTTATGAAATTACCGCACGATTAATTCAGGGGTAAAATTCAAAATTGTCCCATAACTTTTTACCCTTTTCAAAAATAGTCCCACAAAAGTTTGATATACAAAATTGGTCCCAATTTTTCGCGAAGTATACCATTTTCGTCCCAAATTCGCCGGAATTGATGAAACGACGTCATTTTTTGTTATGCATTTCAGCCGGAAATCTCTAAATAGAATGCTCACATGTAAGATGCATGACCAAAAACGGCGTCGTTTCATCAATTCCGGCGAATTTTGGACAAAAATAGTATAATTCGCGTAAAATTGGGACGAATTCGTACGTCAAACTTTTTTTGGGACCATTTTGAAAAATGTGTAAAGTTATGGGACTATTTTGATTTCTATCCCTTAACCAAGTTTTATACGATGGATAAGTTTCACCGGAGATCGATTCTTAATTATACTCTCGAACCATTTATCCGTGTCAGTATCAAAATCAAAACAATATTTTTCCTAGCAATCGAAGATATATAGGAACTTACTTATGGAGGGGTAAGGGACGAGAGGCTTGTAATCGAAGCTGAAAACTTGAGTGACGTTGTTGAGATTGGGGTGTTGAGCGACGAGCGTCCATTGTGTGTAGTTCATTTTGTAATTGAAATTAGTGATGGCAACCTTAACACGCCAATACTCTTTGTAGTTCACTTTTACGTGCCAATGAACTCGTATTGGACACATATGATTTGTGCATTGCAGGAGGGCAGCATTGTCCTTTCGTGGCGTATTGATTCCCACCATATTTAGTTTCTTTGAATCGCTCCTGCAATTTGTTCATTATCATCAAAATACTGTACTATATTGTAGGGAGTAATTTTCAGAACCCTAACTTAACTATAGGGTGACTATTAAAGGACAATATATTTTGAGTTAGATAAATATACACCTTTGACCTTTTCTTTAGCACATTTAGGCCATTAAATTATTATTTTTTTTTTGCAAATTCAGATCAATATTCCCAATGGGTCTAAATGTGCAAAAATTAAAATTATATGTGCCTAAAATGCGGAAAAAAAAAAAGATATAAGGTTGTTCAATTGCTAGCCCTCATACTTATAGTCCCAAAAAAGGGAAAAATGTTTTTTTAGGCCAATAACTTGGGGTTGTGTTTCAAGGGCAATGGTTTTACGAGCTTGGAAATATATGACAATATGTTTTAAAATTTGTAAATATAGAACAATATATTTTAAAATATATAAATGTATGACAATCGAGTCCGGATAAGCACAAATCGGCCTGAAATTTTGCAAGATTGTCCTAAATTTACATATTTTGAAAACATAGTGTCCTATATTCGTAAGTCCGTAAATCTACAAATGTAGAACAATCATGCAACTAATGTGACATTTCAGCCCGATTTAGGCTTATTCGGACTCGAATTGTCCTATTTTTCAGATTTAAAAATATATTATCCTATATTTACAAATTTTGACATATGTCCTACATCTCCAAACCCGTAAAAAAAAGTTATTCCCTTATATGCACCCAGGTGCACCGTGCTCATAGTACATTTTAGAATCGTGCGACTTGTTATACTAAAAAATGTAACTTATTTACATTGAATCGAGCAACTATTAATATAGAAAAATAGTTGCACGATTCAGTGTAAATAAGTTGCACTTTTTATTATAACAAGTCGCACGATTTAAAAATACACTATGTGTGCACGGTGCACCTGAGTGTACATGAGACCCACTCTTATTATATATATAGTGTATCTCAAAATGAAGTTGAAATTAATTAATATTGCTCACGTGATGCAATCCTTCTTGTTATGGCAGCCGCAGGAACACTTTGGACAGGGAGTGATGGTATCATTGTAGAAAGACGAGAAGGAAACGCAGCAGCTCGGGTGCTTCGATACCAGGAGTTGTGAGTACGTACATGTCACGTTCCATGTCACTGAATACAACTTACTAATTAATCTCGAAATATAATGGCAATAATATCACGACATTTTCACGTTTTTCAGTTACAACGTGACTTTTAAAGATTTTACAACTACATCATGTGACTATTTTTCGCCTACGTATTATGCTAACGTGTCAGCTGGAAAAATTTTGAAAAAAATTCAAATAATTTCACAACTTTTTTTATTAATGTTTCGAAATCACGACCTTTTAATTTTATTTTTCTTTTGCAATTTCTCACGGTGTCATATCAACATGATTACTCGCCGAAAAATAGTCATTTGACAAAATTGCAAAAATAAAAAATCGCGGATCGAAATTTTTAAAATTTTAAAAACATGTGTTTTTAATTGAAAAAAAGATGAAAAAGTCATGAATTTTTTACGGTTAATCCTATTTTATTCAATTTATGCACGTAAAAAGTGGTCTAACAAAGTAATAATTCTCCGTACTTACTCAAAACTTGAGTCTTCCTCCTACGATCGGGAGTTAGGATTACGGTGGAAGGAACGATCTTTGCGCGGCCACAAGTGTAGCCCGGGCCTGGGCCGAGGAGGGTGAAATTGGTCGGTAGTTTGACCGTCTTATTGGAAGTTCCAGCAAGGCTGACACTGACTTGGAACGATGAAATAGCTGAGGAGGGGTCTTGGCCCCACGAGGCCACGACCCCGCCTTTGCAGCAGTTTGTTGATTGTAGGGTACCCCTGGCAGCAAATCAACAACAGTGGGGTTTTTCTTGCAACAATGTGGGACATTTCCTTTGAATTTAGAACAATCTCCTTGCTCTGTGGTTTGTGCTCCCACCATTGACCATATCACTTCCTTTTTAGCCCAACCCCATGTTAGGGTCCATCCAGGGCTCATGATGTGTCGGTATAGTTGAAAGTTGTACATCGACACAAGAGCCTATATATATAGTCAACAGTTTATATCCTCTTAGATTAAATTTAGGGAAAATTACGCGAAAGTGCAAATGTATCTACTCAAGGATGGAGCGAGGAACGGGGGGCACTGGGCCTCCTGAGATTTTTAAAATTTGCAGAGTCCTTTTAGTAATATCATATTTTTATATAATATAAAAAAATATTTAATCACATATATATGCTTGAATAAAACTGAGTTGTTCTACTTGAGCTTGACAGTCAATTAGAGAATTTTATTGTTGAAGTGAGTTTAAATGAAATTTTTTCTACGGTCACTGAAATATGAGGTCTTACTCAAAAGATGGTTGCTATAATAAAAATCATATTGTATTGTTGGGATTGTTGGAGCCTGAGTGAGACGGGGATGCAGAGCACGGGAGGCTCTCGACCAAGCATTGAGGTCGAGCATGAATGCTCGATCGAGCACCCCCCTTCTCCAGAGCAATAGAGGCGCTCGAGCAAGGTGTTAGATCGAGCGGAACCGCTCAACCAAAGCCCCAGGTCGAGCGGGTTCCGCAGGTTGTTCGCAAAATTAGGGCTTCGGCCCAAGTCTCATTTAAATACTTTTGACTCATTGTATTTGCCTCTTGTACGAAAAAGACACGAAAATAGTGAATCTCCTGGCTTGGTAGTGCCCCCAGACGTAGTCATTCCTAACGAACTGGGTAACCAAATTGTTTGTTCCTTAATTCGTTGTTCCATTATTTTCTCCTATAATTGCTTATTTAATTCCTAACAACTGGTATCAGTGCATCTGGTTCAAGGGATCTGTGGAGAGCAATTATGATGGCTGAAGGGAAATCGCCTGTTGAGAAGTTTGATGGAACGGATTTTGGATTCTGGAAATTGCAGATCGAGGATTACCTGTACGGTAAAGATCTGTATCAACCGTTGGGTGAACAGCCTGAAGATATGAAGGACAACGAGTGAAAGTTGTTGGATAGGAAAGCGATGAGTGTGGTTCGTCTGTCGTTATCCAGGAACGTCGCCCTACATACTGTGAAAGCAAAAACCACAAAGGAGATGTTGGAGATATTGACTGAGATGTATGAGAAACCGTCTGCAGCGAACAAGGTTCATCTGATGCGGAGGTTATTCAACCCGAGGATGGCGGAAGATACTGTGGTAGCCAACCATCTCAACGAATTCAATATGATCATAACCCAATTGAGCTCGGTTGAGATTGATTTTGATGATGAAGTTCAAGCCTTAATTTTGTTGTCTTCTTTACCAGAAAGTTGGAGTGGAACGGTAACAGCTGTTAGTGCTTCAGCGGGTAATGTGAAACTAAAATTTGACGAGGTTAGAGATTTGGTCATGAGCGAAGAAATTCGTTGGAAAGAGTTGGGTGTGGCCACAAGATCAGCCTTGAGTGCGGGAAACAGAGGTCTGAATCCAAGGGGAAGCCAAATCGGGGTAGATCGAAGTCAAGGGGCAAAGATAAGCCCAAGAAGGATAAGAGTAAAGTTGAGTGTTACAAATGTCATGAACTTGGTCATTACAAAAGGGAGTGCAAGGCACAAGGGAATGAACCAAAGAAGAATGACAACTCAGCCAAAGTTGCCACTGATGAGGACCCAGATGCATTAATTCTGAGTGTAAGCAGTCCATTGGAGTTGTGGGTGTTAGATTCTGGAGCATCGTTTCATTCGTGCAGCAGTGCTGACGTAATGGAGAAGTACACTTCCGGGAACTTTGGGAAGGTTTATCTAGCTGATGATGAGCCTCTGGAAATCAAAGGGAAGGGGAATGTTCGGATTAAGACACCAAATGGTACTGTGTTACAATTGAAAGATGTGAGACATGTTCCTGGTTTGAAGAGGAATTTGATTTCAGTTGGACAGCTTGATGATGAGGGCTACAAGGTGACTTTTGGGTGTAACTCGTGGAAAATATCCAAAGGTTTCATGGTAGTGGCTTGAGGAAAGAAAGAGGGAACGTTGTATATGACAGGCAACACCCGAGACAGGATTGCTCTTGCAAGTGAAAAAGGGAATGCGAATTTGTGGCATTGTCGTCTTGGCCACATGAGTGAAAAGGGGATGAAAGTTATGTGCTCGAAGGGTAAACCGCCAGACCTCAAGACAATTGACATCGGTTTGTGTGAGGACTGTGTATTCGGAAAACAGAAAAGGGTGAGTTTTTCGAAGGGAGGCAGAGCTTTGAAGAAGCAGAAGCTGGAGTTAGTTCACAGTGATTTGTGGGGTGCAGCACCAGTGACATCCCTTGGTGGAGCATCATATTACATGACTTTCATTGACGACTCTACGAGGAAGGTATGGGTTTATCTCTTGAAAAATAAGTCTGATGCCTTTAATGCTTTCAGGAAGTGGAAGACCCTTGTAGAAACTGAAACAGGTCTCAAGGTGAAGTGTTTGAGATCTGATAATGGTGGAGAGTACGAGCTCCGTGAGTTCAAAGAATTCTGTGAGGCAAATGGAATTCGGATGGAGAAAATCGTGAGAGGAACCCCCCAACAGAATGGTGTGGCAGAACGTATGAACAGGACCCTATGTGAACGTGCTAGAAGCATGAGATTGAAGTGTGGGCTGCCAAAGATGTTTTGGGCATAGGCAGTTAACACAGCAGCTTACTTGATAAACAGATGACCCTCAACTCCTTTGGAAAATGGCATACCAGAGGAGGCCTGGTCGGGGAAGGAGGTAAATCTGTATTTTCTTCGAGTATTTGGGTGTGTTGCATATGTTCATGTTGATGCTATGAATATAAGTAAATTAGATGCTAAATCTGTTAAGTGTACTTTTGTTGGATATGGCGGTGATGAATTTGGCTATCGATTTTGGGATGAGGAAACCCGAAAGGTAATTCGTAGTCGAGATGTCATATTTTGATGAACAGGTGATGTACAAAGACAGGTTGGGGATATCCAAAGAAGGTGGTTCTGAGTCTCAGGTTGTGGAGTTAGACATTTCGAACTCGGGTGGGAGCAAAGGGGTTCTAGATGATCAGGTGATTGTTGAGGAAGAACTAAATACACCACCACCAACAATTCTGCTGCGGAGATCCACGAGAGATCGGAGATCTCCTGATAGGTATTCACCCTCCCTTCATTATTTATTGTTAACTGATGGTGGTGAACCAGAATGTTATGCAGAGGCCACACATAGTGAACAGGTGGACAAGTGGAAACTTGCAATGAATGATGAGATGAATTCATTGATGACCAACGGAACTTGGGAGCTAGTTGAGCTTCCTAAGGGCAAGAAAGCACTGCATAACAAGTTTACAGAATAAAAGAGGAGGCTGATGAAAGCAAATGCTACAAGGCAAGATTGGTTGTGAAGGGGTTTCAACAGAAACATGGTATTCACTATACTGATGTTTTTACTCCAGTGGTGAAGCTAACTACCATTCGATTAGTTCTGAGTCTGGTGGCTGCAGAAAATTTGGTGTTAGAACAGATGGACGTGAAAACTGCCTTTCTTCATGGTGATTTAGATGAGGACATCTACATGAAGCAACCGGAGGGATACCTGTCTAAGGGGAATAGTGAGCTAGTTTGCAAATTGAAGAAGAGCTTGTATGGTCTGAAACAAGCTCCATTACAGTGGTACAAGAAGTTTGATGGGTTCATGCACGAGATTGAGATCAAGAGGTGTGAGGCTGACCATTGCTGTTACTTCAAGAGGTATGATGATGGTTATATCATTTTGCTATTATATGTTGATGACATGTTGATAGCAGGCTCTAGTGCTCGGGAGGTGATCAAGTTGAAGGAAAAATTGTCTGAAAGGTTTGCTATGAAGGACCTTGGAGAGGCCAAGCAAATCTTAGGAATGCGAATCGATCGTGATAAGTGGCAGGAAAGTTGTATCTTTCACAGGCTGAATACATAAAGAAAGTCTTGGAGAGATTTAGTATGGAAGATGCAAAGCCAGTTCGGGTCCCGTTGGGAAGTCAGTTCAAGCTATCCAACAATGACTCACCTAGTAGCGAAGAGGAGCGGACCTACATGCAAAACACTCTGTATGCTTCAGCAATTGGAAGTTTGATGTATGCTATGGTGTGTACAAGACCTGATATTGCACAAGCGGTGGGAGTTGTTATACGGTTTAGGTACTACTGAACAAGCTTTGTGCTTTGAGGGCAAAAGTGTTGGGTTGGCAGGATATGTTGATGCAGACTTGACATCAAATGATCTCGACAAAAGGAGGAGTACTGCAGGGTATGTGTTTACTTTTGGTGGTACAATAATCTCTTGGGCTTCTAAGTTGCAAAAGATCATAGCTCAGTCCACTGCAGAAGCAGAGTACGTTGCAGTCACTGAGGCTAGTAAAGAAATGGTTTGGTTGCAGAATCTGTCGTGTGAGTTGGGGAAGGAGCAAAAGGATAGTATTCTGTATAGTGATAGTCAGAGTGCTATTCACTTGGCGAAGAATTCAGTCTTTCACTCGAGGACGAAG
The DNA here is from genome assembly GCA_037126765.1 of Stenogyne calaminthoides. Taxonomy (NCBI): domain Eukaryota; kingdom Viridiplantae; phylum Streptophyta; class Magnoliopsida; order Lamiales; family Lamiaceae; genus Stenogyne; species Stenogyne calaminthoides. Next base: position 44,758,357 of record JBBCBC010000006.1, read on the forward strand.
CACATCGAGTTGAGGTATCATTACATTCGTTACCTCATTGAGAACAAGATCTTACAGCTGATGAAGATCCGGGGAAGTGAGAATCCTGCTGACATGTTGACTAAGGTTGTGACCTTAGAGAAGTTGAAGTTATGCATGACTTCAACTAGCCTTGGTAACTGAACATAAGGCCCGACACTACTACCAGTGAGAGAAACCGTTGAAATGGAGGAGACAAGTTACAGTTAGAGTCAGTCTCCAGGTGGGAGATTGTTGGGATTGTTGGAGCCTGAGTGAGACGGGGATGCAGAGCACGGGAGGCTCTCGACCAAGCATTGAGGTCGAGCAGAAATGTTCGATCGAGCACCCCCTTTCTCCAGAGCAATCGAGGCGCTCGAGCAAGGTGTTAGATCGAGCGGAACCGCTCAACCAAAGCCCCAAGTCGAGCTGGTTCCGCAGGCTGTTCGCGAAATTAGGGCTTCGGCCCAAGTCTCATTTAAATACTTTTGACTCATTGTATTTGCCTCTTGTACGAAAAACACACGAAAATAGTGAATCTCCTGGCTTGGTAGTGCCCCCAGACGTAGTCATTCCTGACGAACTGGGTAACCAAATTGTTTGTTCCTTAATTCGTTGTTCCATTATTTTCTCCTATAATTGCTTATTTAATTCCTAACATTATTCTTATTAGTTTATTTGTTTGTTATATTGGAAGAGCATTTTCAGCAAAACAACTCATCTAGAGTTCACTACTTGACCAAATGAGAGACAAAATTTTGAACTAATAATTGTTTGGTTGTATACATAAAAAAAATATTTTTCAGAAAGTTAGTAAAAAAAAAAAGATCATGCAATGCTTTCAAATCATGAAGAGTAGAAGAGGAATGTTATAGTTTAAATGTCATGTAATTATGTTTAAAATTTTGATTATATAAGTATAGGTATTGGTTCATGTTCCTGTTTTAATTTTTTTTTTTCGTATATTTTTATTACTATTAGTTGGAGAAAAAAGTTTTTTCGTCCCATAATTTTCTTGTAATCTATTTTTCATCAAAAAATAATTAACTATCAAATTTTGGTCCTATAACTATCTCAACTGTCCAATTTTGGTCTCATTTTCGTTGAAAAAAATATTGTCGTTTTGGATCATACGCAAGTCACGTGCTTGTTAAAATAGTGGGTTTCTAAGCTCGTAGCTTACGTGGATGCTGATAGTTAAATAAATTTTTAGCAACTTAGGAGGGAGTTTCTTGTTCTTTCTAATTCTTTTAAAAAATGAGTATTTCTTAAGTAATAGTCAACGTCTGTGTTAGCTACGAGCTCATAATTCCTCAATTTTAACCGACTCGTGATTTGTGCATGATCAAAAACTATAAAAAATATTATTTTTGGCGAAAATGAGATCAAAATTGGACAATAAAGATAGTTATGAGACTAAAATTAAACAGTTAAATTTTTTAGGACGAAAAACAGATTACAGAAAAACTATAAGACCAAAAAACTTTTTTTCTCCTGTTAGTTGGGCCCACCTGATCGAAAATCCTGGCTCTGTCACTGTATCTACTTATAATATGCAACCATTTTGTACATATTAGTAAGTTTCTATCCTGAAATGTACTTTACTAGTAAGTTTCTTTATAATTAAATGAAAAGTTAATTCCATATAAATACACCATCTTTAGGTCAAATATCAATTAAATCATGATCTTTAATATTATAGTAAAAAAAGTCTAATCTTTCATGTTGTTTCAAATCAATAACCTTTTTTTTTCTTTCGACTGGTGACAGATGATGTGGCTCGCTGAACTAGCCATGTAGAATTACACGGTTTAATTTTAATTTTTTTTGGCTATATTATTGTGTTTTATTTATATTATTGTGACAGAAAACTCACACACAATAATTTAGCAAAAATAAAATAAAAATGAATGACATACCATTATCATCTTTTCATTAATTTTCTCAATCTTATCTTGCGTTTTGTGTTATTCATCTTGGAGGATATTGCATTATTGTATAGCATGATATTCCAACAGCTTTTCCGTTTATGCATGTAATTTGCGCATGTAAAAAATCAGCTTCTATGTATTACTATAGTCTATAGTACTTATTATGTGATTTATGGTAGCGGCCTTCTCAAGAAAACAAAAAATAATGACAATAATTAATTTAATTATGATCCCGTCACACACTAGATATGTCAAAATTCGTCAATAAAATTTTCAGATATCATTATCTTTCAAATTATCTACAAACAAATTATTTACGTTTATGAATAAATTTATCTAGATAAATTTATCTATAAACAATTTCGTATATGTCACAATCTTGCGACACAATAATTTATCTCAATTTGTAGCTAGATAAGCAAATATAAGAAATCTCACCACATATCCATCTGGTGTCCAGGATATTACATCCCACTTGATTGTTATGTTCCCAAATGGATCCAACGGGTCATATGACTCTAAGAATTTCAAGAAAATTAATGAAGGCGATTACGATGAAATCGATCAAAGGAGAAAGAGTGGGTCTCATGCACATCCAGGTGTACAATGCATTCGTAGTGCATTTTAGAAACATGCAACTTAACTTGTTTGCACTGAATCGTGTATTTTTTTCAAATTAATAGTTGCACGGTTTAGTGTAAATAAGTTGCATTTTTCAGTATAATAAATTACATGTTTCTAAAATACACTATGAGTGCATGGTGCATCTGGATGCATACAAAACTTAGCCAAGAAGAAAATAATCAATTGTAAAAAACAAAGGAAACATGAGAATTATTTACCAGCTTGAGAAAATTATGATCATCAAGAAGACAATGCATAAGGTGAATGATCTCATTGTGGAAGATAGCATTTCGATGATTTGTTAATTCAAGTTGTGTGAGGATAGTTATAGAGAGTGGGTGTGTAGTAAATTGTTGTGCGTAATGATATTACACCTAATGGTTGTTGGAATTTCATTTATGTGCTTCATATGTCTAATCTTGTGTATTTATAAGAATAAAACTTCAATTGGAAGATAAAAGAGGAGGGAGACATGAGACATTTCAACTTAATTGATTATAGATCATTAGTTAGCGTCCAAATGGTGCTGCATCATTTTTGTATACTAATATAATTAATGCAATGATTGCTAAATTATTTTATAACATTATATCATAAATGACAAAAACTTGTATAGACCTGGTTCATGTTATAAATCTTATTTTTAATTTATGGCATTTGACCCTACTCGGGGTACAATACGAGTCAAGTTCAGTGATTTAAAAAAATGCATTAGAAAATAGTGAAATTAGTCAAATAATTCAAGTTCATAGCATAGACCTAGTTCATGGGAGACCAACTCATCATAGAATTGATAAGGGAAAATTACTCATTGGTACAAAGTTTTGATACAAATTACTAATAGGTACAAACAAGATTGCATATATAATCAAAGTTGCACACGAAAGTGTAAAATGTACTCCCTCCGTCCACACCATTTTATCTTGATATTGAAACTTTTACATCGTTTTTTTTTAAGGAAGTTTTGTATTAGTAATTGAAATGATAAAATGACTTTTAAAGGGGGTATTATAGATAAGTCTCTCATCTATCATATCCCTCATTAAAAGTCATTTTATTATTTCAATTACTAATACAAACCTCACTTACAAAAACGTGTGTAAAAGTTAACTGTGCATAAAATTGATGGACGGATTGAGTATCTATTAATAAATTGCAATTCTAAAATATACCTATTAATAAATCTCTCAATTCCCAATTCATAAATTACACTTTCGTAGTCGTAGAGCGTTTTTCAACTGATAAATTTAAGAAGGTATTGCCGTATTAGGTACCCTTAAGCTGATAAATTCAAAATTTCAAAGTGATACATAATTAGTTATGAAAAATGTTAAAGACTTTTTTAAACTGCACAAGTAACTATGACACCTTTAAAAGTAGGACTTTTCTACCGTCAGGGAGGATGTTCGCCCTTCCTGACGTCAGAAAATCAATGAAATGTTGACACATCATCTAGCTTCGCCCTCGGCGATATAGTTTCGCCGTGAACGAATAGTTAAAATTTTAAATAAATATATATAGAATTACCTAAATATCCTTATAATATTTTTTTTAAATTTTTTATTTTTATAATTTTTACTGTTCTAAAATATATGTCAACTATCGATCCAAGAACTAAAAGATTTTTTTATTAATACAAGACTCAATTTACATAAAACTATCAATTAAATGCTCTGTATTTAACACCATTAATAAACTATTTAATGAAAGTCGACGAGGTAATTAAGTGCCACACAATATTTTCATGTGGTATTAATGTAATTAAAATAAATTAAACAAAATAAGAGCAGATAAAATGAACTTGTATTCTTCTTCAATCAACTGGCCCAGCTGCCGCCACCATACTCTGTACATTTCCTGGACCAAGGAAAAAGAAGGGAAATACAATGGTGGAACAATATCTCGAAAAATCACCATTAACAAAAATAAAGAACACGAAAATAACACAAAATTGAAAGAAAAAAATAATAGGAAGAAATTATTGTCATTAAAAAATTGTTTCCCCCAGTTAGTTGTTTTTCCAATCCGAGGCAAAGCGCCAATGTGGAAAGACTCTTCAATAGTTTAAGTTTTTCTGTCAGAAACAAGAATAACTTAAGAAAATAGCCTCAAACTATTAAAACATGCTCTCAAAATAAATAATCAAGTGATATTCATAGTTTCATTGCCCAATTGATAGTGTTTGAGAAAGAAATAAGGTTTCAGAATGAATAGAGTAGGGTGGCAGCAATGGCGTCAATTGATTGAAGAAGAAAATAGATTTTTTATTTGATTTGCCCTAATTGAAATGAAAAGGGTATTTTTGTCATTTTATAGATATTAATTTAATTTAATAATAGAGCGATGCAGTGCGATTGCAGTATGCACAGTGCAAACGCACTAATGCAAAGTTCAATCATTTAAAATTAAATTTATACGTTGGATCGTTGATCCAATGGTAATTAAAGGTTTCCCTAACGTTAGGAAGTGCGAAGTCATTCCTGACCATAGAAGATCCCTTAAAAGTATTATCTATTTACTATAATATCACTTTATAGTTAGTAAATAACATTTTTTTATGTTAATTATAAAGAGAATTATTATATATTTTCATGTGTATATATTTCAGGCGAGTGGCACCCTTAGTAGAGTCATAGTTGTGTTCCATTTTATATTTTATCATCTTCAATGCATATCAAGTGTTAATTACATGTAATGTCATTTATTAGTCATGTTATTTTTTTATTAACTTGAGCATAAGGGGGCTCAAAACCCGAAAATAGAATAACAAAACCTCTAGCACGTTGAGAATAATTACAATTTATCATGAATATAAACACTGGGGTGAGAAATCCAATCATGAAAAAGAGCAAAATAATAAGGGATAGTGAGCTTTCAATCATTTCCACGCCTCAAAATTTGATTCCATCAATTATTCTATCCAATTAAATCCATCAGGATTTCTATGAAGATACTCTCGTTACTAACTCTCCAAATTCTCCACAAACAACACTGCCAAAATTAATCCATATATTCTTTGCAACCGAACTACTACCAAAACTAGTAAACTCAATATAATGGTCCTTAATAGTTTTTTCTTTCCCCCCACATAGAGCTATCGAGACGGGCCGGTGGGGCGGGGCGAGCCAAAACCCGCAAAAGCCCGCTTTTTGGCGGGGCGGACAAAAAAATTGGCGGCTTTAAAACTTCAACCCAACCTACTAATTGGTGGTTCACAATTTTAGGCGGGTCAAACCACTATTATTTTTTTAATATATTTCTTATTTTTTAAAAGTTATAATTTATTTTAAAAGTTTTAATACATTAAACTCATAAAAATCAAATATAATCAAACAATTTATGTTGGTTTTTATCACTATAAAAAATTCAAATAATTTTTTTCTCACAAATAAAGTCCGTCACTCATTAATCGCAAATATACCTTCCGACACTTTGAAGTTCACCTTTAATCAACCATAATAATTCATATATCTAGTTCTATGGATGCTACGGAGTGTGGTTTTTGAACAGCTGAGGTGGCAATTTTCCTAGTCAGTTGGCGGGGATCTTAGTGTGGGATACCAGCTGATTGTCTTGGTTGCCAGCTTTGGTTTGGGTATAGTTTTAGCTCAATCAAGCGACGTTGGTTGATCAAAGCTCCAGTGTGGGGCTTATCTAAATGTCTGGATACTCTGTCTTTTCCTCACCATTGGGTTAGTCTAATTTTTTTCTGTAGAAGTTGCGTGCCCTCAGGACAATCATTGTACTTTACCAATTGATTAATATATATAATGGTCCTTAATAGAAGATGAATACAACAGGGAACATAAATTTGACCATATAGGAAGAGCACCGAGACATGAGACAAAAGATGTGATAATTGAAACACCACAATGGGATAGAAAATCCATGATGTAAAATATTTATAACTATGACTAACATCATATAAAGAATTCGAAAAACAAAACATTATCGAAATTTTCATCAAAAATATGCTATTTTTTAATTTCTAACTTAATTTCCTCAGGGCACAATTGAAAAGGGATGGCCACATCCAGATGGAATGGGTCCTCCATTAGATCCAAATTTGGATGGGCACATCTCATTCTTTATTTACCCCTATAATAAAATAATATAACATCACTTTTGATTTGACATAAAGTTCTATCCATTTCTATTTCTCCATCTCTAACCTAACACATACTTATTATTTACTGGATTGCCCTCATCCACATTTTTCCATCTCAGTGCGCTCAGTCAATTGTGTCTTAGAGAAGTTTCAACAATTCCTGTAAAAATATTTAGAAAAAAAGGGATGACGATTCTATATATAAGTACATATATTATTTTAAGATTAAAAAAAACAATAAGAAGGACACCCTAGTCCTCATATGTAAATATATATGTTTTATTCTTTTCATGAAAATTTATATAAGACGAATTATGCATAAGATGGATGTTATTTAGTATATTATATGATCCATGAGTTTATGTGATTTAAATTCAACTATATTTTATAAAAGAGTATGATTTATTATTAAGTGGAGCATTGTATCATGTATATCAAGTCTAGATAACGCCGTCTAACATAATATATCTCGTGAAACAAAGAAAAATTAAGATAGTACTTTTATTTAAACAAGGTTCGAGGTGCATATGTAATTCCAAACTGTGCGAGCTCTTCCAGCTGAATCGAGCTAATAGAAATTTGACTTTAATGGAAAAATGGTTAGGGCCTCTACCTGATAATTGAAGAAGTATGGCCTCAACTTGTGGACACTCATGAGAACTGTATAGGCCAATTTTTATGGGTGGGTACCAAGGGTCAGCATCTTTCAAACTTTGACTTTATGTAGTAGATAAGTTCTTGGATCTGACCTTATGTTGGGTACCAAGGCTCGGCATTAGCTGGTATCAAAGTTAGTGCAATGCTCCTTCCGATGCCTCACCATCAATCGTAGGTTGATGCCTTTGCAATGGAAGAATTGAGAGATCAGATTGCCACTCTTGCCAAATCTGTTGAGTCGATGTGAGTTCAACAAGCAACAATATTTGTAGTCGACACTGCACACCCCTCCTCACCACCGCTATCAACAACAACCCCCATGAAATCGATCGTCGTGATGCAATTTTGCATACACCAGCCCTATTTTTATATTATCTTCCGACGAGTCAGATGAGGACAACGTAGTCCCATTGTCACCCCGGAGACCACATAATTTTAGCCTTCTGATTTCGTCTACTGTCTTCTAACCACCGTCTCACGACCGTATCGCCCCATATGCCGCCACACCAATGCGGTCAGCCATGATATGCCGCGATCCGCCGCAGCCTACCACCCCCGAAACAACTCTCCCAGATTTCCGCAAGATGAGGCCGTGCACTACACACTATTATGGCAACACATGGTGACCTTGGAGATGAACTAGCTGCCATTGCCGACTTCGATTTTGCTGTGCGCCACCACGTAGAAGATCGGCACCGCACGACACTCTATTGAGGAAGAAGATGGGACGAAAAGTGTTGCTGCTGCTGCCCTAATTTCTCGAACACACCATCTTGAGGTTGGACCTTCACTTCACGTTAATAAGCACTTAGGCCCTTATGCATTTAATGGTAAGCACTGTTGTGTGTATATCGCGCGTCGTGCGCCCAAGCCTAAGTATCAGTAAACTGAAAGACTTAAGAAAACCCGTAGATTTCCTTAAGTATAATACCTCGCATCTCGCGTGGTGAGGTGCCTTTGGATAGCCTCATCTGTCGCGAGCTCGATGACCTCGGTAGGTCCCAAGGACATAGCATTATCTACGACAAGAAGTGCGTCAGAGAGTTAGTACAGAAGATCTTTCCCAAACCATGCCTAAGTTAAAGATAAATCGGCAAAGGACCGTAGTGATTGACCGTCCGGAGTACTTAAATGGCTAATTCCCTATAAATCTGGGAATTACCTAGATCGACGTGCAAGCAAGGTTTGCGAGGTCACCAAACCTCGGGCGACCTCCAAGGATAGATCAAATCAAACCTTTAACATTTAATGTTTTGCAGGTCAACTTTCGGCCCTTTGTACTTGTAAACCGGGAAAGTGAGCTCCACTCTCCCTGACACTATAAATATAGGGCATTTATGACCCAAATACCAAGAGAATTCATACCATACCAAACCTCTTACAAATTTACTTCTTGCATGTACGAAGAACACTTATTCTATCTCTCAATCATATGCAATGAATGCAACACACACTTCTTAATTACTTGTTTGTGTTACTAAAGCCTTAAGCCACAATCACACTCTCTAATCCGATATTTTAGTACACAACAAACACATTGGGCCTTCTTCTTTTATTTATACTTGTGTTGGAGTTGGAAATGTTTTAACACAATTTGGCTGCGTACTTCTATTTATGATATATTTGGGCCTAATATTATAAATTGTGTTGAACAAGATGGACATATTGTTGATAAGAGTTATTTTGGAAATGTTGAGTTTGATGGACCTTTTTTTTTTTGGCCTTTTGAGGATGATGAAATTATCGAGCTTGAACAAGATAATGATTATATGGGACCTCCTCTATTTAATGAAGAGCAGCCCATTATAGATTCCGTGCTTCCCATTTATGATACTGAGCCCGATGAATATTCTTGTCCAATTTATGATACAGATTCTGATGAGGTTTTTTCAGTTTATGACATAAAGTACGACGATGTCTTGGTTCCGGTGAATCTATATCCTGAGCTACAGATTGATTTTGCCTCACAAAATAATTATTATTTTTATATTAATAATGATAGCTATTTTGTTGGCAAGTCGCAAAAATGTTATTCGTATCGCCTCAAGATTATTGGTCATATCCGAACGACAGACATATTTGAGCTCAATTATTTGGTGACATTTCAAAGAGGGAGAGAATGATGGATATGAGATCGATGTCGATTCGAGGACGAATCATTTCAAAGAGGGAGAGAATGATGGAGATGAGATCGCGATGAAGATCTTAATTTATTATAATCACGATTTGGTTAGGAAATTAGTCATTAATGTAATTTATTTAATTTAATATCATTTATTATGTTTCCAAAATTAGTGTTAGGATTTTCTTATTTAAACTCGTCATTTGTAACATTTTCATTCAATTGATTACGACATTAACTAGGTGAGACAGATTAGTCTCAGTAAGCAGAAATTATGCATGATGTTGTGAATCATTTGAAAATCATCCCCATTAACTCTCTTTTTAAATCACCAATTTATTTATAAAACCTAGCATGGCCCCAAACTCATTGTTATACACCAAAATAATATCAATATACACATCATCAACTGGCCAACATATCACATAAATATGGTCCCGACGTGGGCCCCATCTTCTTGTGGCCCAACAGGGGTTCTCCTCGCACATACGCCCCCTATGTCCACCAAGAAGTAATCCCACCATGCTGACTCATAATGGTGCAATCCATGGATCTACCCTCTACGGCCCAACAAGATTCATCACCAAACTTGAATCCATGTCCTCTCATGAGGTCCCCCCATGGAATCACCCACATAATCATATAAGACGGTGGACTACGCTAGGCAGCCGCCAGGATTTGCCTGGTTACCGCCGCTCCCAGGTCGTCCCTTCCGTGTGATCAAAAGACAGTGGCCTACGCTTGGTAGCCGCTAGGATTTTCCTGGTTACCACAGCTCCTAAGTCGCCCCTTCCGCCCTCGGTGTATAATCAACGACCAAACACATCATTTGATAAAACAACTTTCATGTTAATGCATGATATGCATGATGCAATGCAATGCCGCACATATTAACTCACAAGTCACATACCCAATTTACATCAAATATCGAGCTCACCGGCTCTTTCCACAGTGATCACTGAATGTAAATCAAACCTGACAATCCACATATTATCCCTGTATTGTTAGTTAATTACAAATAAATCACATAATATTTTGAGAGTTTTCTCTTATTTTTCTTCATTGCCGGTATTCCATGGGAATCAACGGAGATTGGGAAGATTGTTTATATAGTTCACGCTTCTCCCTGCATCATCTTGATTGCAAACGAGTATTGCGCTGATGATTGAGTCGGATGCGGCTATGTACAAGTTCAACTTCTCACCATATATTTACTTAAACAAGAATTTAGGTTGAATATGTACTCTTTGAATTTGTTGAAAGCTTCTTCGCATTGGTTTGTCCACTTGAACTTGTATTTTTTACAATGCGTCAAAGAACGGTTTACACTTATCTGTAGACCTAGAAATGAGCCGACCAAAAGTTGTTAGGCGACTAGTTAACATTTGTACCTCTCTAACATATCTAGGATGATCTAAACTTTTTCTGGGGTTGGCCTCAATTTCACGTTGGATCACCATGTAGCTTAAGAACTTGCCTGAGTCAACCCCAAAAATGTACTTTCATGGATTTAGCTTCATTATGTACTGTTGTAGGATTTGGAACATCTCATCAAGGTGGGAAATATGATCTGTCATCTTCAAGCTTTTGACTAACATATCATTGACGTAGACTTCGATGTTGCGTCCTAGTTATGCCTCGAACATCTTATTGACTAACCTTTGGTAGGTCGCCCCAGTATTTTTCAACCTAAATGACACCCTTTTACAGCATTGCAAACTCTTTTTGGTTATTAAAGTTATATATTCTTGATCATTTTCATGGAGAGGAATCTGATGGTTGCCTGAAGATGCGTCCATTAAGCACATTAATTCATGACCCGTCGTTGCATCTACCAGTTGACTAATGTGAGGAAATGGGGACCAATCCTTTGGGCAGACGGTGTTTAAATATGTATAACTAATACAGTGCCTCCATGTACCATTTGGCCCGCATACGAGAACTAGGTTGGTCACCCAGTTTGGATATTTGGATTTGCAAATTAGGTCATTAGCTAGCAATTTACTTCGACCTCTAGTGCTTGGCACTTTTTCGGGCTAAACTTCCTCCGTTTTTGTCTAATCTTGAACTTTGAGTCAATGTTCAATCTATGGAATGCTCTGTTTGGCTTGATCTCCTCCATATCCGAATGTGCCCAAGAAAATGCATCAAAATAATTTCTTTCAAAAATTTAATGAGTTCTGGTATGTATGGTCCGGGCAGCTTTGATCCAATTTGTAGTTCGACCTCAGGTTTGGATGGGTCAACAAATTGATCTTTTAAGCTCTTCCATTAGGGTAGCCTTCTTTTTCTTGTTTTTATTCCATCAGGGTTATGGAAAAGATGTTGGGGGTTCCCCAACAAAAAACTCTTTGGGAGGATCAACCTCTATTGGCTCAAAAATAATAAGGGGACCTTTTGTCTGGACTATCTGTGGGTCGGATCTCTTTGGTTTGGACTGTCCGACCTGCGTGTTGGAACTACTTGGTATGTATTTTTTAATATTAATTCAATGTTGAAGGCTAGATTTTTTGTAAATGCAAAGTGACACTCTCTAGCCTTTTTTTAATCCCCTTTAACTATACAAACAACATTGTTCACAATAAATTTGACACAGTTAAAGTAGGTCGAAACAGTAGCTTTGAATTCATTCATAAATTGGTGACCCAAAATACAATAGTAATTAGAGGGTTGATCAACAATTATGAATGTTAACACTATATTCACCCTAACATTCGAATATAAGGTTGACTCCAACTCCGTTGCCAAAGACATTGGACCATACACCACAATTAGTAGAATTTTCAAATCCCTTAATGATGTGATCACATAGCTCAATATATGAGTTGTATCCCCAAGATGATCAAATGTAGACTTGAACAAGACATTTGTGTACGCACCTGTGTCTACCAAGATGCAATTGCACACACATTCATGATTCTGGCGTTGATAACACGTGCATCGTTGTGAGGTTGGATTTTTCTAGTTAGGTTTTTGTTCGGGAAAATGATGGTTGGGGTCGAGCCAGCTAGGTCGGACCCCAATCTGATGTTTGGGTCAGACATGATGCAGATCTAGGAAGCATGGGTAAGAGCTCAAATCTCTGCCTTTTTTTTCTCTTTGACAAAGGGCATTCTGCCTCGCATCCTCCTAGTGGTCCACTGTGTAGTTCGAACATCATGATTTATGGTTCGAACATTTGTATCTCCCTATTGTTCTTCTTAGGTGGCATGGGTAGGATCCAACTAGGTCAGCGAGGTGCTAGTGTTTGAGCCGAAAGTGTGTTTTGTCTGCTCTGTCTTTGTGGCCCAGCCACATACTCGTCTAGTTTGCCCTCATTGTACAATCGATAGAGATCCTTCATTAGATGAGGACATTCATCTGATGGCTAAGAGATTTGTAATAGCGACAGAACTTGCGAGGGTTGGAATTATTTTTATCCCGGATGACGCTCTTTGGTTCAGACAAGAGATCTAAAAGTCCTTTGCTTCTTAGATGGGAAAGGATCTCTTCCGGTGTCATTCTGAGCTTATGCTCGACCAAGTGTATCTCCTTCAGAACGAGGAATGATTTGAAGCTTGAAGAGGCATTGTAATTCTTGTCCGACCTATAGGTCTCTGTCTTTTTTAGGGGGGCTCTTCTTATCAGTTTTTTCCTCTTCGTTCTCACCTAGCCTAAGAAACTGAAATCTAAATTGTTGGGAAAATTTATAGTTTTGATGAAAGTTCCAAAAACACATGTAATAAAACCAGTCGAACCTGTTAGTCGACTGATGATCAGATAGGAAACCAGCTGACCCTGTTAGGCAACTGATGTACTTTAGAGTTAGGTCATATATTGAGGGGGAACTCAATATATCAGTCTAGTCTAGTGAAGATAAGAAGATTCGATGATTACAAGACTACTGGAGATCAAAAGACCTACCTTATTGAAAATATCAGTAGAGTCTCAAAATTGACTCAAGATTGTTTCTAAGTCAATCTTAAACTAGACTTTAGATCAGATCAGATCAGCAGACTAATTTGATGCTCAACTGGTTGGAGGTTAGAAGACTCAATTAGAGTCAGCTCAAGTCAGATACGATGAAGAATATATTTCAAGTCATACGAGATCAGATCAAAGGAATGTGAAGAAAATGTCTGACTAAGTGCCGCATAAGTGTACTTGTCAACCTACCAGAGATCGACACGTATGTACTATGACAGATAAAGCAAGATATGAAACATCAGAGTCAAACAACTAGAAAGGATAAAGTTTCACGCTTTAGGAATGGCCGCCCTTCAAACATCACTTCATACCTGACCTTCTACCTAATATAGATTGAAATTCAAATTGATATCCAACGGCTCTTTGATTTCAACTCTATAAATAAGGATGAATCCCTTCGAGTTCATTATGGAAATAATCAAGCCTTCAAGCAATTTCCGCGAAGAACACTCAAGCAAAGCTCAAGAATTATTCTTAGTATTCATCCCTTACAACTTAGAAAGAAATATTCTCACTCAGCAGAAAGAAATATTCTCACTCAGCATTTAGGCTGATTCATTGTTAGAGATATTTCTTAGTTGGAACATAAACAAACCCCTCCTAAACACAACATGTTAGGAAGTTTTTTGGGTTGTTCTACGGTTAGGAACGACTTTGCCCTTCTTGACGTTAGACGTCCAATAAAAGGTTGCCACATCATTTAACTTCGCCTTGGGCGATTCTGTTTCGCCATAAGACAAAATAATTAATTTATTTTAATAAAAATGATAAAATTACTGAAATATCCTTATAATATTTTTTAATTAAAAAAATATAATATTCATAAATTTAAACATTTTAGTCCACGGTCCCGAACTCGGCCCATGCGCGACCCGGGTCGGGTTCGGGTCTAGGTTGGGTCTGGGTCCGGGTCATATCCGGGTCCTAGGTGGGGTCCGAGTCCTAGTCAAGGTTTGGGTCCAGGTCCGGTCTGGGTCCGGAACTAGGTTCAGATTTGGGTCTGGGTCCGGGTCTGAGCCCGAGTTCAGTATGTTCCTGGTCCATTTCGGATCTAGGGTTAGGGTCGGATCTGGGTTCGAGTCCAGTCTGGGTCTTGGTCAGAGTCAGGTTGGGTTCGGGTCTAGGTTCGGTCAGGGTCTGATGCGGTCTGGGTCTGATCCAGGTCAGGGACTGGGTTAGGGTGGGTCCGGTCCGGGTCAGGGTGGGTCCAGATCTGGGTCCGAGTTCGGGTCTGGGTTCAGGTCTGGGTCCGGTCAGGGTCAGGTCCCGGTTCTGGATTTGGGTCCGGGTCAGGGTGGGTCCGGGTCTAGGTTCGGATCAGGGTCAGTACGGGTCCGGTTAGGTCAGGGTCCGGTGCGGTCCAGGTCAGGGTCCGGTTCTGGGTTTGGGTCCGGGTTCGGGATAATTTTGTCATTTTATAAATATTAATTTAATTTATTAGTAAGGTGATGCAGTGTGATTGCAGTATGAACATCGCCAACGCACTAGTGCAAAGTGCAATCATCTAAAATTAAAATTATATGTTAGATCAATGATCCAACGTTAAACAAAGGGTTTTCTGACGTTAGGAAGGGCGAAGCCGTTCCTGACCGTAGAAGATCCCAAGTTTGTTAGCAAGTTTATAAGTTAGTTGTTTCTAGCTTGTAATCTGGGATAGAGGTGGATCTCTGTAAAAATCTAGTTTGGTTGATCGTGGAGATCATTGTAAAGTGTGACTAACACTGAAAACTAAGGTGTTTGATAGTGTGTGCCCCTGTTGATAGGGAAGAGTGGACGTAGGAGTATTTCTCCGAATCACTATAAAAATGTGTATGTTGTTTATTGCTTTGCATAACTGTCATACTTATTCTGCATACAAAATAACATGCATAACTTGAGAGATCAAATTAGACATCAAGTCTACTGATCAGATCAGCCTAGCCATTTGTCTACTGATCTAGGCCAAAACTTAAGTTGTTTGAAAATGATTTTCTCACGGGTTAAAACTAGCTTTGCACATCAGCTAGACATATAGACGTCCAAATGATAAGCCTAGAGTTGTCAGTAGGTTCAATATCAGATTGTGCTAATATCACTACGCACTCTACAACACTTATCTTTTATTATAGGATGTACACGAAAAAGTTTGAAAGTCTATTCACCGCTCCTCTTTAGACATTCCACTCACTAAACCCGTTCGGGACCTACAGGCTCTTTGATGTTCACCGAGAGATAGTGAGGCTCCTTTCAATGTTTGCGTTTAAATTATATGTCTCCTCTAAACCTAGGTTCAAGTGAACTCTTTTTTTAGTGCAATATTATATATACGCACTATCACTATTATGCATACGAAGTGTCATGTTTAAAAAATGCTTGATTTTTAGACGGTGACACTTTGTATGCATAACAATGATAGTGTGTATCCACAACAATGATACTTGAAAAAAAGAGTTCACGTGAACTCGAGTGCACATGAACTCGAGTTCACATAAGTTATTGTCATTTCTAAATTATCTACCAATCATATTCCCAGTTTTAAAATTTCGGGTCCGCCACTGAGTGTTGGTTGTTGCTTTACATTTTAAAAGCTTGAAGGCTAGGTTTTATTTATGGCATTTGGGATTTGGGCATATACCCCGAGTACTATTATTTCTCTTTTAAATAAATTAGGACAATAATTTGTTACATCTTTACTACTGAATCCTAAACTTTTTTCTTTTTTGCCAATTGGCTAAGATTAAACGTCTGTCTTTTGAGTTAAATGATAAGCGTTCTTGTTGTTTCATTATTTGGCACATTTTGATTTGTGGGGACCTGCTCCCTTTGATGCTACTGATGATTTTCATTATTATATGACTTTTGGGGATGATTACTCACGTTTTTCTTGGATATATCCATTTTGTGTTAAGTATGACTTCTTTGATGTGTTTACTCGCTTTCAAAAATTTGTGTATAGTCAATTCTCAAGTACAATGAAATTTTATCAAAGTGATGGAGGTACCGAATCTGTTAATAATCGGGTTATAGATTTTACGGGATTGCATGCCATTCATCATCATATTTCTTACATGTAAACACCTCAGCAAAATGGTCGAGTTGAATGTAAGCATCAACACACTTTGGAAACAACTATCTATAATGTTTCATACTCATGTACCTGCTTTTCATTGGTTCGATGCTTTTGCCATGACTATTTATACTGTTAATCGAATTTCATCTACTTTATTAAAGAACAAATCACTGCTTGAGCTACTTTATGGGACTGTATGAAATTATGCCACTTTTAGACCTTCTGGTTGTCTGAGGTTTCCATATTTGCATGATTATGCTACTAACAAATTATTTCTCGCAGTCGACCTTGTATTTTCTTGGGATACTGTAGCAGTTACAAGAATTTTGTGTTTCAATCCTGATGCTTATTTGGTCTTTATTACTCGCCACAACCAAATTTGATGAGCATCATTTCTCATTCCCAGTTCAGTTGTTGCAATGAGATTCCTTCTCTTGAAATCTCAAGTTTCTTTGAAAATGATGTTCCCTCAGACGGGGTTGCGTCCTACGTCCATGTAGCCTTGATGCATGAAAAGTACCACACTAGACTAGCCATCTCCTTGCATCTTTGTTTAGCCACGACTCCACCACTTGCAGCTCCTATGATCGATTTTCTTGTATCTGTGCATGGACAACCCTATGACGAGGTCTTTCCCACCCTCGCCTCCGCCAATGCATGTTCCACCTGATGTCGTTCCTCTTGATCATTATCTACCGCCACCTGCTCAACCAATGATGACTCGAGCCAAGAACAACATTTTCATGCCACGTAATCCCGTGGATATTACAATTGTTGCTCTTCTATCAATTTTATTTACAGTTACTGAGCCTCGTGGTTTTAAGTCTGCATCTAAATCTCCTGAATGACTTTCGGTAATACAAGAAGAAATAGATGATCTTCGCTCAAATCAGACATGGGATTTGACACCTCATCATCTGAATATCAATATTATTGGCTCCAAATGGGTATTTCGAATCAAATATCACTTTGAAGGCTCCATTGCGAGTCACAAAGCCTATCTTGTTGCTGTTGTGGCCTCGCCACGACAAGGCGATCACTCCAGGGCGACCATCGGAGTCGGCGACCAAGTTATAGCGAGCACCTCAGGAACGACCATCCATGCCTGGTCGCCCCAGTCCAACGACTTTCCCGTAGAGAATGGGCTGAATTATGGGATAAGATCGCGTTATATTTATGGAGGCAGATATTCAGGGCATAACAAGGGAAAGTCCAGCTACAGGCGAGATTGGCGCCGAAAAGGAAGGAGTTTGTTATCCAGTGAGCGGGAAACCCTAGAAGGCCAAGATCACTCGGCCCATGAAGAAATCTAACCTACTCCGTAGTCTATAAATACACATTGTAATGCGTATTAGAGGAAGGAGAAAAACTTAGTACTTAGGCAGATACATATTAGTGAAATCCCTGGCTTGGTATTGCCCCTGGACATAGTCAGATTTGACGAACCGGGTCACCAAATCTATCTCTTTTTCCTATTTGTGTTTATTGTTTTCCGTTGTGAGTGATTGTTCATAGGTTCGGACGATTCCAGCTATAACAATTTGGTGCCGTCTGTGGGAATCTCATTAACGCAGCCGGATCCGCAGAGAAATAAAGAACTCACAAGGAACAATGGCGCAAAATGATATTCCAATGACCGGCCTCGAAACCGATCCACATGACGGGGTGGAGGCATCCCTATCTTCAGAATCGAGGCCCCTGCAGAAGCAGGCCGCTGATGAGCAAAACTGGGCTCAAATCTTCAAAACTCCCGAAGAGATGAAGAAAGCTTGGGTATATTTACGCAAGCGGAACCTGGATTTCGACGAGGACGATGGCCAGTAACATGTTGTTGGTCCAGGTGTAAACGAGTCTTACACGTGTATGGGGGGGAATACACGTGTTCAGTGTTTTTAAAACTTTTTCTTACTGAGGTCAGCTTGGGTCAGATAGTCCTGAAGATTAGGTTCTCGAGAAGCACGACGCTTCGAGTCAAAGTCTATCGAGACAAAGATCCCGAAATTTCTTTCAGATACCTCGATAATCCCAACCGAGTCCCGAGTGTCGAGATCCCGAGTTGCTTGGATCGATAACTAACTTCATCAATCCTCGTAAGAGAGTTCATTTTTGATAACTATCTGTTCTAGCTACTCGATCGTCTTAATGGTTGGCCTTAGATTATACTCGCTTTTAAGCTTTGGTTTAAAACCTTCCCTTAATTGAAATAGTGATTAGGCTGTGATTCACTTATGCAACTTCAAATGGATTGATTCCAACCTAATATCGCTGAAAAGTATGCTTTCAAAACAAGTTAATGCATCAGTTAAGTACAGATAAGGAAAGCAATAAAGAACACAACAATTATAGTGGTTCAGAGACTCAAGCTCCTACGTCCACTCTCCCTGACTCTTCAGAGAAATTCACTATCAACTTCTGAGCTTTCTGACTACCTCGTGTTTTTCTTACTCAACTTCGCCCGAAGTTTTTCGACTACTCCAGCGTGGTTTACTTACTCAACCCGACCTTGAGTTTTCTGACTACCTCCGTAGTTTACTTACTCAATCACACACAAGTTTTCAGACTACCCCTGTAGCTTACTAACTTTTCCTCTAGAGTTTTCTGACTACTTCGCGTAGTTTACTTACTCTTTACAACTCTTCTCACCAACAAACACACTCCAACTACCTTCTCAAGGGTTTGGGGTTTCTCGGTTGGTTTCCAACTAGGATGAGATATCCTTTACAATGAAGCTCAATGCAAAGGGTTAGGATATCTCGACTAAGCTTTGATAAATCTTATCAAGCTAGGCTTAGTATAGTGAGCTCTCTTCAATATCGGGCTACTTGGGAAATTCTATGTTTTTCGAGTGCTTTAACTTTTGCAAGAATAAGTTTGAGCTCTTGAGTTATGATAAATTTCCGTAACCTTACAATGTAGAGGGTCACCAGTATTTATAGGCATACACCAAGGTCACTTTTGAAAACTATCCGTTGGAGAGATAGCTTCGTGAGTTCCCTCTTATGGTGTGTGAAACGGCTATATTTAGGGTTTGAAACTCCCTAACACGTTTTAGGTAATAGCTTTTCATGTAGCCGGTCTTCACTTTTTGCACCGAACTTTTGTACATCCGACATCTTTTTTCAAATGACTTCATCCTTTGTCGATGTCGGATGGTACAAATGTCGTCTTCCTCTTTTTTGACTTTTGTCTCCGGTTAAAGGTAGACACCTTCAACTACTCTTTTGGTTACAAACTCTGAGTTTGATATAACCTTAACAACACTTCGACTTAGTTCCTTTTGTCCGCATTTGAATGTCTTGGCAATATCTAACTTCTTAAGAATCGTTATCTTCTCAGTATATTGCATCCTTTAGATAGATATTATCAGTGCCTCGGAACACTCAGGTTCATACTGAGCATTCAGTATATTACTGAGTCTTCAGTAATTTATTGTGCCTTCAAGATTTTGATCTTGATTTCTTGATCTTGATCTTCGTGTCTTGAGTCTTCGTGAGTCTTCGTGGTCTTCTGGTCTTCGTGGTCTTCAATCTTTGTAGTTTATACTGACTGATGTAATTTGAGTCTTCGTCTTGAGTCTTCGCCATTTTCAAGATATCATCGAAGTTCTTGATATCTCAGTTTCATCCTGAAACTTCGGATACTTCAGAAACATACTGAGTTCTCCAGAGTCTTCAGAACCTATCCTAAACTATATCTGCTGACTATACATTTTGCAGATAACATCCTGAATACTCTAAAACTGAATCCTGACTGAACTATCAAGATCATTCTAAACATGTCATACTTAGGGGTTTTGAGATCTTAATCAAAATCATATATCTTTATTAAATTCATCTCCCAACAATTTTCCCCTTTTTGATGATGCCAAAACCTATCTTGTTACAAACATAAAACCTATACTCAGGTTTCAGTTTATCCTATTACAAGATTGATTGTCTCCCAACAGTTTCTTAAACCAGAGAATCTCCCAACAATTTCAGAGTTTCTCAGCAGTTTAATCATTTAGCAATTTCTTCAGTAATGAATCTCTTTAAATAGTTCATTACCAAATACTTACATAAATTTTTCAAATTCAGACAATTTCCCCCATATCATCATACATTCAGGCATATCATCTTTTGAGCATAATGATAAATCTTCATTGATGATGAGTATACCATTACAGATTACAATGAGTTTATCAACAAAATCAAAAAGACAAAAATTTAAAGATTATAGAATCTTCTGAGTCTTCAGTCTTCAGTCTTCAGATTTGGCTCTTCAGTTTTCTGCTCTTCAGTTTGCTTCATTCTCAACTTCATCAGTGGGCACCTCCAGATCGAACATTCCGAAGAATCTCTTCTTCACTCATTTCTTTCCTTGATGATGTCCGACTATTTCCTCGTTAGACCCAACCGACCAAAGATAATTGAGCAATCTCTTGAGTAATGGCCTTCTCATTCACCAAGCCATTATCAAGTCTTGGAGGAGGATAGGAATATGGACCAGGGGCTACTATTTGTACTTCTCCTTCATCCGCAAGGTTAATCCAAATCAGAGATACTTTGGATAGAAGGTAAGGAGATACTCAATGAATGCTTCATTCTGATCTGAGCCTTCCCCTCTCCATTCCCTGAGAACATCATAATTGAACCAGAAGGTTCTCTTGACTTCTTCCCACATATCGTTGAGTTTAATGGGCATCCATTTATCATCGTGGGGCCACTTTAGCACTTTTGATGTTCCTTTCCTCTTGCTCGCAAACTTCCTGAATTCACTCCTTCGCTTCTGCTCTTCGTCTATCTTCTTTCTGATCACAGATGCTCCTGAGATCGAAGCAGCAACTTTCTTAGCTTGTTCCATTTGGAGTGTCTTCAGAGCATTTCTAGTATTGAAGACTTTCATCTGAGGTTGAGACTCAGATTCTTCTTTCTCTTCATCATCCAGAATCAGCTTTCTCTGGATTGGCTTAGGAGCCTTCGCACACTTGCTTTCAGGTTGAACAACGCCCAAGGCTTTCCTCTTCATAGGCAATTCAGCAGCAGCCTGGCTTGTTCCAACTTTTGCTCTAGCACTCAGTTTCTCTCTTGCAACATCAAGCATGGTTTGCTCAGAAACTCGAGTGTAGACAGGCTTCTCCACCTGAGTAAACTTTAACTTCTCAGAAGTTTTGACTTCTTTTAAGGCTTTGGCTAAATTATACATTTCAAAGATCTTTTTGAGCCTTCTTCTCCAAAGTACGCCCATGAACTTTCCGAGATCTTCTAACTCTTTTCCCCTTCTTGCACCGTAATTTGGAAGAAGTCCGAGAGTGCCGTGGTCCATGTGATATTGCTTCTTTTGCTCACACAAATAATCTCTCCTCGCTATTTGATCTTGTTAGCCTTCCAAATCCCTTAGATGGTTCTTGGCCTCGAAGAAAATTCTTCAGATAAGTGGGAAAATCCGCCGATAGTGCTTCCTTGAACATCTCGTCATCTTGGTCATGAGCATTGAGCTCATTTCCTCAACAAAGAGACTTTATCAAGACCTCATTCTTTTTCTCGCCAGGTTTCACCTCTAGAAATCGAAAACTCCCGGTGTTTCGCGCCTCATTCATCACTTAACTCAAATTTGACTCCCTCCAAACTTCTCATTCAAATTTTTCTTCCATGGAGGTCATCCGGGTGGTCGAGTGTTTTGAATTTGCACCATCTCAAGAGTGACTAAGACTTTCCATCTTTTGAGCTTGATTGGCCAACGTCTCTTCCATCTGAGCAATTTTGATCATCATTGGCTCAACCTTCTCAAGTTTTTCCATCAAGGGAGTGAGATCAATCTCAGGAATCTTCTGCACCTCCTGTCTTTGTCGATCATCCTCAGCCTCGGCTTTCGCCCCGAGCTCCGGCCTCCAATCGAGCCTCAGTCTGTTTATCAGACAATTCAGAGTTAAAGATAGAACTTTCAGTAACTTTGGCATAATTGTTAATAGTGCCAAAAGGTACCTGAAGAGTTCTAGCTTCAGTCTGAGGTTAACCAATCTCAGGTTGATCGCCAATGAAGTCTCCTTTTTCCATCCGAGACTAACCTCAACATCTCCCCTGTTGGTCCCCATCTCCATCTTTAGATTTGTCTCCGCCGCCGGGGCACCAACTTCATTGCTTCCTTTCGCTTTCACCAACTTCTTCTGAACTAGCTCATCAAAATCGGAGTTTTTCATCCTGAGCTTTGTCCTCCTGAACCCTGAGAAGTTGGTCAGGAAGGTTGTCTCCTCATTCCACCAGTCTTCCCCTCTGAATGCAGCAATATCAAGCATCTCGGGAAGAGTCTGATTGAGGATGAATACAGTCGTCCTTAATCTGAAGAAAACATCTTGCAGATCAGGGTATGAGCTGAGCTCAGGGTAGCGGTCAAGAATGAACCGTTCCCCCTTGCTCCTCCACTCGCGCCTTCACTTCTCCTTCTTCCATCTTGGGCTCTCTCGTTCGGGGCTTGAAACATCTCGCTAAGGGATCAAGAAGTAGATCACTCCCGAGCTCATCAAGAATATTCGCCTCCCGAGCCTCAAAGAAAGATCTCGGTTTGTCTTGGCGGTCAGTCCTCGGGCCAGATCCCAGAGGGGTTCCAGGCCCGAGTTGGCATATCCTCGGTTTGAATCTGAGTCGGCTCGTTGGTTTGTCGAGCCCCTCGCACATCTTCAGATCGACTCTGAGCCGGGCTCTTCCGTCTCGAGCCTGCACATCCGGTGTAGGTATCTCTCGAGGTCTCGAGCTCCTTTAAAAAATTTCTTGAGAAATTTTATCCGAACCTAAGAATGTCTCGAGCACCTCGGAGAAGACCTCGCCCTCACCCGATCCCGAGTCCTCGAGATAACCCGAGCTAATACTTGTAATGGTGAACTCGAGCGGTTTGGCGCTCCTTGAAATCTCGTCGAATCATCACTTTCATCTTCATCGGTGAGAACCACCAATCTTCTGCGTTTTGGAGCAAGATCCTTTAGTTTCAACATCTTTGCTCCTTGCTCCATCTTTGCCTCCAACAAAACCTTCCCCTCGGTTTGTTGAGTCTTTTTTCACCAAGAATCGGTGATTCAACCTTTTTTTCTCTTCCCCGATGACCGCTTTTTTTGCAAAGAATGGGTTTAAAGAGAATTTTGGATTTAGGGAAATGGGTCGAATTGGCGAAGATATCCTCCTCCTCTCTGCACATCTCCAAAATGTAAGCAATTTTGGTGGCATGGTGGATCTTGCTTTTTATTGAGATCGCCCCGTCAACCTTCTTCAAAATTTTGATCTGCTCACTCACCGTCTGAATCAGAAATTTCAGCCAGTTGAAGTTAGTGGTGGGTGAGGCCTCTATCGCCGCCATCAGTCTGAGCTTCGGGGTACTGATCTGCTCAAAACTCCCCTCAAGACTCATGATGCATTTACTCACAATATCCATCAATACACGATATTGTGGCTTTAAGTGCCTCTTATGCAATGTCGCCTCAAACTTAACAGATTCTCAAGGAATCCTATCTAAGTATTCCTGCTCTCTACCCGACATATACATCGTAGGTTCTCTCCTCTATCACAGAGCTCAAAAACATCATTCAGATTTTTCGGGGTTATGTACAAATCCCTTTCAAAATCGACGTATTTGGACGAATGCTCTAAGTGTGATACAGTAATCGAAGAATGCATACAGTCCTCTTCATCTACCTTCAAGTTATAGATGAATTCGATTACCTCTTTCGCAAACTCCTGGTCTGGTCGGTTTGCGATTAGTTGGGTGAGTTTAGCCAGTCGAATCATATGCAGAGCCTCCTCTTCTGGCTTTGAGTTGGTTGTGCTTTCGAGTGAAACAACGAACTCGTACCACGGCTTGTTGGTTTCGGCTAATCTGTCGAACAAGGTTGGAGCCATTTTAGAGATTGATTTGGGAAGTGAAGCTTTAGGGTTTAGAAATTTCTGGGCAAGGGGATTTATTTGCAGAGGATTTGAGAACGAAGGGTTTAAAAAAAAAATTGGCTTGAAAGGCTTCTTATGGTATATATAGCTTTGAGATCATGGGGAATCGTGTTGGTTAGGTGAAAAACAACGGTTGAGATTAATCTCCGATTAATCGGGTATATGAACCGACGATCTCTGAAAAGTAAGCCGCCAAAACATCCTCATTGGTCATTAATGTAGCAGAGCATTAAATGACTGTTGACCTTCTTCGGAATTTGAAACGATCCCGCCCAAAAACATTCCTCAGGTGTTTTGTATTTATTGCGAATGATTTCTGAGCTTCACTTAAGCAATAAATGAGTTGCATGAGTCATTACTTCTTCAGACTAATTTTCCTCTATCAGTCTTCTTTGGTAATCGACCTTGATAAACCGCCAAGATAATAATCGAAAATCTTGAAATGGTTCTGTTTGCTACTGAGTACTCACCTTCAGTAAATCTGAGTTTCCCGAGACTCAGTTCAGTATTTCCATTTTATCCTAAGCTTCTCAGTAGAGTCTGAGAAAACTTCATGCTTCTGAAAACCTTCAATTTTTCAGATTTTACTCTATACACCTGGTTCTAACATCCCTAATTCAACTGAAAGTTCCTGGAATCTTGATTCAGCCAAAGGTTTAGTCAAGATATCAACTCTCTTATCTTATCAAGATGAATTTTCTCCATCCTTATGTCCTTCTTCTCGACATGATCTCGATGAAGTGATGTCTCGATATCCACATGCTTGCATCCGGTGTGCAATAATTTGGATTTTGTGAAATAGCAATGACACTATTATTGTCACAAAATATTGGTACTTCATTGGCTACAACTTTATAATCCCTTAATTGTTGTCTGAGCCAAAGAATCTGAGCACAAAGCAGCCTTCCTCGCAGCCCATATATTCAAATTTTCAAGTACTTGTTGTTACATCGAGGTCTATTTCTTCAAAACCAAGATATCGCCTTATTTCCTAGAAATTGACAAGTTCCCGAGGTGGACTTCCCGTCAATTCTCGCAACCTCCATAATCAAAGATCCGAGTAACCACTTAACTCAAGGTTATCATCACCGATACCATAATCCTCTATTCATCGTGGCCTTTAAGATACTTCAAGATCTTTTTGGCGACTTCCATGTGACTAGCCTTAGGATTAGCTTGGTATCTTGCACATATCCCAACAGCAAATGTTATATCCGGCCTACTTGCTGTGAGATAGAGCAATGATCCAATGATTCCTCTATAATCAGTATGGCTCACTGATTTGCCTTCAGAATCAGGATCCATCTTGTAGTTAGTATTCATGGGAATCCTAACGTGTTTTGCAATTCTGCATACACCATATTTAGCAATCGTGTCTCTGTGTATTTTGCCCGGTTGATGAATATTCCTTCCTTTGATTGTTTCACTTGAAGACCTAGAAAGAAATTCATCTCTCCCATCATTGACATCTCAAATTTGCCTTTCATCGCTGTTGAAAACTTTTCACACAAATTGATGGTTTGAGATCCAAAAATGATGTCATCAACATATATCCTCAACCAAGAAGATATCTTCCCCATCTTCTATCCCCGAACAGAGTTCTATCAACCGCCCCTTTGACAAAACCATGGTCAAGAAGAAACCGAGAAAGAGTATCATACCATGCTCGGTACTTGCTTAAGACCGCATAAAAAGCTTTTCTCGAGCCCTCAGAAACTTGGTCATTCTGCTTTGAAACCGTGAGGTTGTTCCACATAAACCTCTTCTTTAAGCACACCGCTCGTAAATGCACTTTTCACATCCATTTGATAGATCAGAACTTCATGTGGGCAAGATATGCAAGAAACAATCGATGGCTTCTAGTCTTGCAACCGGTGCAAAGGTTTCATCATAATCCAAGCCTTCTTCTTGGGAATAACCTTGTGCAACTAGCCTTGCCTTGTTTCTTACAATGTTGTTGTTTTCATCTCTTTTTATTCTTGAAAACCCACTTGGTTCCAATGACATTGTGCCTTTCTCGGTCTATCTACCAAATCCCCATACTTCATTTCTTGAGAATTGATTCAAATTTCATCTTGCATAGCAAGAATCCAATGAGAATCTTGTAGAGCTTCACCAATCTCGAAGAGGTTCCTTCTCCGATAGGAAGCAGCCAGAATAGTGCACTTTCACCATGGAACCTTCTTGTTTTAACACCTTCAGCCAGATCACCCACAATCGACTTGTAGGATGACTATCTAACCATTTTCTTCTTGATGTTCCCTGTTTCAATAGTGTCCTCAACATTTGAAGTGTTAGGTTCAGTTAAATCAGTAAATTCAGGGAACAACAAAAAGAGAGAAAAGGAATCATCTTCCTCGTGGACATTCTATTCGAACATTGTCGAGACATTTGTTCCCCTTTGGTTGATAGATTCAGAATTTACCTCACCGTGACCACATCTTCATTGGCATCACATACCCGAGTCCGAATCGGTGTCTGCTCGTATTGGTCACCTTTTGGAGTGTTGGTTTTCCCGAGTCTCACCATCCCGATTTCCATTCGAACTTCTTTATTCGAAGTCCGAGTCACTCCAATCATAGATAGTGACCCGACTTCTTCTTTTCGTGTTCAAATGGATGATTTATCTTTCTGTTTCAGGCTTAATCTGGTGATCCTCTTGGTCAGTTCTTTTGTATCATGTTCATGTTTCTTCTGAACACAAGTAGATTCATCAAAAACAACATGAGGTGTTTCCTCCATAATAAGAGTCCTACAACAAACTCGAAAAGCTTTTTCGACTTGTAATATCCTAAGAATATTCCTTCATCGCCTTTTACTATCAAATGTTTTCAACCGATCTTTACCATTATTGTGTATGAAACACTTGCAACCAAACATACGAAAGAAAGAAACAAGAGGCTTCCTTTCATTCCAAAGCTCATAGGGTGTTTTGCCTTGACTCTTGGTCAGCATGGATCTATTCTGAGAGTAGCATGCAATGTTGATGACTTAATTTCAAAATCTTTTAGGAATATCGACTTCATTATCATTGTCCTTGCAGCCTTCTTTCGTAGTTCTTCGTTCTTCTTTCAAAGAACACCATTTTGTTGAGGGTCCTTGCAATTGATGTTTCATGTAAAATTCCATTCTCTCGCACAATAATCGATATGATATGATTTATAAACTCGGTTCTTTTGTCGATCCGATTTTGACCACACTCGATTTTTTCTCATTCTTGAGTCTTTTCAATGAATTTCGCGAAATTTATTCGAGTCTCTTTCTTCTTCGAAAAAGAATATGACCCAAGTATATCTTGAGTAGTCACAAACTACTACCAATGTGTGTATTTCCGTCATTAGTGCTCACAGTGTTATAGGACCAAAGAGATCCATATGCAATAATCAAGTATTCTTTCAAAGAGAAACTTCAACTTTGCTTTTAAATGATGCTTTAACTTGTTTTCCTTTCGCGCACGATCACAAATGTGTTCCTTCTTGAACACTTCATTAGGCAACCCTCTCACAAGAGCTAATCTTGCAAGCTTGTTCGTGGTTTTGAAGTTTAGGTGATTCATTCTTTTATGCCATAACCAACCGGGTATCGATTGGAACTTTTAGCAACTAAACATGTATCTTTAGGAGTTGAACTCCAATCAAAGAAGATACACATTCCCTTTTCTTGTACCCGGTCGGAATACTTTTTGTGATGTATCATCTTTCACAAAACATAAGTTCTTGGAGAACTCAACATTGAAACCCTTATCACGGAATTGGCTAATTGACAACAAGTTATGCTTCAATCCAGATACATATGAAACACCATGGATATGAATCGAGTCGATTTCCAAAGTTCCATATCCTTCATCATTCCTTTGAGTTATCTCCAAAAGTGATCTCGTGGGCCTCTTTGTTCAACATAGTCACCGAAAGCATCTTCTTGAATCTCGCCATATGTCTTGAGCATCCACCGTCAAGATACCATATATCGAGCTTTTTTCATCTCTGCTCATCGCTGCCATGTGGTCTTTCATCGCCTTAGTGCCCTTGTTTTCCTCCCCGAAAAAATGTAGATCAATTCTTAGGTACCCAATTTGTGTAGGGTCCCACGAGGTTAAATTGTACCTTTCGGAATCCAAATCGCCGACAACTCTAATCACTTTAGAGTGGTTAATTTGTCTTCCATAAACATCAACATATACATCCACTACTCTCGGGTGCCTTAGCGGTTTTACAGATATGTGTGCTAGCTTTAGCATGAACATGGGCTTTTGAATTCTTCTTTTCGTTCAGGCTTCTCGCTCGGATGCTTAGGCTTTTGTGCAGCTGGTCTAAATCTTTGTTGACTTGGGTTCAGATAACCTTTACCCTTAGGCAAGTGAGGTTCAGGTTATGTCATCTTTGAAATCTGGTCTTTCAAATTATCTTGAGGACTTGGTCTCTTCATTGAGAATGTCTCTCTTGAAAGTGTTTCTCATCCGAGGATTCCTCCGATGGTTTAAGTGTGGAGCCTTTCAGGTTTGCATTCTTAGCGTGAGGCTTTGAAGTACTTGCCTGAAACTTTCCAACTGACTGCTCAGGTTTTCTAGCCTTCACCTGAGGTTTGGGCTTTCTAACCTGATCATTCAGTTTTACTGAGACCATAGGTCCTTTTCCCTTGTCTACAACCTTGGGCATTACTCCAGCTTGAAGTGTAGGTGCCACTGGTTTTACAAAGATAGTCTTCTTGCTACTAGATGCAGCATTCAGATGACCTTGTGAGGTTCCCCCTGGAATGTATCCCAATCCAGATTTTATAGTGGCAGATCTCTGATAACTCTGAATTTCATCTATTACATTAGATGCTTTATTCAATAGAGTTAACTTCTTCTCATCCACTATCCTCACAAAGTAGAGTTTTATGCTTCTCGAGAGAGGTCATTGAACTTCGATTACGATTAGTCGATTTTCTTCATGGATTTCTCTAGCTTTTTCGCTTAGGGACATTATCGCCTTCTCTTTTTCTCGAGAGTTGTACTTTTCGTAACTTCCAGTTCATCAAGAGCTCCCATTAATTGAGAAGTGATTTCATTATTGCTAGAGCCTTTCCATTTTAGATTTTCAAATTTTCGATTCCTTTATTCTCGCTTTTGAGTTCTATTTAGCGATCCTTGTAAAACAAAGATAGTCCTTCATCAGATTCTCAAAGGAATCCATCAGGTCAAAATGACTGTTTTCAGTGGAACTTGAAAACTCTTGTGCTAGTGTAGGAGCAACAACAGAGAAAGAAGAGCTTACCTCCTCAATGGCCATCAGACAGATGTCATCACTTTCACTGTCTGAGAATATCTCATCTGAAGAGCTAGATCCCTCCTCAGAGTTTTCTTCTTCTGCAACCATGGCCTTTTTGCTAGAGAACTTCTGATCTCTTTTAGCTTGCCTTTCTCTTATCTCCTTAGCACTCAAATCTGGACAATCATACTGGAAGTGACCTTTCTTCTGGCAATTATAGCATTTGTTGGTATCATCATCCTGATCATTTTCTTCTTTGGACTTGGAGTCCTTCTTTCTGGATGAAGATCCATCAGCTTTCAGGTCTTTCTTCTTCTCAGTTGATCTGTCCTCAGGTTTCTTCTGGTACCTGTGGTTCCTGTAATAGTTTTTGTATTTTCCAAATCTACTATTAAGTCTGTCAAACCTCCTTGCCATCAGTGCTAGCTTTTCCTCAAGCTCATCCTGATTTTTGGCATGGGGGTTCTCAGACTCTCTAGTCTTATAGGTTTTATCTTTGGCTTTTAAAGCCACGTTCTTACTTGATGAAGAATCATCTTTGTTGTCAGCCTTTTTGGATTTCTTATCAATTACAAATTCATAGGCCTTCAGCTCAGAGAAGACTTGTTGGTAAGGCATTGAACTAATGTTCTTGGTGTTTTCAATCACCACTGCATGAATATCTCATTTCTTAGACAGACCTCTAAGAATTTTCAATGCAACTTCTCTATGTGAATATTTCTTTCCAAGTGCATTTAGATCATTCATGATGCTAGTGAATCTGACTTCCAATTTGTCTATTGATTCACCATCATCCATTTCAAAACTATCAAACTTTCCAATTGCCACTGAAAGTTTGTTTTCTTTTATATGATCTGTGCCTTGGCACATAACAACTAGTGTATCTCAAATCTCTTTAGCAGTATTACAGTGAGAGATCATTCCCATAACACCATCATCAATTGTACTGTATAGTGTGTCTTTTGCAATGTAGTCTAGATTGACTAACTTTCTCTCCTCAGGAGTCAGTTGGTAATCAGACTTAGGAAATTATGCTCTAGGATCAATTCTCTCATCTTCTGTTCCTCTGGGATTCACCACAGTAAACTGGAATGGTCCTTGAGAGACCACTCTCCACATACGCTCATGTTTGGAATACAGATGAGCCTGCATTCTCAGTCTCCATAGGTCATAGTTCTCCACTGAGAACATGAGAAGTTTTTTAGAAGACATTTTTCTGATCTTTTGAAAAGTAAAAAAAATTTCAGCAAATAAGATCAGTTCAGATAGACCACAAGTATTTTTGAAAATAAAACTTTGGTCAACACAGCAGGTGGTCAAGTTGAACCACTTGCTCTGATACCACTTGTTGGTCCCAGTGTAAACGAGTCTTACACGTGTATGGGGGGAATACAAGTGTTCAAGGTTTTTTTAAACTTTTTTTCTCGAGGTCATCTTGGGTCGATATAGTCCTCAAGATTAGGTTCGAGAAGCACAGATCGCTCTCGAGTCAAAGTCTCATCGAGACAAAGGATCCCGAAATCGCTTTCAGATACCTCGATAATCCCAACCGAGTCCTCGAGTGTCGAGATCCCGAGTTGCTTGGATCGATAACTAACTTATCAATCCTCGGAAGATAGTTCAGTTTGATAACTATCCGTTCTAGCTACTCACCGTCTTGGAATGGTTGGCCTTAGATTATACTCGTTTTAAGCTTTGCTGAAAACCTTCCCTTAATTGAAATAGTGATTAGGCTGTGATTCACTTATACAACTTCAAAGGATTGATTCCAACCGAATATCGATGAAAAGTATGCTTTCAAAACAAGTTAATGCATCGATTAAAAATGTAGATAAAGGAAAGTAATAAAGAACACAACAATTATAGTGGTTCAGAGACTCAAGCTCCTACGTCCACTCTCCCTGACTCTTCAGAGAAATTCACTATCAACTTCTGAGCTTTCTGACTACCTCGTAGTTTGCTTACTCAACTCGGCCCTGAGTTTTCTGACTACTCCGCGTAGTTTACTTACTCAACCCGACCTTGAGTTTTCTGACTACCTCCGTAGTTTACTTACTCAATCACACACAAGTTTTCAGACTACCCCTGTAGCTTACTAACTTTTCCTCTAGAGTTTTCTGACTACTTCGCGTAGTTTACTTACTCTTTACAACTCTTCTAACCAACAAACACACTCCAACTACCTTCTCAAGGGTTTGGGGTTTCTCGGTTGGTTTCCAACTAGGATGAGATATCCTTTACAATGAAGCACAATGCAAAGGGTTAGGATATCTCGACTAAGCTTTGGATAAATCTTATCAAGCTAGGCTTAGTATAGTGAGCTCTCTTCAATATCGAAGCACTTGGGAAATTCTAAGTTTTTCGAGTGCTTTAACTTTTGCAAGAATAAGTTTGAGCTCTTGAGTTGCGTATAAATTTCCCGTAACCTTACAATGTAGAGGGTCACCAGTATTTATAGGAATACACCAAGGTCACTTTTGAAAACTATCCGTTGGAGAGATAGCTTCGTGAGTTCCCTCTTGTGGTCTATGAAACGACTATATTTAGGGTTTGAAACTCCCTAACACGTTTTAGGTAATAGCTTTTCATGTAGCCGGTCTTCACTTTTTGCAGTCTGGAACTTTTGTACATCTGACATCTTTTTTCAATGACACATCCTTTGTCGATGTCGAGATGGTACAATGTCGTCTTCCTCTTTATGACTTTTTGTCTCCGGTTAAAGGTAGACACCTTCAACGACTCTTTTGGTTACAAACTCTGAGTTTGATATAACCTTAACAACACTTCCGACTTAGTTCCTTTTATCGCATTTGAATGTCTTGGCAATATCTAACTTCTTAAGGAATCGCGATCTTCTCGATTGCATCCTTTAGATAGATATTATCGATTACCTCGGAACACTCGAGTTCATCTTGAGCATTCAAGATATTATGCGAAGTCTTCGATAATTCTTGTGCCTTGATCTTTTGATCTTGATTCTTGATCTTGATCTTACGTGTCTTGAGTCTTCTGAGTCTTCAGGGTCTTCTGAGTCTTTAGGGTCTTCTGAATCTTTGTAGTTTATCTTGACCGATGTCTTCGAAGTCTTCGTCTTTGAAGTCTTGATTACTCAAGATCATCTCGAAGTCTTGATATCTCGATTTCCTCCTAAAACTTGGATACTTGAAACATATCGAGTTCTCCGAGTCTTGAAACCTATCCTAAACTATATCTCGCTGACTATACATTTTGCAGATAACATCCTGAATACTCTAAAACTGAATCCTGACTCAACTATCAAGATCATTCTGAACATGTCATACTTAGGGGTTTTGGGATCTTAATCAAAATCATATATCTTTATTAAATTCATCTCCCAACACATGTCGTCAAGGCCTCCCTCCCCGGAGGAAATACCAGGGGAAAAACCCAATTAGGGGGGCAACTCGGTCTCAACCAGGCCATCTCGGCCGCTAAGGCCAACCCTCCCCCAAAAGGAGCGGCAAATAGAGCCTGCCGCACAGACGGGCAAGAGGTCTCAGTTTTTCACTGACTAGGAGATAACCGGTCACCCAACTCGGTCTTCGATCGCTTGGGCGGACATCTGGCGCAGAAAAAATGTGTCCCTGCAGAAGATGAGGCCGATTCCCATCAGATGGTCATGTTCGAAGCGGGCGACCATCAAAAGAAATACCGGAATGAACCACGCATCTCAGTGTTGAGTTGGCTCAGCTCCAGCGACCATCGTGTGGAACGTGCCCGGGCAAACTGACAAGAAGCTGAGCTCGTCGCCATAAGGCAGACGATCAAGGCCCTTCAGGAAGGATGGACAGTCAACCAGTCCCCGCCGGACAGGCGGACAATCTGGCGCTCCCTTTATCGCCGCTCAGCGCAACCATTGCGGCCGCCCCCACCCAGGCTAAAATCAACACCGTCTCAATCGATCGATACGGTGGAGACTCTGATCCAAGGACGCACCTCGCTAAATATAACTCGTACATGACATCCGTAGGAGCGTCCGACGTGACCATGTGCCGACTCTTTTCCCTCACGCTGAACGAGCAGGCACACAAGGGGTACACGTCCATTGCCCCCCAGTCTATCAACTCCTTTGAACAGCTGGGCTGGCTATTCATGGGACATTTCGTGGCCATGGCGCCCAAACCCTCAGGGAAATAGCGGCTGGCGAACATCGAGCAAGGCGACGACAAGACAGACAGGGCCTACCTCGAAAGGTTTGATCGGCTCATCTTGGATGGAGAATCAGTGGGCGACGAAGCCAAGCTACTAGGTGCAATCACCGGGCTGAAGAAGGGAACTAAGCTCTGGCGAAATGTCATCGCCAACTATCCAGCAACTTACGCGGAGTTTAGAACCCGCGCAAGCGACATCATCAACACCATGGAACTCTTGGCGGCCAGGATGGGAGAGGGAAAGAAATCTGCACCCCCAAAGGTGAGCAAGAAACCAGGGCAATACAAGACCCCAGGCAACTTCAAGCCGTTTGAAGATCCAGTGGCGGTCAAACTGATAGATGCCTTCGGTGTATCCCCCGGATACATCTTCACTCAGATCAAGGACAAACGATTGCTCGGTGACCCCCGCCCCATCAAAAGGAGTGATGGTAGGCATAGCCCGGGGAAGTATTGCCACTATCACGAAATGGTCACAACACCAACGAATGTCGTGACCTCCTGAAATAACTCTGGAAGCTCTATGAGGACGGAATGCTGCATGAACACATCCAGCGGCCTCAAAACAAAGATAACCGTACTCGCGATAATGCACAGTCTCAGCAACATGAGGTCGCCAAGAAACAAGGAGAGCAGAAGACTGGTCGACAAGCACCCCCCATGCCAGAACACAGCAGCGAGAGGGTACTCCATACCATGTCGCCACTCGGGGCAGTAGGTGGTCTCTCCGCGTGCACCTCACTATCAAAGAGACGCCAGAAAGCCAAACTGGGGGAAATGGCCAACACGGTCTGGTTGTGTCTACCAGTCAATGCCACCGCACAAGAAAGCAGTCGGATCCAATTCGGCGAACAGGACAAGGCGGGCATCGTATACCCAAATGCCGACCCCCTGGTCATATCGGCTAAAATCATGGGGGTGACTATCAAACGACTACTGGTCGACAGTGGAGCCTTCTGCAACATACTGTTCAAGAAAACTTTCGACGAGCTCGGCGACTATCATAGTTATCTCGAGCCAAGCGAACATCTGGTAAGGGGTTTTGGCTACACCACCGTGAAGCCCCATGGGATCATACGGCTAGCTGTAGATCTAGTCTCCACTATAGATAAGGCCACAAAACTTTGTGATTTCCTTGTAATTGACCTGCTGTCGACCTTAATGGTTTCCTCGGCAGGCCTTTCGAGCATGAATTCGAGGCTACGTCCTCCACTTACTATTTCTGTGTAAAATTCCCCACTTTAGATGGGGTGGTCGACACCGTTAAGGGCGATCAGCTTGATGCGAGAGGATGCTCAATTTATATCTGGTCTCATTTAAATTATAGCATACAAGAAATAGAAAATAATCAAATAATCCCAATGGAAATCGACCAGAATGAACAAATAGGCGAGGATTTAGAACCAAGACTTGGACCCAAACCACACAAGTTCATCGTCCAAGGAACAATCGATGATCCGAGGAGAGACCAACATCGAGAAACACCGGACGAGGAGCTCGAAAAAGTCAACATGGATCCAACTCGACAGGATTTGGAAGTCATAATCGGCTCTAGAATCTCGTCGGAGTTAAGAGAACAGCTGGTCGACTTCCTCAAAGGGAAACTAGATGTATTCACTTGGTCCCACTAGGATATGGTAGGAATCGACCTTGAGGTTGCCTGCCATCAACTCAACATTGACCCTAGAAAAAAACCGGTCGCACAAAAAAGGTGGAAATTTGGGCCCGAAAAATATACCGCGTTGGCCGAGGAGGTGAAGAAACTGCTCGACAACGAGTTAATCATCCAAGCCGACCAACCCCAATGGGTGTCCAATGTCGTCCTGGTCAAGAAAACTAATGGGACGTGGAGACTATGCATCGACTTCACCGATTTGAACGAAGCATGTCCCAAAGACTTCTTCCCCATGCCACACATCGACCATCTGATCGATAACACAGCCGGACACGAAATGATGTCCTTCATGGACGCATTAGCAGGTTACCATCAAATATCCATGCACAAAGACGACCAACAACATACCTCCTTCCTCACCGAGAAGAATATGTATTGTTGGAAAAGAATGCCATTCGGCCTCAAAAATGCCTGGGCTACGTACCAGCGATTAGTAAACCAAATGTTCGCGAAGGAAATCGGGAAATCCATGGAGGTATACGTAGATGATATAGTGGTCAAGATTCTGAAAAAAGAAGATCATCTTGCCGACCTAACTCGTGCATTCAGCATCTTGAGGAAGTTTAACATGAAGCTCAACCTGAAGAAATGCAACTTCGGCGTGGAGTCAGGCAAATTCCTTGGCCACCTGGTCAGCAAGCGGGGAATAGAGGTCAATCCAACTAAAATTAAGGCGATACTAGAGATGGGCAGCCCACGAAACCCAAAGGAAGTCCAGAAGCTCGCAGGAAGCCTGGCAGCCCTCAGCAGGTTCATATCTCGCATGGGAGACAGGTGCAAACCCTTCTTCGACACACTGAAGAAGGCAAAAAATGATTTCCAGTGGACAGAGGAGGCCTAGGAAGCCCTAGACGGTATCAAGAAGTACCTGGCCAACCTAAAAATACTGGCCAAACCCATCCCCGAGGAGAAGCTCTTCCTTTACCTGGCCGCCTCCGAAATAGCCTTAAGTTTGGTCCTAGTACGAGCCGAAGGGCAAGACTACCTGCCAATCTACTATGTAAGCCAGGCACTCAATGAGGCAGAACGAAGGTATCCTCCCCTCGAGAAGCTCGCTTACGCCCTTGTAATGAGCATAAGAAAGCTACGGCCGTACTTTTTCGACCACCAGGTGGAAGTATTGACCTCATTGCCCCTAAGGAATGCACTACATCGTCCCGATACGGTAGGGCGATGCATGAAGTGGGCGATCGAAGTCGGCCAGTTCGGTGTCACATACGCCCCACGAACGACCATCAAGGCACAAGCCTTGGCCGATTTCATGGTGGAACTCACTTTTCCAATGGCCGCCCAGGAAGCTCTAGTAGGGCCCCCATGGGAGCTCTACATAGATGGGTCCACCATTCAAACCCGAGCCTGGGCGAGAACAATCCTGACTAGCCCGGACGGTCATTCCTTCCAGACAATAAAGCAGAATACGAGGCCCTAATTGGAGGGCTGGAAATGGCGATGGCCATGGGAGTAAGAAGGCTGAAAATACATACCAACTCGCAACAGGTCGCATGTCAAGTGTTGGGGGAGTATGAGGTTCGATGCGAGCGAATGTCCGCATACCAAGAAGTCATCCGCAGCATACTCGAAAGGTTCGACCAAGTTTACGTGGAACTGATACCCAGGAACGCGAATTCCCAGGCAGATGCTTTAGCCAGGCTAGCAACATCAGAAGGGCCAGCGGATATGAGAGATATCACCATCACGAAACTAACCTCCCCATCCACAACACACTCCCTGGTCGCCCTCACCGACCCGATGGACGTCGACCACGAGGATTGGAGGACACCAATATTCGAATATCTAAAGACAGGACACCTGCCCGACAATGGGGTCGACGTCCGGTGGTTGCAAATGAGAGCAGCAAGGTATGTGATGGTCGACGACAACTTGTACAAGCGAGGTTTCAGCATCCCGCTACTCAAATGCGTGACAAGGGCCGAGGGGCAAACCATCCTGAGAGAAATCCACGAGGGCATTTTCGGAAACCACACGGGAGGCCAATCCCTAGCCCACAAAACCATCCGACAAGGATATTTCTGGCCACCTCTAAAGAGGGACGCCCTTGAATACGCAAAGACATGCCACCGATGTCAAATATTCGCCCCCTCGATCAAGATGTCCCCAGAAAAGTTAACCAGCATCCTAAGTCTATGGCCTTTCGCAAAATGGGGGATCGACATCATCGGGCCCCTGCCCACTGCCCCAGGTACCGTGCGGTTCGCCCTCGTCTCAGTCGATTACTTCACAAAGTGGGTAGAAGCCGATGCCCTCGCAAAGATCGACCAGGATAGCGTGATAAAATTCATATGGAAAAACATCATTTGTCGCTTCGGTCTCCCGCAAGCAATCGTGTCTGATAACGGAAAGCAATTCGACGGACTCAAGATCGACGCGTTCTTCAGGAAATAGAAGATAACAAAGCTCTTCTCCACCCCTTACCATCCTCAATCCAACTGGCAAGTCGAGGCGATCAACAAAATTATCAAACATACACTGAAAGCACGACTTGAAGGAGGAAAAGGCAGGTGGGCAAGCGAACTGCCCGAGGTATTTTGGTCATACATGATAACCTACAGAACTTCCACAGGAGAAACACCCAACTCCCTCGCATTTGGAGCAGAAGCGGTAATACCAGCGGAAGTCGCCATACCGAGCCACCGAATAAGCAACAAAGCCTCAAATGACAATGACATGGCTATGAAGACTAGTTTGGACCTGCTGGAGGAGAAAAGGATAGAGGTTAACCTGAGAAATGCCTGCTACAAACGTCAGAGTGAAAAATACTACAACTCAAAGGTCAAGCTCCGACAGTTCAAGAAAGGCGATCTCATCCTGAAAAAGGTACTCGGGGTACCCAAAGGAGCGTTCGGCCCCATCTGGGAGGGGCCATTCAGAATATCCAGGTGCTTGGTGAGCGGGGCATACGAGATCGAAGACCCGGACGGCACGCCGGCGCAATACCCGTGGAACGCGGCCCACCTCAAGAAGTACTATCAGTAAGGGCCAGTTAAGAGCCCGCCTACTAGTTTGCCTATTAAAACTTTGTAATAGTTCGATAGTTTTCAGTCAAAATATTTTATGAAAAGTTGCATTTTTGGATTTCCTCGCAAGTTTTTAGAATAAGTCGTCTAAGAACCGCCCCAGAAACGACATAGACGACGAAGGTCAAGTCGTTTGTGATGGTCGCCAAGTCGACCACCTACGACAGAAAGCATCACTTGGAACCCGCGTCCACAAAGTCATCATTGCATTGGCCGCCAGCCAAGGCATGACGGTCTTTTTAAAAAGACAACACCATAACACGACTAAGCCAAAGTTTAGACACATCGCATAAGATAAGACGATCAAAACACAGTACATTAACATCGTACCGTATTTAAACGGCGGTTAGGACACAGGCAAGACACATAGTCGCCGGTGCATGTCCAAAGTTTGCAAGACCGACTTTCTAAGAAATAAAGTAAGAAACAAGTACGTAAATGATTGGAAATGACAAATTCAGAGGATCAATCCATTCATTAGAATAAAAAGGCATAAGGGTCATTTACAAAGATTATACCCCGAAGGGCCGAGCAGCATACATGTGAAAATAGAAAAGAAAAGACAGAAAAGAAAAATAACATCTTCCCAGATGCCCTCAGAAAAAGAAAGGGGGGTCCTAAACACCATCCCCCGACCTATCCGTCACAACCTGGTCGCCCGCTCGATCCTCGCTCCCAACAACCTCGCCACCCGGTGCGGCCGCCATCGCACCATTGCCGACAACTATCTCCGCTGGGGGCACGGGAGATGCCTCAAGGTCGACATGCACCTCCCTGGGGGATCCCTAGTGGTTGGAACCCCTGCCCGACCGCACCGGCCTACTCTCTGGGGCCAGAAATGACAGATCAATGCCAAAATCTACCAAGTCCGCCACAGGGAGAACCACGTCGACCTCGGGCGGGCAATCAGCAACAAAGGCCTTGAAATCCTCCACGAGCACGGAATGGTCGGAGGAGGGATCACTATGGTAAATGGCAGGAGGACATCAAGATAGCAAACCTCGATGTAGGAGAAGATCCCCGATCTTGGCGTAATCGCCGGCAACACGGAGGGAAGCCTCTTTCGACATCTAGAGCTCGAGCTCTCCGACCTTGGCTTCATAGTCCACCGCCAAGGCGTGGGACTCATCCAACTGATGAGTAACCTCTTCGACCCGGCCCAGCAATGTTACCAGCTCGAGGCGGTGCGAATCGACTTCAGCGCGCCGTTTCGTGTTCACCTCTGCCACCTGGAAGGCTAGCTCAGACGACCGCTCCCGCGCAGCCTTCAAGTCGACTTCCATTCGAGACATGGCCGCGGCCGCCTCCTCCAACTTCTTCTTCTGCTCATCGAGGGCCGAGCAGGAGGTCTCTAAGTCTTGATCATTCTGCTCGACGACCCGCTCGAGGAACGTGACCGTTTTCGGAGAATAGATCAGAGCGGTGTACAAGTTGTTATCCTTGCTGTTTGAAGAAGCGGCGTGGTGGTCGTCCAGAGACCAACACCGGGGCACGTCTTGCATGGAGTGCCACATGTACCGAGGTTAGGATGGGCGGCGAGGATGGGCTCCCGCTGGGAAGCACTCCCACCCCCGGAGGCGCGAGGGGAATGGTCGTCCGTGCGGCCACGCTTACGTGTGGGGGAGCCCTCCGAACGGGATGGGCGAGCACCTTCTCGCCCCCCTTGGCCTTCCTTTTATCCTTCGAGCGATCCACCCGGGAGGACCCTCCTGTCTCCACCGTGCCCCCTGGCGAGGCGTGGGCCATGACCCAATCCCAGAGAAGTTGAGTCTTGGGATTCCGCGGGAGGCCATTTGTCAAAGCGATCAGGGCGATCGCTTGGACGGGTATGCAAGGAGCTACAAGAAAGCGCATTTAACATTTAAAAGGGGGAATCCTAAGGGGGTTCAAACAAAGTTTTCCATAAGAGACTCACGAAGGCGACCGGTCTCGCGAGGGTACTTTTGTAGCCCTCCCCACAACCTCTCGGAGGGAGAGTTATAGAGTTCAACGTGTCGTTCCTCCCAAGGATGGTCGAAAGCAATTGAAAGCGATCTCAAGTCCTGGGTTCAAAATGGCTCTCGTCAGCAACGAATAAACCTGCAAGAGAGACAAGGGAAATTAGATCAGTACGGAGATGCTCGACACCTCCACAGGAATGGACCTTACGAGGAGCCCGCTCTTGGAAGTCGGTGGGTATAGGAATCTCCGAAACAGAACCCGGGGAGGCGCTTTGCCAATCTCATACAAACCACCACCGAGTGCGGTTTTGACCTTGTTGACTATTCCCCACACAATCCGCCGGCCAGGACGATTCTTCAATGCGTAATGACCCTCCTGGCCATGTTGGGCGACCAACGACCAAAAGTAGTTCACCTCCATTAGCGTGGATAATCGATAAAGGCCAGCCTGGCCGAGCACCGTCAGAGTCGCCAGAAGGTAACTCCACCCGTTCGGAGTAATCTGCACCGGGGCAACGTGCCAGGCACCCAGAAGATGAGAGATCGCCGGGTGGAGTGGGAATCGAAGTCCGACATCCATGACCGCCTCGTGAATGGCGATCATACCCTCTGGGGGCTGGTTAGCCCTCTCAGACTCATCCGGGCGATAGAAAAACACGTCGCACGGAGTCTCAAATTGGCGATGAGCTACATCCAGATCAGCCTCCGACATTGTGGAGCGGTATTCTTGTCATTTATGAAAAATCTGGACTTGGTCGCAGCACAGACTATGGGACGAAGTGGTCGACAGAGGTGGAACCTAGCCCGATAGGCTCGA
Source organism: Stenogyne calaminthoides (assembly GCA_037126765.1). NCBI lineage: Eukaryota > Viridiplantae > Streptophyta > Magnoliopsida > Lamiales > Lamiaceae > Stenogyne > Stenogyne calaminthoides. The sequence continues at coordinate 44,799,609 of JBBCBC010000006.1, forward strand.
TAATCAAAAAAGTCGGGATGGTCTTGGTCGCGGCGAGCAGAGGTCTCCGGCTCCTCAGGAGGGCCGCCCCGAGGGTCTCCCACTCCCCGCTCCGGCGTAAGAACCACCAGATCCTCGAGGGGACCAAATACCTCTAGATCAATCGGAGAGTTTCCCCGGGCTGGACGAGAAAGGCCCATGCCGCTGGATTGAACCCCTCCGCTCGACGCTCCGGCCAATAAAACCTCCCTCACCGGGGAATCCGACCCCGATGAAACAGTGAAGGAGGGCTGGGCTCCCACCCCACCTGACACAGATGGCCACCGGGGGGCATAGACATTGTGCTAGAAGTAGAAGAGAAGAGAAGGAAGGGTTGCACTTACCAGTTGGCCGTACAAAGCACCGGAGGATGAAAGCTTGCAGAGAAACACTCGAAGAAGCAAAATCCCAAAAATCAAAGACGAAGAGATCTATTTATAAGAAGGGGCAGGGACTCGAATGTAAATATTAATTAAAAAAGGGGGAGAATCTGCTAAATCCCGAGAATAGCGGGGACGTGACGGTTACGCGCCATCATGACCTGCAGGAGTCATGTCATCGTCTTCCTTCTCGAGGCAACAGTTGAACTTACTCGGGCCCATAGACGGACGTTGCCCTAGGTGACCATGAAGTACGAACCAGGTCGACCAGCGACCATCTCGCTAGCGACCTGGGGGCAATTGTAGTGGCCTCGCCACGACAAGGCGATCACTCCAGGGCGACCATCGGAGTCGGCGATCAAGTTATAGCGAGCACCTCGGGAACGACCATCCATGCCTGGTCGCCCCAGTCCAACGACTTTCCCGTAGAGAATGGGCTGAATTATGGGATAAGATCGCGTTATATTTATGGAGGCAGATATTCAGGGCATAACAAGGGAAAGTCCAGCTACGGACGAGATTGGCGCCGAAAAGGAAGGAGTTTGTTATCCAGTGAGCGGGAAACCCTAGAAGGCCGAGATCACTCGGCCCATGAAGAAAGCTAACCTACTTCGTAGTCTATAAATACACATTGTAATGCGTATTAGAGGAAGGAGAAAAACTTAGTACTTAGGCAGATACATATTAATGAAATTCCTGACTTGGTATTGCCCCCGGTCTTAGTCAGATTTGACGAACCGGGTCACCAAATCTATCTCTTTTTCCTGTTTGTGTTTATTGTTTTCCGTTGTGAGTGATTGTTCATACGTTCAGACGATTCCAGCTATAACAATTGCTCAAGGCTTCACATAGATTCTGAGCACCGATTTCAACCAAACTTTCAGTCCAATGGTAAAGACGGCTACAGTCAAGAGACTGACTTACATGTTTGTACCCCCAATTTCAAATTAATTCTTTTAATGCATATATCATAAAAAAAATCTTTCCCAAATTTAAATTACCATCTTGCCATTAAATTTTTAAATCTACTTGGTCAGAGTATCAGAAACTAGAAACTCGAACCTCATTTCCTTCCTTAAGTTTTAGGTTTTTTTTTTTTGTCTTTTATCAATTCGTAGATACAATTATTATTTAATTAAATTATTTATTTATTTGATGGTAATTGTATATAGATTAGGGCTTGTAATATTTTTCTATGTAATATGTATATGAAATTGATTGTGGTAAATTTTTTATTTGATGGTATTTGTTGATAGATGAAATAAATTGATTTGATGATATTTGTTGATAAATTAGGGTTTGTAATATAATTAGAAAATGAGGGAAGAAACAGTAATGATGATACAGGTTGATAGATTCCTGCTTGTAATTTGTATTACTATTTTAATTAGGAAATAATGGATTAAACACAAAAATCAAAGAAAGCACGAGCAATGGAAAAAAACCCGATCTTTGATATTTCATGCTTAAGAAAATGAAATCTCAAGGGACTTTTTGCTCTTCATCGAGAGATAATGAAGTTCCTTCCAATGTTTGCGTACAAATATCATTAAAAAGTGTGTCTTTTCTGAACCTAGGTTCAAGTGACTCTCTTTTTTTACTGCACTAATATGTATATGTATTGTCATTGCTCATGTTTTAAAAATGTTTGATTTTTAGAGATTTTTAAACGGTGACACTTTGTATGCATAACAATGATAGCACGTATGCACAACAGTGATACTAAAAAAAAAAAAAAGTTAACGTGAACTCGAGTGTACATAAGTTTTTGTCATTTCTAAATTATCTATCAATCGTACCCCTAGTTTTATAATGTCAGGGCCGCCACTGGCTATAGTTCTGGTTATATTGGCACTTTAGGTAAAAAATTAAGTGGTTTCTTCATCAACTCGATGTCAAAAACGTGTTCTTGAATGGTATTCTTTATAAACCAATTTTTATGGCTCAACCTCCTGGCTTTGTGGATCCTCAGTTTCCTGATCGCATTTGTTGTTTGAAGAAAACACTTTAGGGTCTCCGACAGGCTCCTCTAGCCTGGTTCAGCGCTTTTAGTGCGCTTCTGATGAGCCTCAATTAATATATGTGTTAGTCATTTAGATTCCTCTCATTTTTATCTCCATAGAGGTACCTCATTTAAATAAATGTACATGTGGTGCAAATCAAAATGGTGTAACATAAGATGTAACACTATTGTGTGACAGAATATCCAGACTCATGCACACATATTAAGAAAATTATTGAATTTCTATTATACCCTTAGTTAATTACTTTAAAATTCTACACAAGACCTTTTTTTTCCAGAAAGCAAATTCTACACAAGACTTTAAAAACTATTACTTCCTCCGTCCACCAATCTTATGCCTGATTGATGTGGCACATGTTTTAAAAAAATGTAGATAAAGTAGATAAAACAAGGGTATTGTGGGGTCCCACTTTGCCAAAAATGAGCTAAGACAACGGGAAATCCCCGTTGTCGTGGCTGTTTTTCGCCCGTTGTTGATGCTGGTGTTGTCGTAGGTTCGGACTTTTGACAACGAGAAATCCCCGTTGTCGAAAGTGTTTTTTACAACGGTTAATAACCGTTGTCGATTTTTTGAACTGTTGTTGAAAGTATTTACAACAACGGTTAATAACCATTGTCGTTTCTTTTAAACCGTTGTAGTAGCACCTAACAACAGTTTATGACAGTTGTCGTTTCTACTAAAAAGCGTTGTGGTACCCCAATAACAATGGTTTATATCTGTTGTTATAGATTTTTTTTTCTTTTTTTTTTACAATATACAATTTTATGTAATTTTAAATTCTAACAAGATTATCAACAATATATCATAAAATTCCAACTAATAGTAATATATAAGAAAACATCAAATACAATCATTATTCATCAAGTACAAATTCTTGATGTTTTGTTCAAGTAAAGTTAAAAATTAATTCGATAATGTAACTAATGAAAATAAAACAAAATCAAAGAACCTAGCTACTAATTCCAACATCGTCTCTTCCATCTTCTTTCTTCCATCTCTCAGATCAAGCAATTCGTACAAAATTAGTTCAAAAAAAATTGTTGGACAGCATTGGCATGGTAGAAAGAAAACGAAGGATGTACTATATGTTCTAGAATTAGCATAATTAAAAGAACCAAACAATAGTGTTTAAGTACTGCAAATATATAAAATGAAATATTAGTACTTCCATGCACTAGAATTAGCATAATAGAAATAAAACCAAACAAGTGTTAACAAAAGAGAGGGAAAGTATACTATAAATCACCATCCATTTCAATGATCAGAAAATAATGTTTAAGAACTGCAAATATATTAAGTAAATATAGCACTTTTCCTCCCCTTTCTCCAAAATAGATAGGTTTTAGATTATAGTCATGTTTGCTAGAACTGACTTTTGTAGTTGCTTTGAATCAAGTTCTACTTATGCTTCCAGCTGCAACTTTGAATCAACTGCTTTTCTTTTTTCAGTTTCTACACAAACATGAACTGAAATTTTAAGCTACATGCTTCCAACTGATTTCAGTTTCAGGTTTCAGTTTGAAGAAGATTTAAGAAATTTTAAAATATAGAGCAGCCAAAATGTTAATCCACATTTAACGTTGATAATCTACAAACAGTATGATATGTGATCTCAAACATAAGATCATAGATTCATATTAGTGGCACTAGATTGACAAACAAGCCTTTAGCAACAATAGTTGTAGTTAACTTGCCATTTAGATATTGTACTTGTATATGAAATGAAAAAATAGGACATCTCGTAACAGATATTAAATATCATTATTGCAATGGTAGAAATAAAGTCTAACTAGCTAGCAATAGCAAAAGTTGAGATTTGTTACCTGTTTCTTTTCATCATAAGAATACCTCCATTAATAAACCCTTAGTCAATAAGTCCAATAGCAATTCCTATCAATATTAGCCTTGTAAGCATTTTCTTCGCTTTCCCTAAGTCAGGGCTAGAATCTACAAGTAGAAACATCAGCTATTAGGAAGTCCATATAGTTGTTTCATCAATGTCCAAAGGAAGATGAAACATATACAATGTGAAAGAAGTTAACAAACAACTATACCATGAATATGCAATTCATCATAGGATTCTTTGAACACTTCAGTAGTTAAAAAATCAGCTCTTCACCACTAATAGGTTAAAGGAAGGGGAATCGGGGTATGCCAATGTCTTTCTTATTTCTTGGCAAATTCTTTGAATAAAAATATCTAGCAAAAATCTAGATATTTATCTAAGCTTGTTCTAGACCACTGCTGGACAAAACTCTCATCAGCTAGAACAAATTAACTAAAAGGGAATGGTCATTTTGGAGTTTTTTTCGATAAAATTAAGAAGTTGTGGTGCGGTCTGTTCCGATAATCTAAAGACAAGCTTAGATACATTGTATACTTGGTCAGAGAGTGGACCTCGTCTCAAAGTTCATTAATCAAGTACATATACTTAGGCTTCAAATTTCCTTCCAACAATAACAAAAAAACCTGCAGTGTCAACACCATTATAATCAATTGAAGGTGAAAAGATTACCAATATGAAAATTATGCTTAATAATAATTACACAACATGATCAACTGATTTTCATTCATCTTCCACCGTCTATCAAACAAGTAAATATGAGGTTGCCTCATATAGTCTCTAACTTGCTTGAAGTGTGGTATTAGAATTTTGAAAACAAAACATACCTCTATTTTGTAGCTTGATTAAACAAAAGTGAACTGTGGAGGCAATTGAGACAAAGATACTTGAAAAGAGTCTCAATCAAAGGATACTGCTCACACTACAAGCTGCAAATTTATTTTTTTCATATCATTATGTAGATGAAATTTTTTTTTGGATAAAATTTAACCACTAAGACAATGTAAATATCAGATCATTCAAGATCAAAGTCCAAGTAATGTGTCATGTCCAGTATCTGTTCTTCGTCCTAAGAAAAAATGCTACTTTCCAAGAGAAAATTGGACAATATTCTATTGATGTGACTGAGAAGATATATTGAAAAGCAAAAAATTTAGCATTAGTTTCCACTAAAATAACTACATACGCAGACCATAGTTGTTTTCTGTAAACTAAAGTTAATTTATGCCTCCAACATCTATGCAGGCAGAGCAAATTAGAGTTCACAAAATAAGATTCAAAGGAAAACCATCATGTGTTCAAGTAAAGAACATAATCTAGGAAGTCGACTAACTTTAAATGGCAAATCAATTTCTTGAAAAAGGGAAAAAAAAAAAAGCAAGGCACATAAATTTAAAGTTAAAAGGCAGAGAATACACATATACACATAGGTATCGACTTAGATCAAATTAAAAGAGAAGCTTATATTAATTTAAAAAAACTTACTATATAAAATATAATGATGCGAGAGCTGGGGAAGGGTGTGACCAGAGGTGCGGGTGTCCGACGCCTTGCCCTGGTGGGAGCACCTGTCGGTACGAAAAAGCGCAGAGCGCGATGGGGCACCAGCAGTGCTCCTGCGGGAATCACTGCAGTTGCCACCCCTGTACCTGTTCTGATAGTGCAGAAATCAAGGGGACGGGAAAGGCCTTCTGCAAGTGCGGTCCTGCCTGCAATTGTGCTACCTGTAAAGCCTGATATGTCCAAATGGCCGGCCAACACACTTTAGAAAATGTAATTAAGCAGCTAGCTAGTGCATATCCCTCTTCCTTACTTGTATATCTATCTATGTAATTAATATGTTTGGTGAATCATGGGTTTAATTTGCGTGTAAGCTATATTTCTTTTTATCATACTCTTATCTTTCACATGGCTTTCTTAGGAAAGAAATATACAATTCCCTCAAATTACAAGTCAAAGAAGAACTAGTAAGCTCACAAATTGTCTTGCCAAAAAGTTTTGTCCATCAACTTGCTTATACAATCCTTGCTCAATTTCTAAAACATCAATAGATTTGTGATTTTGCTCTAAAGAAATGGAGATCTTCATATTATGAGGTTATAAATCAACCAATCAACGAAGAACAAAGAACACATCACACCGGGGCAAAACATCAACTAAACTCAGAAAAGCAAAAGTAGGAACCTAAAAACTCCAATCTAAACACCACTATCAAACCACCTATTTGTTGACTGAAATTAGGGCTTTAGACAAATTAAGTTTGAAATTAGGGCTCTTACCTGATGAGCAATGGGAGGAGAAAGTGAGTAGCGAGTGAAACGACGCCTGAAATTCCAGACGGCAGTGAGTGGAATGGAGAAGGCAAACGGGATGAGTGGGATGGAGAAGGCAAATGGCATTGACGCGCGAAAAAGCAGCGAACAACGGCGGTGAGCGGCGGACGACGGCTGTGAGCGGCGGATGGCGGCGGTGAGCGGCGGACGGCGAATTGCGTAGAGGAGAAGAGAAATTGAGTCCTAGCGGCTTCAGTTCAATTTCTCTGTTCCAAAATTATTCCACCTCCTGGATCTTGGATTTTTAACACATGGACCCAGGATTATAGTGGTCCATTGGATATTTTTGTCAATTTCACATGTCATTAATCTATGGAATAAATAGTGGAACATTATTTTTGGAACAGATGATATTGTGGCTAGCGGTTTTCCCGTTTTTTTTTTTTTTGGAAATTGGAAAAGTGGTGAAAAATTCTCTAAGCCTTCCTTTTATACCCCCAATAATTAATTTAAAAAAAGATAACAAGGAAAGACAAAGGTGGATAAAACCCGTTGTCTTTTAGCGCATTTTCCTGCATTCCTGGAACTTTCTACAACGGGTTTACCTACTACAACGAGCTTTTGACTTATGACAACGGGCAGGGTCAATACCCGTTGTCGTATCCCATTTTTGGCATAGTCCATTTATAAATAAAGTGATTATTTGTGAATGAAGTACTATGACATTTGAAATAATTAAATGGTGGTTGAGGGATAAAGATAAAGGACTGTGCATAAATGTCACATCCCAATTTTTCGTAAGCTTTTAAGGGCATTTTAAAAAGACAATTATCCAAAATTTCCATAACTAGCTAAAAATGACGCGTTTAAATTTTCAAAGTTTATAGCGAAAGCAATTAAATTCAAGACATTTTCAAAAAAGATAATTTAACCACAAGAAATTTCACTAAATTGTCTCAGTGTTAAACATAGCCCTTTAAAATAAAGTAATATAACTCAAAACGACAAAAAATGATGTCAAAACTCGAACCTCAATATTCATGTGAAATGAGAGTTATGCAATGAAATATTTTGCTTAAGTAAAAATGCTAAATGAAATCTCAAGGCAATCCACCTGCCATCCACCGCACTCCATGATTAATTAGCAAAATGTTAAAGAGATTGGAAAGAGCAAAACAACTAGCTCAGTGAGATTCCCTCACAACGTTATAATCAAATATAACACATAAATAAAATCATCAACTCACATAACATGCATAATAATAACGAGTCAAGGATTTTTTCCATCCTGAGTCGTATTGGCCAATCTGTATACGGTAGAGTTGCCCCCAAGGATCTTTTTCATAGTCCCCGCAATCTTTTCCATCGACTAACCAAATAATTCAACATAACATTTCCACGTAAATCATGTAGCAAGCAACAATTAAATTCACATGAATATTCAAAAATAACAAAACAAGTAAAAATCCCACATCAAGTCTTGATTAACCTCGTAAACATGTAAATTGGTTTGGTTTAAGGCGTAAATTCCTCGTCACCTAAAATATTAAACAATATGTCTTAGAATTATTATAATTAATAAGTAGTGAATATTTTGTATGGCAATGTTTAATACATTATTAGTGCTATAATGCATAAAAGGGGTTTGCCTATCAAGTCAGATAAACTCAAATTATTTGAAAATTAGAAAGATAAATACAGAATTAAAATATTATATTGAACACAGTAAATAATTATTGCTAATTCAAAACTAATATTCAATAACATGAACATATTTGGCTAATTAGTAAAGCACTAGTAGGGACCTTGTAAACTATTTTATATGAAAGATAAGTAGTATAAAGTTTCTGCCCAACTTTAGAAATCAATACTAGAAGGCATATGTTTGAATTTTTGTATCAATAAAATCTTTCCGGCCGTAAAGAAAATAAATAAATAATTTAAAAACATCAGCCAATACTTGTTCAATTTAAAGAAGAATTGCAATACAACAAGGCTTCGATCATTTAAAAATAAAAACATGGGTTTAGGTAGACATTGGCCAATGACCACCGATCAAATTCTTAATAATATGAATTGAATAAAGGTTTTGGCTAGTATGATTTAAAACAATTTTGGCCATCTCCAAACACTGTAATGTAAGAACGAAAACTTGGTTTATAAAATGAAGCGATGCAATGCAAGTCCTTTTTGAAACAACATTCGGTAATTTAAAGATTTAGTCCTTGTATATTAAAAATTTGAACATGATATTTTTTTAAATATAATTCAAATACTTGCATAAACTAGAGTAGAAAATTGTATTTAACAAAAGAAGGGAGTGAACGTTACTCTTTGTGTTAGGAAAAACAGAGACGCTGCGCTTCGATCTTGAGTGCAAGAGTTTATGGTGAGAAATATTTTTTGTGACTCTCTTTGTGAAAAGAAAAGAAGGACCGGTTATTTTTTTAAAAGGATTGTGGGAGAAGGCTTTTAGTTGAGAAAATCATGGAATAAGAGAAAAATATGGGATTAAGTTGGGGCCAAAGTTTATCTGTACATCTTACTATTAAAAAAAATATATGAAAAGAAGAGATAATAATCGAATAAATAGAATGTATATATGTACAAGCTTTTAAGCTTAGCCGTGTAGCACATATCTAGATAAGTCATACATTTCTTTTTTTTTAATAATTCTTTAATCTCAAATATATATATTGGACATATATATTTAATTATTCTCTTTTAATTCTTTTAAGAAATCTAATTTATAGCTTTCTTTTTAATAACGTATGGTGACTGAAAATCTTGGGTGTTACATCCTATCCCACTTAAAGAAAATTTCGTCCTCGAAATTTAAAACGTATCATGGGCAAATAATTTCGCATACTTGGCACGTATTTCATCTTCACGTTCACATGTCGCCTCATTCTCACTATGACGGTTCCACAGAAACTTGATCATTGCAATATCTTTGTTTCTTAATCTGTGAACCTTTCTCCCCAAAATAGCCAAGAACTTCTCTTCATAAGTCACACTCTGATTTATTTCTAAGGTAGAATAATTGATGATATGCTCTGGATCATGAACATACTTCCTCAACATGGAACGAGGAACACATTATGTACAACAGCAAATTCCGGAGGAAAAGCTAATCGATATGCTAAGTCACCAACTCTCTCGAGTATCTCAAATGGTCCTACGTACCTTGGCCTTAATTTTCCTCTCTTTCCAAAACGTATGTTTCCTTTAGTAGGAGAAACTTTCAAAAACACATTCTCTCCTTTATTGAACTGTAAGTCCTTCCTCCGCCTGTCTGCGTAAGATTTCTGCCTATCTTGAGCCACTTTAATCTTCTCTCTTACGTTCTCCACCACTTCAATTGTTTCCTTCAACATCTCGGGTCCTAGTAACTTTCTTTCTCCAACCTCATCCCAATACAATGGTGAGCGACACTTTCTCCCGTATAACGCCTCGTAAGGTGCCATTCCAATAGTCGACTGAAAACTATTATTATAAGCAAACTCAACCAAAAGTAAATAGTATTCCCAACTATTGTTCAACTCAAGTACGCACGTTCTCAACATATCCTCCAAAGTCTGAATCGTTCTCTCTGATTGCCCATTAGATTGTGAATGATAAGCCGTAGTGAAATTCAACTTAGTCCCCATAGCTTTATGTAAGTTCTTCCAAAATTCCGACGTAAACCGCGTATCTCTATCAGACACAATCGAAACTGGCACTCCGTGTAACCTCACAACCTCCCGGATATAGGTCTGTGCATATTGCTCCATCTTTAAAGTAGTCTTCACTGGAAGAAAATGTGCAGATTTGGTTAAACGATCCACAATAACCCAAACTGCATTGTTTCCTCTAACTGTTCTCGATAGTCCCGTAACGAAATCTATTGTTATGTGTTCCTACTTCCACTCTGGGATCTTAAGTGGTTGTAGTAATCCAGAGGGACATTGATGTTCCGCTTTTACTTGCTGACAAATCAAACACCTTTCCAAAAAAAAGCAATATCCTTCTTCATTCCACTCCACCAAAATATTCTTCGTAAGTCATGATACATCTTTGTACTACCTGGATGAGCAGCATAAGGTGTATTATGAGCTTCCTCAAATATTATCTTCTTCATCGCAACATCTCCAGGTACACAAATTCTTCCTTCATAATACAAAGCTCCATCATCTGCCACTACAAAACTTTTATCTTCCCCTTTGAGAGTACGCTCCTTCACCTTTCGCAAAAACTCATCTTGAACTGCTCCTTCTTAATCATGTCCCTCAACTTTGGTTGGACCACAAGGTTTGCTAAAACTGTAACACTTCTTGGTGCCGACACCATCTCGATCTTCATTTCAGCAGACTCTTTTATCAACTATTCTTGCTCGGTCAACATAGTTAACTCTCCTCTGGTCTTCCGACTAAGGGCATCGGCTACCACATTAGCTTTACTTGGATGGTAATGTATGGTACAATCGTAATCCTTCACTAGCTCCAACCATCATCTTTGCCTCATGTTCAACTCTTTTTGTGTGAAAATGTACTTTAGAATTTTGTGGTCCGAGTAGATCTCACATCTCCCTCCTTACAGATAGTGTCTCCAAATCTTCAGCGCATGAACAACAACAGCTAACTCCAAATCGTGAGTTGGATAATTCAATTCATGAATCTTCAATTGCCTTGAGGCGTAGGCAATGACTTTTCCACCTTGCACCAAAACACATCCAAGTCCTTATTTCGAAGCATCACTGTAGACCACAAATTCCTTGGTAGGTTTTGGAATCGTCAAAACTGGGGCTGATGTAAGTCGCCGCTTTAACTCTTGGAAGCTTTCCTCGCACTTCTCTCTCCATTCATACTTATCTTCTTTTTTTGTCAAACGCGTCATTGATGCAGCTATTCTTGAAAATCCTTCAATAAATCTTCGATAATAACTGACCAATCCTAGGAAACTACAAATCTCATGTGCATTCGTACGTCTGTACCAATCGTTAACAAATTCCACTTTTGATGGATCAACTTCAATTCCTTTAGTCATAATCACATGTCCGAGGAAGGCAACTTGCTTCAACCAAAACTCACACTTCTTGAACTTTGCGTACAATTTCTCTTTGCGAAGCGTTTCTAACACAATCCTCAAATGTTCCTCGTGTTGAGCTTCATCTCTCGAGTAAACCAGAATGTCATCAATAAATATTATGATGAATCGATCTAAGAATGGATGGAAAACTCGATTCATCAAGTCCATAAATATAGCAAGAGCATTAGTCAGTCCGAAAGGCATTACTACAAACTCGTAGTGGCCATAATGAGTTCAAAATGACGTCTTCATAGTATTACTTTCCTTGACCTTCAGTTGATGATATCCTGATTGAAGATCAATCTTGGAAAATATCTCAGCTCCTCTCAATTGATCGAACAAGTCTTCAATTCTTGGCAACAGGTAGTTGTTCTTAATCGTGAGTCGATTTAACTCTCGATAGTCAATGCACATCCTTAACGTCCCATCTTTCTTCTTCACGAATAAAACAGGTGCTCCCCATGGTGAAACACTCGGTCGTATGAATCCCAAGCCCAAGAGACCATGTATCTGAACCTTCAGCTCTTGTAACTCTTTCGGTGCCATCCTATAGGGTGCTTTCGATGTCGGTGCTGCTATAAGTATTAGATCAATAGTAAACTCCACTTGTCTGGCAAGTGGTACTACAGGTAAGTCCTCCGGGAAGACATCAAGATATTCTCGAACGATTGGTATGTCATCAGCATTCACTTCTAGTTTCTGGTCTCCCAACACATTGACTAGATAACCCTAATAATTATTCTTCCTCAACATCTTTGTCGCCTTCATTGCTCTTATCACTTGTGGCACGATTTTAGACTTTACCACAAAGAAAATAACTTCTTCTTTGCTAGGTTGGTGCACAATCACTTCTCTCTCATGACACTTAATATCAGCTTGATATTTACTAAGCAACTCCATCCCAAGAATAACATCAAAGTTTCTCATATCGAACACATATAAATCAGCTTCTAAATCATGCCCGCTCACATCAACTTTCACATTTTTAACCATCGTGCAAGTACATATTATTCAATCAGACGAAATACTTATCATTAATGGTTCTTCTACTCTTATCTCATTTACCCAGTTAATGAATGAAATCTTCGGACTCAAATAAATGTGTTACTCCAATATCTACAAGTACTAAAGTAGGAATATTTGATACTGTAAGAATACTTGTCATAGTACCTCCTCCTTGAGTCATGTTCCTATAAGGATTCGATTGTCTTGATACCCAAAGCTATAAATGTCATCTAATCTTAACACCTCTATCCATCTTATCTATCAATCACCATAGTTATTAGGAAATAAATTATTTAATCATCGTAAATCATAGTTAGTCAATTCATGTCATAACTCGTAATCATTTGGTCATCTTTTCCATGACCAAATAGTAAATATTTTATCAAACTCAACCATTTAAATATCGTGAATCGTATATTATTCGATCATCTTTTCCATGATTGATGCAAAATGTCATATGTTATTTCATGTCATACCTTAAAGGAGTTGTAGCGGTGGGCGCTGGTGGATGCTGTAACTTTTACACAATAATGCATGATTTAAAATTCTTTTGTAAATTTTTTTTTTGACTAAAAAGTAAGATTTTTTTTTTACAAATAATTTTTAAAGGAACAGTAAGATTCAAAATTTTTTTTTTTTTACAAGTCTACAAGAACGTAGACCTGCTCTGATACCACATTTTCACATCCCAATTTTTCGTAAGCTTTTAAAGGCATTTTAAAAAGACAATTATCCAAAATTTTCATAACTAGCTAAAAATGACGCGTTTAAATTTTCAAAGTTTATAGCGAAAGCAATTAAATTCAAGACATTTTCAAAAAAGATAATTTAACCACAAGAAATTTCACTAAATTGTCTTAGTGTTAAACATAGCCCTTTAAAATAAAGTAATATAACTCAAAACGACAAAAAATGATGTCAAAACTCGAACCTCAATATTCATGTGAAATGAGAGTTATGCAATGAAATATTTTGCTTAAGTAAAAATGCTAAATGAAATCTCGAGGCAATCCACCTGCCATCCACCGCACTCCATGATTAATCTTCAAAATGTTAAAAAGATTGGGATGAACAAAACAACTAGCTCAGTGGGATTCCCTCACAATGTTATAATCAAATATAACACATAAATAAAATCATCAACTCACATAACATGCATAATAATAATGAGTCAAGGATCTTTTCCATCCTGAGTCGTATTGGCCAATCTATATACGGTGGAGTTGCCCCCAAGGATCTTTTCCATCCTGGACCGAAGTCCCCGCAAGTTACAACGATCTTTTCCATCGAGTAACCAAATAATTCAACATAACATTTCCACGTAAATCATGTAGCAAGCAACAATTAAATTCACATGAATATTAAAAAATAACAAAGCAAAGCAAGTAAAAATCCCACCTCAAGTCTTGATTAACCTCGTAAACACGTAAATTGGTTTAAGGCGTAAATTCCCCGTCACCTAAAATATTAAATAATATGTCTTAGAATTATTATAATTAATAAGTAGTGAATATTTTGTATGGCAATGTTTAATACATTATTAGTGCTATAATGCATAAAAGGGGTTTACCTATCAAGTCAGATAAACTCAAATTATTTGAAAATTAGAAAGATAAATACAGAATTAAAATATTATATTGAACACAGTAAATAATTAATGCTAATTCAAAACTAATATTCAATACCATGAACATATTCGGCTAATTAGTAAAGCACCAGTAGGGACCTTGTAAACTATTTTATATGAAAGATAAGTAGTATAAAGTTTCTGCCCAACTTTAGAAATCAATACTAGAAGGCATATGTTTGAATTTTTGTATCAATAAAATCTTTCCGGCAATAAAGAAAATAAATAAATAATTTAAAAACATCAGCCAATACTTGTTCAATTTAAAGAAGAATTACAATACAACAAGGCTTCGATCATTTAAAAATAAAAACATGGGTTTAGGTGGACATTGGCCAATGACCACCGATCAAATTCTTAATAATATGAATTGAATAAAGGTTTTGGCTAGTATGATTTAAAACAATTTTGGCCATCTCCAAACACTGTAATGTAAGAACGAAAACTTGGTGTTGGTCCCGGTGCAAACGAGTCTCACACGTGTGTAGGGGGGGAATACACGTGTTCAGTGATTTTTAAAAAAAATTCTTCACTGAGGTCAGATGGGTCAAGTTATCCTGATAATTTTGCCCTGAGAAGCACAAATCGCCCTGAGTCAAAGTCTACTGAGACAGTGATCCTGAGCAGCTTTCAGAAGCTTCAGATTAGCCCAACTGATCTTGAATTTATCAGAGATCCTAGGAAGCTTGGATCAGATAATTATCTTACTGAACACTCAGGAGAGTTAGTTAAGTTTGGTAACTATCTGTTCTAGCTACTCAAGTGTGCGGAATGGTTGGCCCTAAGTTTATACTCGTTTTAGCTTTGCTGAAAATCTTCTTCCTTTAATAAAACAGTAATTAAGGTTGTGATCAATTTGATGCAAGTTCAGTGGATTGGTTCCAACTGAATCTCAGTGAAATATGCTTTCAGTGAAAATCATGCAACAGATATAATGCAGTACAGAAAGCAAACAACACAACAATTATAGTGGTTCAGAGACTCAAGCTCCTACGTCCACTCTCTCTGATCTTCAGAGAAATTCCTTAACCACTTCCTAAAGCTTTCAGGCTAACTCACTGTAGCTTACTCACTTTTCTACCTTGAGTTTTCTGGCTGACTCACTGCGGCTTACTAACTCAAACACACACAAGTGTTCAGACTACCACAAGTAGCTTACTAACTTATTTTCTAGAGTTTTCTGGTTGTCTCACTACATCTTATTAACTCTTTACAACTCTAACTCACCAACAAATCATACACACTCAAACTACCTTATCAAAGGGTTTGGGTTTGGGTTGGTTTCCAACTAGGGTGGGATATCCTTTACAATAAGAACAAATGCAAAGGCTAGGATATCTCTACTAAGCTTTGGATATTTCTATCAATCTAGGCTTAGTAATGAGCTCTCTCCAATGTGAAACACTTGGGAAATTCTAGGGTTTTCGACTGCTTCAATTTGCAATAATACGAATGAGCTCTTGAGTTGCTTTGAAATTTCCAGTAACCTTACAATGTAGAAGGTCACTGGTATTTATAGGCAACTTCTCCAAAGGTTACTCTTGAAAAACTATCCGTTGGAAGAGATAGCATCAAGGGTTTCCTCTTTTGGTTATTGATGAACGACTATTTTTAGGGTTTGAACACTCCCTTGCATGTTTTAGGAAATATGCAGCCAAGTAGCCAATCATCAACTTCTGTGAACTGGAAGGTATCAGCTCTGACATTTCTTCAGTGAGATGTCACTTTCAGTGTCAGTACAGTACAGTGATGTTGCCTCCTCATTGGTTGAAATCTTTGTTTGAGCAGAGACAAACAAACGGCTCTTTTTCCTTGATCTGATACTTTCCTTAATGTTCACAAGTGTCTAACATTCTGTTTGTTTGTACTAGGAATGAACATAACACTATTTCATAAGATAGCTGTTCAGGGTCCTTTTGATCAGTACAAAAAAAACAGTCTTCAGGATCTTCTGGTCTTCAGGATAATTCTGAGTCTCCAGTGTCTTCTGAGTCTTCAGAGTCTTCCGAGTCTTCAGAGTCTTCTGAGTTTTCAGCATACTAAAATTTCCTGATCTATATCTACTGACTATACATGGTGCAGATGATCCTGAGTCCTAATATCTAATGAAACCTGATCCTGATTCTATTCTATCAAGATGTCCTGATACATGTCATACTCAGGATTTTGGGATCTAATCAAAACTTCTTTATTAAATTCATCTCCCAACAATTTCCCCCTTTTTGATGATGCCAAAACCATCTTGTTACATTTGAGAAAACCTAACCTATTCATCAGGTTTCAGTTAACTACAGAATAATCAAGTTTCCCAATGATTTCCAATTAGGCATATCAAAATAAAGACATATAAGAAGATAATGAGATATTATCTTTGAGTGCAGAAGATAAACTTTTCATTGATCAGATGATATGCTTTACATCTTGCAATAAAAAAAACAAAATAAAAAAAAACATAATTATAAAGATTACACATCTTCAGTCTTCAATCTTCTTCCACCTCATCATCAGGAACATCCAAATTGAACATTCCATAGTACCTTTTCTTCAGCTCGTCCCTCTTCTTGATTATCTCAGGTTGGCTTCTTGTTAGTCCCAACTGAGCAGCATATTCAGCAACTTTCTTGGCAATAGCAGTTTCATTAATGACTCTTGTGCTGAATCTGGGAGCTGGATACTTGTATTGACCCGGAGCTTTCAAAGATACATCATTCTGATCAGCTAAGTTTATCCACTTCTGAAGATATTCAGGATAGAATGTCAGCAGAAATTCTAAGAAAGCTTCATCTCTGTCAGGGCATCCTCCTCTCCATTCTTGTAGGACATCATGGCTAAACCAGAAGGGTCTCTTAACCTCTTCCCAAGCATCATTGATCTGGAGTGGCATCCATTTATCAATGTGCGGCCATTTTTGAATTCTGGTTTGTTCTCTTGATTTGCCCCATCTCTTTCCCATGAAGCTTCTGAGCTTTCCTCTTCTGCTCTGTTCTTCTTCTTTCTTCTTCCTGGTAAGCTCTGCCCCTGATACAGACATTGCTTGTCTCTTCTCCTTTTCATCACGGAGGGCAATGAGCTTGTTATGCCAATCAAAGTCTTTAACTTGGGCACTCGTATCATAAGTACCAAAGCCTTCTCGAAGCAGTTTTTCTGACTCAGTTTCAGTTTCTTCCTGAGCTTCAGATTCTTCAGAAAAATCAACAACCAGCTTCCTCTGGATTGGTTTTGTAGAAACTTTCCTTGGTTTTGCAGAAACTTTCTTTCTCTTCCTCTCAGCTTCCACAAATGCTACGGACTTCCTCTTCTCTGCTCTTTTGGGATCAGCTATCTCCACCAAAGCATGTGCAGCAGCAGTCAGGCTAGTCTCAGTTTCTCTCCTCTCAGATCTCCTCAAGATCATAGCTTCCTGAATTGTTTCTCTATCAATCTGGAAGAACTCAGTGTCTTTTTGGCTCTACTGATTTCAGCTTCTCAGTTTCTTCAATTTCCTTTAGAGTCTTCAGGACATGCTGAGCCTTGAGTTCCTGCTGAGCCTTTCTTTCAAGGGTTTTTCTCAAATGCTCATCTAGCTTACCCTTTGTGGAGTTAGCAGTCCTTTCCCCCTTTTTGACATCATAGATTGGAAGGATTTGGGAAAGTGTAGCATCCATGTGAAACTGTTCTTTGTTGATATCCCTTATCTCACCAGCTAGAACATCTAACTCATCATCCATTCTCCTTAGAACATTCTTGCCAACAGAAACTTCATCAGAAAGAGGACCAAATTGTTGAGCAAGAACTCCATTCATCAATTCAGTCATCTTGGTAATGAGTGAAGAGCTCATGGATTCAACCGCTGACTTAAGCATTTTCTCCTGCCTCTCATTAAGCATCTTCTCAAGATAGGCAGTCCTCTCATTGTATTTGGCATTCAGCTCTTCAGAAATTTCCTTGGATACTGCACCCATCTGAGTCTCTAAAGCAGTAATCTTATCAGTGACTTCCCCCTGAGCAGCTTGAAGTTCTGTAGATGTGCTCAGCTTAGCCATGAGTTGTGCTTGTTCTTGTAGAGCATCATCCATCTTTCTGGTTTGGTCAGCCATTACTAGTTCCATCTGTGTGAGCTTGGCTATAACTAGCTCAGTCTTCTTCAACTCATCCAATACTGGAGTTAGATCAATCATCTGAGCATGAGATGCGTGGCTAGATTGAACCTCAGTCTGCATACCAAAATCAACAAACTTAATGATAGGTACTTCAGTAATTTTGGCATAATGAGTAATAGTGTCAAAAGGTACCTGAAGGGGTCTATCTTCAGTCTGAGGATTTTTAGTGATAGGAGTTGGCATGACTTTTTCAGCCTGAGTGTCCTTCTGTTCAGGTTCAGGTCCATTCTGTCCATCACCATCCTTGTCTTTCTCATCGTCAGCTGTCCTGCTGCCTTCTCCTGGACCACTTGATTTCCTTTCAGCAATCTTTTTCTTGACCAGTTCATCAAAGTCTGTGACCTTCATCCTGAGTTTGGTCTTTCTGAATCCTGAGAATTCAGTAAGAGTAACAGTTTCTTCAGCCCACCAATCTTCACCTCTGAATGTAGCAATATTCAGCATCTCTGGCAAGGTCTGATTCAGGATATACACAGTTGTCCTGAGTCTGATAAATAGATCCTGAAGGTCAGGGAACTCTGAGAGTTTAGGATATCTATCAAGGACAAATCTTTCTCCCTTACTTCGCCATTCACCTTCCTCAGCTTCACCTTTCTTTAACTCAGAGCTTTCTGGAATATCTGGCTTGGATGAAATGACTTGAAGTGCAGAAGGGTCAAGACACGGTTTCCGAGAGAGAATCCAAATTCAAAGAATCTCGAGGTTCGGTTTTTTCAGCTGATGTCCCTGAAAAATCTCCTGAGAGATTTTATCAGTGCCTAGAGAAGTTTTGAGCACTTCAGAAAATACATGTTTCTCAGGGTCCTGCTCCAGGACATTCTTTAAAGCTTGAGCGAGTACTTGGAGGAAAGATTCTTTTTCTTGCTGAGTTTCTGAGTGAATCTCCTCCGCATCGTTGGCCTCTTTCTCTGCAATCGTTTGAAGTCTTTTCCTCTTCTGAGGAGCAAGTGTCTTTTTCTTCATTTTATCTCAGGTTTCCCTCTTTATTTTCAGGAGATCATGAGCCTGCTTCATTCTCGCTTCCGGTTCTAAAGCTTTAGGACGTTTCTTGGCTTTTGGATAATATCACCAATCACCACATCATCCTCGATCGAGTCGAATCACCTCTTCTTGATTCCTCCCGAATCATAGAACTTTGACTTCCGAAACTTGTGCAATCTTCTTCTGTGAGATTTAGGCTTTTAACATGATCCGAGTCCTGAGAATTCAACTCCAATCAACAAGTACATGTTTTCCCGGGCAAGGTTTCGATCGAGATCTTTGTCCCCGAATAAGACCTTCACATTCTTTGTAAATGTACCTTGTCGTACTTGAGTTTAAGTTACGATTAAGAATGCAATCCACCGAAAATTTTAACGATTAAAGTCCCTAGAGGTGAATCCTCTATCGCAGACCATGAGCCTTAACTTGTTCCTCTCACCGCTCCCAGAACTTCCGACGCGTGCTCATCAAACATTTAGCAACAATATCGATTAATACTCGATACTTGGGCTTTAGGCATCGTTTGTGTAGTGCCCCTTTCAAATCCACCTTGGTTTCGAAAAACCTGTCCAAAATCTCATGTTCTCTACCAGACATATACAACGCAGGATCTTCCCCTTTATCGCTTAACTCAAATACAGAGTTGATATCTTCTAAAGATAGTATTACCTGTTTAGAGCAAACTACCTCTGCCTTTGATTTCGCATATGTCCCAAAGCTGAGCTGCGAAACCAGTCCTCCTCGGCCTCCTTCTCGCAGGTTAACCACAAATTGTAATACCTCATGTGCGAGTTCTGCTTCTGGCATGGTGCTCACCAAAAGTGTCAAACCAGCCATCTGCAGCATGGTTAGAGCCTCCTCTTCAACCTGGGTAGCTTTATTGTCAATCATGGTCACTACATGTTCAAAGTAGGGCTTCTCAGTTTCTGCGAGAACTTTGATCATAGAATAGTTGGGAAACTCCATTTTGATAGAGATAAAAGATTCTGGGTAGTGTATACGAAGAGTTAGAAGATTTGAGGGTTTTTAGGATTTGGGAGTTTTGATCATTTAAATGTGAGAAATAAAAGATTGAGGGTTTTAACACTGGGTTTATATATGATTTGTGAAAGAAAGATCAAGGGTTATGATTGAATCTCGAAAATATGATGAAGGGTTGAGATTTAAAGAGAATCTCAAACAAAATAACTATTTTTGGCTAATTTTCTGGACAATAGGCAAGTAGCAGTTTATAGGTTGCCAAATGGACGTTTCTCGGAAATCGAGGCGACTGTTCATCTTTTTTAGTCAAAGACATTCCCGCTTTAAATTCAGGTCTTTGTTATTTATTTCAAATGATTCTTGAGTAATCCGCATGCAATAAATGCTCTTTTGAAATTTAATGCATGTATGAATATAACCGAGATTATTTGAACATATAAACCTTCTGAATACTGATCTTGACAAAATTTCGTCCTGAGTCCCAGTTTTCATCCTGAGAACTTTTTGTCCTGAATCTCAGTTTCCATCCTAAGGAAATTTTGTCCTGAGTTATTCCCCCTGAATAACTACATGCACCCGAAGAACTTCTTCCTTCCGGTGAAATTCATTCACCGGATCCAAAGATTCCTAATTCTCTTGATAGTTCACGAAATCTTGATTCGAGGCAAGGTTTAGTCAAGATATCAGCCCTTTGTTTATCAGTATGGATTTTCTCAATCATTCTTTTCAACATGATCTCACGATGAAGTGATGTCCGATATCAACATGCTTACATCGGTGTGCAATCTTCGGATTTTGTGTAATAGGAATTGCACTATTATTGTCACAAAATATAGGTACTTCATTGGCTATAATCTTATAATCCCTCAATTGTTGTCTGAGCCAAAGAATGCATGCTGGACTTCCTGCAACCATGTATTCAACCCCGGTAGATCTTGGTTTACTCGAGGTCCGATTCTTTGAAAACCATGATATCGGTTTACTTCCAAGAAATTGACAAGTTCTGTGGTAGACTTCACAATTCTACATCCTCCATAGTCAGCATTTGAATAACCAGTTAATTCAAGGTTATCATCAACTGGATACCATAATCCTCTATTCACAGTGCCTTTAAGATATTTCAGAATCTTCTTGGCAGCCTCCATGTGACTAGCTTTAGGATTAGCTTGGTATCTTGCACATATCCCAACAACAAATGTTATATCAGGCCTGCTTGTAGTAAGATATAGCAATGATCCAATGATCCCTCTATAATCAGTGTGATTTACTGATTTGCCTTCAGGATCAGGATCCATCTTGTAGTTAGTATTCATGGAAATTCTAACTGCATTGCAATTCTGTACACCATACTTTGCAATCAGATCTCTGGTGTATTTTGCTTGATTGATGAAGATTCCTTCCTTAGTTTGTTTCACCTGAAGTCCAAGAAAGAAATTCATCTCCCCCATCATTGACATCTCAAACTTTCCTTTCATTAGAGTGGAAAACTTCTCACACAACTAATGATTTGGAGAACCAAATATGATGTCATCCACATAAATCTGAACAAGTAAGATATATTTCACATCTTCTATCCTGAACAAAGTTCTATCAATAGTTCCTTTGATAAAACCATGGTCAGTAAGAAACTGAGAAGGGGTATCATACCATGCTTTGGGTGCTTGCTTAAGACCATACAAGGCTTTCCTGAGCCTGTAAACTTGGTCATTCTGTCTGAAACCAAGAGGTTGTTCCACATAAACCTCTACCTTAAGCACACCATTCAGAAATGCACTTTTCACATCCATCTGATAGACTGTGAATTTCATGTGGGCAGCATATGCAAGAAACAATCTGATGGCTTCTAGTCTTGCAACAGGTGCAAAGGTTTCATCATAATCCAAGCCTTCTTCTTGAGAATAACCTTGTGCAACTAACCTTGCCTTGTTTCTCACAATGTTGTTGTTTTCATATCTCTTGTTCTTGAACACCCACTTATTTCCAATCACATTATGTCTCTTAGGTCTGTCTACTAGCTCCCAA
This sequence comes from Stenogyne calaminthoides, assembly GCA_037126765.1. Classification (NCBI taxonomy): domain Eukaryota; kingdom Viridiplantae; phylum Streptophyta; class Magnoliopsida; order Lamiales; family Lamiaceae; genus Stenogyne; species Stenogyne calaminthoides. The sequence continues at coordinate 44,821,969 of JBBCBC010000006.1, forward strand.
ACTTCATTTCTTGTGAACTGATTCAGTTCTTCTTGCATAGCAGTAATCCAGAATGAATCTTGTAGAGCTTCTTCAATCTCAGTAGGTTCTTTTTCAGATAGAAAGCAGCAGAACAAAACACTTTCTCCATGGAACCTTCTTGTTTTAACTCCTTCTAATAGATCACCCACAATCTGACTTGTAGGATGACTATCCAACCATTTTCTCCTGGATGTTCCCCCCTTGGTGAGTATCCTCAACATCGAAATGTTAGGTTCAGCGGGTTTATCAAATTCGGGAACAATGAAAAGGAGAAATGGAATCATCTTCCTCAGGGGAAATTCTATTCAGAACATTGTCAGAGACATTTGTTCCCCCTTGGTTGATAGATTCGAGTTTGCCTCACCGTGTGACCACATCTTCATTGGCATTACATACCGAGTCCGGCGGTATATGTTGATTAGTCGACTTCGATGTGTTGGCTTTCCTTCAGTGGAGAATTTCCATCTTGAGTCTCACCATCCTGAGTTTTTCCATCCTGAACTTCTTTATCTGAGTCTGATTCACTCCATTCATAGAAAGTGATCAATTCTTCTTCTCGTGTTCGAGAGGATTTCTTTTTTCAAAGCTAAGTCCGGTGATTCTCTTGGTCATTTCTCCCGAGTCATGTTCTGTTTTCTTCCGAACACAAATAGATTCATCAAAAACAACATGAGGTGTTTCTTCCACAATAATAAGAGTCCTACAATAGTAAACTCGAAGGCTTTCTTGACTTGAAATATCCTAAGAATATCCCTTCATCGACTTTGCTATCAAAAGTTTTCAACTGATCTTTACCATTATTGTGTATGAAACACTTGCAACCAAACACACGAAAGAAATAAACAAGAGGCTTCCTTTCATTCCACAGCTCATAAGGAGTTTTTCCTTGATTCTTGGTCAGCATGGATCTGCGATGCGAGAGTAGCGTCAAAGTGTTGATAGCTTCAAATTTCAAAATCTCTTAGGAATATCGGCTTCAACAATCATTGTCCTTGCGAACTTCTTTTCGAGTTCTATTTCTTCTTTCAAAGAACACCATTACATTGTGGGGTCCTTGCAAATGATGTTTCATGAGCTATTCCATTTCTTTTTAATGTAATCGATATAATATGATTGATAAATTCGGTTCCTTTCTCGATCTGATTTTGACCACACTCGATTCTTTTTCAAGATCTTGAGTCTTTTCGATAGTTCAGGCGATTTTCTCGAAGTCTCTTTCTTCTTGAGTAAGAACAAGACCCATGTGTATCTAGAGTAGTCATCAACTACCACAAGTGTATATTTCCAGACATTAGTGCTTTACGGTGTCACCGGACCAAAGAGATCCATATGTAACGATTGTAATATTCTCATCGAGAAAACATCTACTTTGCTTTTGGAATGATGCTCGATTTGTTTTCCTTTCGGCGGGCATCACATACATGATCTTTCTTGAACACCTCATTTGGTAACCCCCTCACAAGTGCTAATCTTGCAAGTTTGTTCAGGGTTTTGAAGTTTAAGTGATTCAGCCTTTTGTGCCACAACCAACTGGTATCAGTTGAACTTTTTGCAACCAAACATGTATCTTTAGGAGTTGAACTCCAATCAGCAAGATACACATTTCCATTTCTAGTACCAGTCAGTAAAATTTTATGTGAAGCATTGTCTTTCACATAACATAAGTTCTTTGAGAACTCAACACTGAATCCTTTGTCACAGAATTGGCTGATAGAAAGCAAGTTATGCTTTAAACCAGACACAAATAAAACACCATGGATATGAACAGAATCAACTTCAAGAGTTCCATATCCTCCAGTTTGTCCTTTTGAGTTGTCTCCAAATGTGATTTGAGGGCCTTTTTGCTCAACATAGTCAGTGAGTAATTGCTTATATCCTGTCATATGTCTTGAACATCCACTGTCCAGAAACCATACAGCAGGAGCCAATTCATTTCCACTCATCAGGGACATGTTGTCTTCTTTCAGCTCAGTGCCCTTTTCCTTCACCTGAAAAATAGATCAGTTCTTAGGTACCCATTTGGTGTAAGGTCCTACCAGGTTAGCTGTACCTTTTGGAACCCAAATCTGCCTGATAACTCTAATTACTTTAGAGTGGCTGATTTGTCTTCCATAAACATCTACATACACATTCACCACCCTAGGTGCCTTGGCAGTACCCTGTGTATGAGTGACAGTCTTAGCATGAACATGAGTCTTAGAGTTCTTCTTGGGTTCAGGCCTTTTGTTCAAGTGCTTTGGCTTTGGTGCAGCTGGTCTCTGTCTCTGCTGACTTGGGTTCAGGAAACCTTTACCCTTAGGCAAGTGGGGTTTAGGTTGCCTGTACTGAAATTGTGGTCTTTCTGTAATCTGAGGACCTGGTCTTTTCAGTTGAGAATATCTCTGCTGAGTGTTTCTCTTCTGAAAAATCCTCTGATGGTTCAGTGCAGATTTCTTCAGGTTGGTATTCTTAGCCTTAGGCTTTGAAGTACTCGCCTGAAAATTTCCTACTGAGTGTTCAGGTTTTCTAGCATTTTCCTGAGGTTTGGGCTTTCTTCCCTCAACCTTCAGTTTTCCTGAAACCATAGGTCCTTTACCCTTGTCTAAAACTCTGGGTTGTTCTTCAGTAAGAATATTAGATGCCACTGGTTTAACAAATACAGTCTTGGTGCTACTAGAAGCAGCATTCAGAAGACCTTGTGAGGTTCCCCCTGGATTATATCCCAATCCAGCCTTTATAGTTGCAGGTCTTTGATAACTCTGAATTTCACCTATTACTTTAGATGCATAATTCAGTAGAGTTAACTTTCTCTGCGCACTATCCTCACATTTCTTTAGAGTCTCATGCTTCTCAAAGAGGTCATTGAACTCAGTTCTGATAAACTGAATCTCTTAAGTGGATTTCTCTAATTTTCCATTCAGGATTTCTATCACTTTCTCTTTCTCTGAGAGTTGTACTTTCAGAACATCTAGTTCATCAGTAGTTCCCATCAATTGAGAAGTGATCTCAGCATTTTTAGAGTCTTTCCACTTCAGATTCCCAAAGATCGGTTCCTTGTTACGCTCTTGAGTTTACGGAGCGATTCTTGTAACCTGAGAATAGTCCTTCATAAGATTCTCAAAAAGAGCCCATCAGTCAAAGTTCTTGTTCTGATTGAACTTGAGAACTCATGTTCTTGTGTAGGAAAAACAACAGAGATAGAAGAATTTACCTCCTCCATGGCAACAAAGCGGACATCATCACTTTGTCACTATCGAGAATATCTCATCCCCAAGAACTGGATCCTTCTTGATTGTTCTTCTTCCTCGGCCAATCATAGTCTTTTTCTTTGGAGATCTTCTTGTCTCTCTTGGCTTGTCTTTCCTTTTCTTTCTTTAGCTTTTCTTTCGGGGCCGGTCATATTGGAAGTGACCTTTCTTCCGGCGGTTGTAGCATATGTTGGTATCATCATCACGATCACTTTCCTCCTTGGTCTTGGAGTCCTTTTTTGGATGAGGATCCTTCGAACTTTCCGGTCCTTCCTTTTCTCGGTGGATCATCCTCGGCTTTCCGAGTTTCTCTTGTACCTGTGATTCCTGTAGTATTTCTTATATTTTTCATATCTTCTATTAAGTCTTTCAAACCTCCTTGTCATCAGTACTAGCTTATCCTCCTGCTCATCCTGATTTTTGGCAAGTGAGTTCTCAGATTCTCTAGATTTACAGGATTTCTCTTTGGCTTTAAAGGCCACATTCTTGCTAGATGAAGAATCATCTTTGCTATCAGATTTCTTAGTTTTCTTGTCAATAACAAACTCATAAGCTTGCAGTTCAGATAAAACTTGTTGGTATGGCATGGAATCAATATTTTTTGTGTTTTCAATCACCACAACATGTATATCCCATTTCTTAGATAATCCTCTAAGAATTTTCAGTGCTACTTCTCTCTGTGGGTATCTTTTCCCAAGAGCATTCATATCATTCATAATGCTAGTGAATCTGACCTCAAGTTTGTCAATGGATTCACCATATTCCATTTCAAAGCTATCAAACTTTCCAATAGCAACATAAAGTTTGTTTTCCTTAATATGATTTGTGTCTTGACACATAACAACAAGTGTGTCCCATATTTCTTTTGCAGTTTTACAGTGAGAAATCATCCCTATAACACCATCATCAATAGTGCTATACAGAGTGTCTTTAGCAATGTAATCCAGATTGACTAACTTTCTCTCATCAGGAGTAAGTTGGTCATCGAGTTTTTAAATTCATCTCGGGTTCATTCCTCTCGAAGATCGATAATGCAGGATTCACAACAGTATATTTGAATGGTCCTTCAGAAACCACTCTCCATATTCTTTCATGTTTAGAATACAGATGAGTCTGCATTCTCAGTCTCCATAGGTCATAGCTCTCAACAGAGAACATAGGAAGTTTCTTAGAAGGCATAATGAATGAGCCTTGTAAGATATCAGCAATAAGATCTATTCAGTAGACCACCAAAGTCTTTCAGCAAATAGACTATGGCTACCAAAGCAAGTGGTCAAAATGAACCCTTTGCTCCGATACCACTTGTTGGTCCCGGTCTTAACGAGTCTCACACGTGTATGAAATACCGTGTTCGTTGATTTTAAAACTTTTTCTTCATTTGAGGTCGATGGGTCAAAATCCTCGATAATTTTGCCCTAAGAAGTACAAATCGCATACTGAAGTCAAAGTCTCTTCGAGACACGGTGATCCCGCGCACTTTTCGAAGCTTGATTAGCCCAATTGATCCCGAATTTATCGGAGATCCGAGAAGCTTGGATCGGATAATTATCTTCTTGAACACTTTCGGGAGAATTAGTTCGGTTTGGTAACTATCTCGTTCTAACTACTCAAATTAATGTGAGAATGGTTCCCTAAGTTTATACTTTCGTTTTTAGCTTTGCTAAAAATCTTCTTCCTTTAATAAAAAAAGAATAATTAAAGTTTGTGATCAATTTGATGAAAGTTCAATTGGATTGGTTCCAAACCTAATCTCGAAGAAATATGCTTTCGGTGAAAATCATGCAATGTATATAATGCGATCTGAAACCAAACAACACAAAGCAATTATAGTGGTTCGAGACTCAAGCTCCTACGTCCTCTCTCTCGATCTTGGAGAAATTCCTTAACCACTTCCTAAATCTTTCAGGCTAACTCACTGTAGCTTACTCACTTTTCTACCTTGAGTTTTCTGGCTGACTCACTGCAGCTTACTAACTCAAACACACACAAGTGTTTAGACTACCACAAGTAGCTTACTAACTTCTTCTTTAGAGTTTTCTGGCTGTCTCACTGCAGCTTACTAACTCTTTACAACTCTAACTCACCAACAAATCATACACACTCAAACTACCTTATCAAAGGGTTTGAGTTTAGGTTGGTTTCCAACTAGGGTGAGATATCCTTTAGAATAAGAACAAATGCAAAGGCTACGATATCTCTACTAAGCTTTGGATATTTCTATCAATCTAGGCTTAGTGAATGAGCTCTCTCCAATGTGAAACAATTGGGAAATTCTAGGGTTTTCGAGTGCTTCAATTTACAATAATACGAACGAGCTCTTGAGTTGCTTTGAAATTTCCCGTAACCTTTCAATGTAGAAGGTCACTGGTATTTATAGGCAACTTCTCCAAAGGTTACTCTTGAAAAACTATCCGTTGGAAGAGATATCATCAAGGGTTTCCTCTTCTGGTTATTGATGAACGACTATTTTAGGGTTTGAACACTCCCTTGCATGTTTTAGGAAATATGCAGCCAAGTAGCCAATCATCAACTTCTGTGAACTGGAAGGTATCAGCTCTGACATTTCTTCAGTGGGATGTCACTTTCAGTGTCAGTTCAGTACAGTGTTGTTGCCTCCTCATTGGTTGAGATCTTTGTTTGAGCAGAGACAAACAAACGGCTCTTTTTCCTTGATCTGATACTTTCCTTAATGTTCACAAGTGTCTAACATTCTGTTTGTTTGTACTAGGAATGAACATAACGCTATTTCATAAGATAGTTGTTCAGGGTCCTTTTGATCAGTACAAAAAAAACAGTCTTCAGGATCTTCTGGTCTTCAGGATAATTCTGAGTCTTCAGTGTCTTCTGAGTCTTCAGAGTCTTCTGAGTCAGCATACTAAAATTTTCTGATCTATATCTGCTGACTATACATGGTGCAAATAATCCTGAGTCCTAATATCTAATGAAACCTGATCCTGATTCTATTCTATCAAGATGTCCTGATACATGTCATACTCAGGGTTTTATGATCTAATCAAAACTTCTTTATTAAATTCATCTCCCAACACTTGGTTTATAAAATGAATCGATGCAATGCATGTCCTTTTTGAAACATCATTCGGTAATTTAAAGATCTAGTCCTTGTATATTAAAATTTTGAACATGATATTTTTTTTAATATAATTCAAATACTTGCATAAACTAGAGTATAAAATTGTATTTAACAAAAGAAGGGAGTGAACGTTACTCCTTGTGTTAGGAAAAACAGAGACGCTGCGCTTCGATCTTGAGTGCAAGAGTTTATGGTGAGAAATATTTTTTGTGATTTTCTTTGTGAAAAGAAAAGAAGGACCGGTTATTTTTTTAAAAGGATTGTGGGAGAAGGCTTTTAGTTGAGAAAATCATGGAATAAGAGAAAAATATGGGATTAAGTTGGGGCCAAAGTTTATCTGTACATCTTACTATTAAAAAAATATATGAAAAGAAGAGATAATAATCGAATAAATAGAATGTATATATGTACAAGCTTTTAAGCTTAGCCGTGTAGCACATATCTAGATAAGTCATACATTTCTTTTTTTTTTAATAATTCTTTAATCTCAAATATATATATTGAACATATATATTTAATTATTCTCTTTTAATTCTTTTAAGAAATCTAATTTATAGCTTTCTTTTTAATAACGTATGGTGACTGAAAATCTTGGGTGTTACAATAAAATTATTGAGCAACCGAATAAAAGTAAGTGTGCATAAAATTGGTGGACGGCGGAAGTACTATTTAAGTTATTTCTGATTACTTTAAAGGTAAATTAGAGAAAGAAAAAAAACACACACAATTAATTAACATCAAGAGTGCAAAATATTATTTAAGTTGCAAATAAAATGAAGAATCAAAATTACTTTAATGGATTAGTTTTCTACTTTCTATACTCGTATATAAGGACTAATCAATGTATTTTTTTATTACGATTTTCAGTTCTTGTTTATCAAAACATATTGTTTGGTCAAATTACAGCATACACACATTATCGCATGTAAATTAATAAAATTCATTAAATTTTCATATCACCATACTTCAATCAATCAGCATAAACTTAACTCAAAGCAGCATAATTCAATCTTTTAATAAATAATTAATTTATCTCTCCTACACATATACAATCTATAACTTAACTCATTTTTTTTTATATTTTATCAACAACCCAAAACAATCTATAATAATTTTTCTTTTTTATTATTTAATAATTATATTTATTTATAATACTTTTATTATATTTATAAAGTGATATATTATATTATTTGATATTCAAAATTCATAATTATAATAAAAAAAAAGTATCATACACTTAAAATAAGTTACAATCTCAATAATAAAATTTAAAAAGAAAAAGTTATAATATGAGATTGTGATTCAAAATATATCAATATTAATCTTCATTTATAGAGAAAAATAAATAATTAATTTTGATATAATATACTTCATTTTTTTTAATAAACATAATATTCTACAACTAAAAATTCAAAAGTTATTCAATAAAAATCAAATTCACCAATGGTAAAACTTAAAAGGATAGATGGCACATGGACAAGGAGAAAGCATTTTGAACCGTGCCCAACTTCGGTTTGCTACACCGAACCGTTCGTCGAGTTTACTCTCAATATTGATTTTTTTTTTAAATTGTCCTTTAATTAAGAAAGGTTGTTGACGAACGCTGATACAGGTAGTCTAAATATAATTCCGCAAGATACCTCAAATAAAATACATTTAATGACATGTGGTGAGGAGAAATATGTATGTACTAGTCTATGGTCTCACGTAAAAATGCGAGATTTTAAAAAAATTAAATTTAGATTAATTATCCTAAATTTTAATCTAATTAAATTATTTAATTTAATTATAATAATAGTTTTGTGTGTATGTGTAAAATATATTTCATTAAAGATAAATTATGTATTATTATTTTAAAGTAAATATCGAATAATAAAAAAAAAATTGGGTATCTTAATTAAGAAAATATTACGTTGAAATCTTAATTTAAAATTCAAAATAATGAGAAAGTTGAAATTTGAAGTAGTTAAGATAATATCCATTTAATTAGAATAAAAAACATTATAAATAATGAGAAAAATAAAAATTTGAATTGTGAGAATTATGGAGTGCCACCTAGGAGAAATAAATTTCAGAAATAGATGTAAGGATATATATATATATATAATTCACTAATACTCCCTCCGTTCCCAGATGATTTGAACAGTTGACTTTTACACGCATTTTTGCGAGTGAGTTTTGTATTAGTATTAGAAATGATAAATTGATTTTTAAGGGGGTATGATAGTTAAGGGCTTATCTATCATACTCCTCCTTAAAATTCACTTTATCTTCAATTAGTAAAACAAAATTCGCTCGCAAAAATACGTTTAAAAATTAACTGTTCAAGTCATGTTGGGATGGAGGGAGTATAATATAAACACACAATTCAGAGAGACTATACCTGTGACTTAATAAAGATGATTTAACCCATAAATTATAATTAAAAAAATAGAAATGAAAAGGGGGGAAATCCCGAAACCATCGGAATGAGTGGTGTTGGGAATTGAACCAAAACGAATGGCGTTTTGGATTCCCAATCCACCAATCCCAACAGATTTCAGGCCCAAATCAGCCTCCATTTCACCTCTCATTAGCTACCAATACAATTGACTTATTGTTAGACAGAGTGAAAAGGGCAGAATTGGGATCTGTTTTGAAGGAGTGAAGCATTAGTGTATCTGTGTTGCACGAAAAGCGGGTGGTGCGGTAATGGGTGCGGATCACGATACGATTAGTCAAAGGAGATTCGTAGATTTTCAAATTTTTAGGATACGATACGATCAGGATAAGTCAATTTTTTAATTTAATTATATATATCACCTGTAATAATATTAAAAAAATTACAACAATTATATATAACACATGTAATAATATCAAGATTATTTAAAACACAAGTATTAATATCAAGGAATTCATCCCATAAGTAACAAAACAACAATTAAATCAAATATCATTAACCTATATGTTAAGAAATAGTCGTTTTATATGGAGAATATTATGTGGCTAATTAGATTGACAACTCACAAAAAAATATGCGTGTAAAATATCTTTGTAAATAACGAGAATTTGTTGACCCAAATCATCAAGAAATGACTACTCTGTATGCGTTCAAGCGGGGATGTAGTATTGCGAGTTTTACGTCTAATACATGATACATCTCATGAAGATGAATCGCTATAAATGAAGATGATTTGGAGAGTAAGTATATGAGTGCTAGGGATTTTTGTGAGCTCTGGAATTTTTATGAACCTCACCACTCTGGGAAATTTTTTGTGAACCTGTCTCTTCTTCTTTTTTCTTCTATTTATAGTACTTTGACAAGCATGAAATTTGGTTTGGCAAGCATGAAATTTGGAGACTTGGGCCTTGCAAGAACTCTGTAATCTTCTTGCCACGTTTCCAACCGTCTTCTGGTTGATCTTTGCATTTGCTTGTCTATAAGGCACTCTTTTGGTCGTCCAAATCAATCTTTTGCTCATTGAATGCTTTGTTAAGCCCTTCAACCACATCAATTTTATGTCGAATCTTGTCCTCATCGAACATGTCACGGAGTCCTCGGGTTGTCGAGCTCTCGAGGTTATCGAGCATCGAACACGTCCCGAGCCCTCGGGTTATCGAGCATCGAGCATATCCCAACCTCCGGGGTTATCTCGAGCCCTCGGGTTATCGAGCCTTGAGTTACTCGGGCTTCTTGAGTTGATTCTTACGAATTCCGGACAACCTGACCACGAGGTTACTTGACTCGGGCTTTATCGATTTCTTCTTTCTGATCGATCGACAGTGATCGGATCAACATCTTCGAGGATCATACTGTTTGCTCGGTGGTGGCGAACATACTTTTGCTTTCGGTAAGTGGGAGCATACCTTTTTGCTTTCGGCGAGTTAGCGAACAGAACTCACTTTAGTCGTGGCATGCTCGCTTGGTTGACAAGTGGCGGTGGCAAACAAACTTGTTTGGTCGTGACGCGGCACACTTGTCCATCGAGCATGGTTATTTTAATAGTTGAATATTACATGTCCCTTTGGCGTGTTCGATTAATATTGTTAATTGTATCGAACATAACAATACCCTCACCGGGGATTTGCTTTGTATTCATCATGGGGCCCATTGTTATAATTGATTGGGCGGCGTGGCGCCGTTTAAGTCTTACATGCGGATTTTCAAAAATAAAAACCCGGTATCTATAAATACCTCATTTTACCGCCTCAATCTCTTTTCCTTCTTTTCATCTTCTTGTCTTTGTCTTCATACTCTTTTTTAAATGCGAAACTTAAGCAAGGGCATTATCATTTTCGGCAAGGGATTTTATTAGAATAACTATTGCATACTCTCTTTAATTCCGATTATGGCTTCTCGTTCAAATTCTTACGCTTCAATAGAATCGGACCACCATAGTTTCTCCTCCCCCCTTCTTTTGTACAATCCCCGTAGCGATGCTAACGCGTCGGAAATGAATATCTCGGGTTCAAGGTCTCGTTGGCAAGTTTGGCAGCCGTTTGCCGTTCTTTCCTCAGATTCCGATGATGCCCTAAATGAATTAGATAGAGATTTAGCTCGTACCAATTTTTTGGATGATTCGAGTGAGGATTCTTTGCCCCAACCCCAAATTAGGTCTAGGGTTGTAAATAGGGATGATGATAATGTGAGGGAGGAAACTCTGATGGTTGAGAATGTTGATGAGTCGAGCGAGAGGATTGACGGCCAAGCGTTTCGCGGAGACTCGATATCCCTGTTGGTCTTCCTCATAGCCCAATATATAGCGAGTATAATGCTCGTTATAATTTTGATTGGCCCGAACAACCTCATAGGACTAGGGTTGAGAATGAGTACACGGCGAGCAAGATTGCGAGCGTAATTGATGTAGATATGCTCGCCCAATTGTATAGGAATTATGAAACTCCAAAAGATGTATTTTTTTGGGCACCTGGTCCCGATGGCGGCGGAACCCGACCTCACGGGGGTTGTCTTCTTTGTGAATTTAACCACGATAAGCGGGCCTTGATTCCCACTTCATCCATTTATCACTCGTTTGCTCGTAGAATGGAACATTACCATTCTGAAGTCGAATGGGTGGCACATGATTATGAGCTTCTTGACTTTGTTCGGCAAAATGAAGCCCGTATATTATCCCACAGCAGCTGAACTCTCACGACTAGTGCATTTGACCCGTCCCAAGGGCGAAAATGGATGGTTGTTCATGCAGGCAAATGCTAAGTGCAAGGTTATTGAGGATGTGCCGAACAAAATTAGTGATTGGAAGGAAAAAATTCAGTTCGTTGGGGGCGATTGGAAGAGCCGACTTGGATCTTGAACCAGATGCTCGCTTAGATATCCCCACAGATTTTGGGGTTTGCCGAAATAAGTATTTTTGTGTCTTTTGCTCTTCAGCTTGAACTGATTTTAACTTATTCTCGATTTCAGGAATTCCAGCTGCGACGGACAAAAAAGGACCCGGCGGACGGCTATTTTAAGCGACATCGGCCGTCGATCTCGAGCCTCGCTCGAGCGATCTGTGAAGACTTTGAATCTGCATGGATCAAAGGAAAAAAAAGGAGAGGCTTGTCGTGCCCCCCTCCACCATCTTGTTTAATCCCGCTGGTAAGGATTGTTTTTTATATTTGCAAATGTGTTGTACCTTTTGTTCGCTGTTTCTCTTTCTTTGTAATGAATTGTTTTGTCTATAGCTTCCACCCCATCATTTATTCTTTGTGGTACATCGAGCATCTTGAAATGGCTTTCGAACAAAGACCTCAAGAGCTTGCTTTCGAATTCAAGCCGAAAGGGATGCTTTCAATGAAAGCCGTCGAGGAAGCAAAGCAAGGTGAAAAAACGAACCCGACCCAGCAGCGCTGAACCGGGAGAGTCAAGTCGGCCGAAGGGATAACTTCGTTCGGCCCGAGCGAAGGCGGCGAACAAGCTCGGTCTCCAAAAAGACCAAGGAGGGTGGGTTGAAAGGAGGCGGCGACCGGTCGAGCGAGCGCCGATGCCGTTAGGAGACCCCCCTCTTGCTGAGGTGATCGGAATGGCCGCCTCCGTGGTCGGTCCGATCGCGCAAATCGTCTAAATGGAGGTCGGTACATCTTCCCCACCTCATGCAGGACCCCGAACTTGGACCACTTTGAACCCTCAGCTCCGGTCCCCGAGGATAAATAATTTTTGGGATGGGACCGGCTCAAGACTAACGAATACATTTGTTCTCTTTATTGGAGTATTTCTTTTTTCATTGATTTTTTGTAATTTTGTCATGTTTGTTTGCTTTCCGGGTGTACATGCGGGTTGAAAGCAAATTAGGCCTTTGATGACATAATTGAAAAATTACTCTTGCTCACCAAGTGTTCTCAAAGTTCTGGCATTCCCGCATGTTAGAAGGCATCGAGACCCTATCTGAGCATGGACTACTAAGCTTGAAGGGCCATGGGTCCAACACCTTTGGAAACCATGCGACTTGGCCCTGTGCATCGGGGCCAATCTTTGGTTCTCCTTGAAAAAGCTTATGTGGAGTCGCCAATCTTCATGCCAACTACTTGGCTCTCGCCGAAAGTTTTGAAGAAAAGGTGAGCGAGCTGAGCAAAACTCAAGATGAAGCGAGGTTGGCTCGAGGACCAGATATCCTCGGCTCAAGCGAGGCTCGCAAAAGGCTCAAGGATGCTACGCCAAGCTCGGGAAGATGCTACTTGAGCCGAGGAGGACCTAGGCCTTGCTTTCGGGAGGAGGTGGTTGGCATAAGGAGAGTTCGAGAATGAAATGAATGTCGAGCCGTAAACTCAAAACGACATCGAGGTCATGGAATGCGAGAAGAATTTACTCGACCAACAACTCGTCATTCTTTGAAGAGACCAACACTCGTTTGGGTCTCGAAAATTTGAAGTTACCGCGATGAGGAGTATGTTGATTCCATGTCGAACTTCTCTTACATATGTGCTTTTGCGATGCCATCCGTTACGCTTTCGACCTGCGCTCCTTTGCCGAACAAATTGCCCTTCATATCCCATTTTCGAAAGGCACGATCGACAACCCCGGATCGCAACCTTCGATGCTCGATTTGAACGATCGTGCGACTTCTCCAAACTTCCTGAAGGGATCGAGATCGATGATCCTATTTTGGATGAGGAAGATGGCTCGGATGCGGACATTGTTGATCAGGTCGCGAGAGCGAACAAAGGGACCTCTCACGAAAATGAGCAAAAGTGCACTTTACTGGTGAGCGGATTAGGCTGACAATCTTTGGAGGAGCTGTTCTGGAAGGGGCGCGGATGGGGCATGATTTGTTCGATACATCGCTTCCCCCCCAACAACAAATTTGTTCCTTAGTGTAATTTTTGCTTTCTTTGAAAAATTGTTGTGTAATCTTTGTCTTCTTCTTTCTTGCTCGAACAATTTCTTTTGAACTTGTGTAATTTTTTGCCTTCTTCTCTCTTGTTCGAACAATTTCAAAGTTGAATGATAGAATTTGCTTATTGAACAATTTCCTCTAACTTTGATCGTTGAGGATGAATGTTGTTCTTGATGAATGGTGATGCTTGTGTTGCTTGATGTTAAAGCTTTGCTTTCTAGTTTATGCCTCTTTTCTTGAATGAATTGAACATTATTTTTTATCTATGTTCCCTCCCGACTTCTTTTCGTTTTTGATTGTCTTATTGAGGTGCAATCGGTTGATCATCTTATTTAAATGCGACCCGGATGGGTTAACTTATATGCAACCCCCTTTCTTGTTTCGCGATCGTCTTATTTAGGTCCCGATCACTTATTACTTAGGGTCGTCTTATTTAGGTGCGACCCGCGCTCATCACTCGCTTTTGCTAAGGGTATCTGTAAGTCTGAGTGCGTCTTTTCTTTATTGCGTACCCATTACTAAACTTTTCTTGCGAGGTGTCTCTGAACTGGCCCGGTTCGTCGGTGAATATAAACTTTAGGCTGGATTAAGTCTTTGTTAAATTAAATCCGAAGCTTAGGTGCGACCTCGATGAACTTCAACTAGAAAATCTTAACAAACAAAAATGTTTTTGCAACCGCGTTGTATTCTATTACAACCTTTACATTTGAAGAAGAAGATCTATTACACATAACTATAGACATCGGACTATGGTTTTGAATTTAAACCTTGTCTTGAATAGACATGAGATGGCCTCGTCTCGTGAGTGGAATTGATGTTGACAAACACGAAGCGGATCGGCTGTCTACCCTCCTTTAAGTAACATGCTCAAGCGGCCCGGCAACATAAGCGTTTGTCCCTCTGGACAAGTTGTGATTATCTTGAGGCATGCTTCTGAACATGAGCATGTAAGCGAAACCTGCCCTTTCGCCTATATCATTTCTGAGAAAAAATCCTCTGCTCGCACCATTCCGGGTCCCGGTAGATGCACGAGCATCGGCATCCGCTTGTTGTTTCGGCGGATACCACGACATCCCCCCTTGGGAGGAGATTTTGGGGATCGTGGGGACTAGTGATTTACTCTTGCATAAGCGATGAGTAGCGATGAGTGGCAACCATGACTCTGCTTGAGCATCTTGAGTCAAATGTGGCGTCAACTTTGCTCGGAGTGTCTCATGGGGTATAAAGCTACTACTAGGACAAGTGCTGGAATGGATGCTCAATTCGGCGAATGATAGCTGAATCGGTGATGGATACTTCATCTCGAGGCATCTTGAACCAACTTTCTTCCGATAAGCGTAGTATTTTTTCTTTTTATCTGTTTTTCTCTACTTTCTTGACTATCAATATGCTTTATTTATAGTACCTATCCCAAGTTGGTCTTTGGCATAGCTAGTTAGTCTTTGGCCTTCTTGCTTTAACTCCTCCTTTTTGACATTTGTCGCTTTGAATCTCCTTTTTGACATCTGTCCGGTTTTTTCGATTCTTATTCAAGGATTGACCGTTTTCTTTTTTGGTTGCCACCACTTCTCAACTTGTTTTGACCGCGTTATCTTCTATCTTTCAATAGTGTTGGCGAATTTCTTCTAGAAGATTTGTGTCGAACACGGTGTGTTCTTCCTTCATGATTGTCTACTTTCGTCTTAGGTGAATGGCTGATTATGTTACGGCCATTTGTTGCTTTCGTCGTTCTTGATAATATTTTTTTCAAATTTAACGCATTCCACGAGTAGGACAATGGGACTCCATTCAGTCTTCCAAATCATATGCCCCGTTCAACAAGCGTTACGTAACTCTGAATGGACCTTCCCGTACTCGTCGAGAGCACACCACTGATACCCCCGTTGCTGTTCATAAAACAAGCTCGCCCACATTAAACTGCATGTTGGGACTTTGGAGTTATAGAACTTTTTACGATCTTTTTTGTACATAAGCGTTCTTGAAATCGACCTCGAATCCTTCTTTCTTCTAACAGTGCGCGTTAGGCGGCGCCTTGTCATTGATGTGCTCTCAAAGTCATTGTCCGATGACTTCGGATCTTGATTTATGTGGGTATAACGACTTCCGCACCAAATGCGGGGAAAAAACGGGGTTTTTGCGGTTGATGTTCTAAAGTAGTTCGATAGGCCCATAATATTTGAGACGCTCTTGACCCATCCTCCCCCCTTGGAATTATCAAGTCGGCCTTGAGGGTATGCTTGATAATTTTTTATTAACTTCAACTTGTCCGTTTGGTTGGGGATATCTGAGTTGAGTAATGCTTTTTAATGCCCAATGAGCACAATTTTGTCGAAATTCACTTCCATCAGTGTTTTTGCCATTATCCGTTACCAATGATTGGGGAAGCCCAAAAGCGACAAATGATATTTTTCGAAACAAAGTTCCACATTCTTTGTTCGGTGGCTTTAATAATAACCGGCCTCCGCCCATTTAGTATAGTAATCAATTTGAACCCGCAGTATATTTTACTCCGATGTGCGGTAGGAAATGGGCCAATCAAATCGATTCCCCATTTAGCAAATGGCCGTGGGTCAGAACCCGACACTAGTTCTTGGGTGGGCTATGAATAAATGGGGCATGTACACAGCACTTGTGACCGCGCCATGAGCATCTGTGGCGAATCTTTTGAGGGTGACCCATTAATAACCTTATCGATAATTTTATGTGCGGGGCGAGCCCACCAATATGGTTTCTGCATACTCCATCATGAATCTGCTCGAAATTATATGACTTCTCTTGGGAGTAATACACTTCAATAGTGGAAGTGAAAACTTCTTTTGTATAAATGCTTTCGTTTAAGATAGTATAAACGAAAGCATTTTAATCTGGCCAGTAAACTTGTGCCTTATTCTCGGGGAGAAGTCCTTTTTGTAAGTAATTTAAAATTGGAGTCATCCGGGTTTCTTTTTCGCTTTGTTACATGGCGACCATAACTCTGAGGCCCGATGGCGAACAAGTTGTGATGACCACAATGTCCGTCGTGTTCATCACTCCTTACGGTGTTGCCCGGCATGCCAAAACATCGTGAGCAATTACCCAATCGTGGTAATTGTTCTATATAAACTTGTTTGAATTGTTCAAGCAACTCCTTTGCTAATTCTTGATATTGTACCATCTGTTAAGCCTCGGGCCTCATACTCGTCACATTTACTTGGTATCTGATTATCGAGAATCGTTGTAAATCATCGACCTCTAAATTCCCGTTGTCATAGCCATGTGCAACCCAACGATCAAAAGCCATACTCGAACTTCATTATTTGTGGCTGGGAAATCAAAACGGATGGCTGTTGTGAAAGTTTGTCGAGTTGGGCTGATGAGAACCACTCCTGCTCCGGCTCTTGAACTTGTTGATGAGCCATCTACATACATATGCCATGGTTGGTCGACAGCTCTTTCGGGCATTTGTGGATATGTCAACTTCGACCATGAAATCGGCCATAGCTTGGCCCCTTCATTCTTTGTTCGCCAGGGCGAGCGTAATGCCAAATTAGCCTAACTCCACCGCCCACTTGAGTAATTTGCCCGCGATTAATGCGGTGGGTGGAGGACTTGTCTCAATGGGAATGTGGTTAATACCTCGATTGGTGATCGAAAAAAGTATAGTTAAGTAGTTTTGAACACTCATAATCTGCGTATCTTAATTTTTCGATGGTGGTTGGATGTCCTTAGGGGCTCGAACTTCTTTGAGCACACAACTTACATAATGTCGGGCAAGTGTGTCGTCCCCTCGACCCGAATGAGCCGCAGTGCTAATTGCATGCTCGGATCTGACAAGATCTGAGATAAAGTTGTTACTTTGGAGCGAACTTAGACAATGTTTGAGTATCTGCAATGTCTTCTTTAATGGTCGAATGCATTTTAGCGAATGCTCATCCCTTTGGAATTTCCCTTTCTTTAAAGCTTCGAAAGGTTTGCATTTGTCCCGATTAAGTTGATATAAATCGACTTCGGAAGCCAAGCGTCCGGTTAATTTTGGACCTCTTTCACACTCTGGGGGGCTGCATATCGAGCATGGCTTGAATCTTTGATGTGTTAAACTCAATCCCGTTGGTGACCATATGTCCTAGGAATTTTCTGAGTGAACCCCAAAGGCGCATTTCTTGGTTAGCTTCATGTTGTACTCCCGAGAATATCAAGCGTTTGTGCGAGGTGGGTGATGTGGTCTTTCTTGTGTTAAGCTTTTTACCACAATGTCATCAATATACACCTCAATTGTTCGGCCGATGTGTTAGCCGAACATTTTGTTCTAAGCGTTGATATGTTGCTCGGCATTCTTTAATCCGAATGGCATGCGTTGCCAACAATACATATTCTTTTCACTGCAGAATGCCGTATTCTTTTGATCGTCCGGATGCATGGGTATTTGGTGATAGCCAGCAAAAGCATCCATAAAGGTCATGAGCTCATGGCCTGCTGTATTATCGACCAAATAATCGATATGTGGCATCGGGAAATTATCTTTCGGGCATGCCTTGTTCAGATCAGTGAAATCAATACATAGTCTCCAAGTTCCATTAGACTTGCGGACGAGCACCTGGGGTTATGAAGCCATCTTGGGCATTTCTTCTCGAAAATCGGTTTTTATTGTCGAGCAACTTTTTTGATTTCACTATTCATAGTTGCATACTTCTCCGGACTGAACTTTCTGCGTTTCTGGATTACTGGAGTTTGTGTTGGATCACGGTTGAGGGAGTGACATGCATGTTTTGGATCAATGCCAACCATGTTCTCGTGCTACCAAGCGAACACATCTAAATTTGCTTGAAGATATGCAATCATTTATGTTCGGAATGGTTCCGGTAATTACGAACCAATGAATACTTCTAATTCTGGTATGTTCGGGTCAATATTGATAGAATCCAGTTGCTCGACAGGTGTTGCTCACTTTCTTTTTTGCTTCCACCGAGGATCTTCAATCGATCCCCGGTGTTCGTCATCTACCTCCATAGGTTCAAAACCTACACGAGGTTTTAGGTCCCGTGCTTCGTTTAGCGGATCAATGTTCATTAAATCGGGAGATCACGGGACATGAGTCACCATCCGAGGATTTTGTGTTCGCGCATGGAGGTGTGCTCGTCAAAGGGTATTTTGGCAACGTATTTGCCTGTTGGCTCGACTCTTCGATCTCCCATGTTTGCTTCATCATGTTAACGATATTTTGCTTTTCTGGTACACATGATAGCAAACAATCTCGAGCTTTTTTCTGGTCGCCCTTTCGCTACCCGTTCCATCTTGAGTTGGAAACTTAACACGGTAATAATAAGTCAAGCAGTGACTTTAAATTCATGAATAAATGGGCGACCTAGAAACCCGTTATAAGTAGGCGGACATCGGCGATTACAAAATCTAGCATTCTGGTTAAATGGGATCTCAGTTAAAAGTTGATTCTAACTTCGACTCTAACTTTGATCATACCATAGGGTTAGGTTCTGATTCCCCGAAACCCATGATGGTGTGATCACATGGTTCTATGTAGCTACTCAAGTCCTCAACTTGCTTCTCCATTTGGTCTTTGAGTGTCGGCCAGAACAAAATGTTAGCATATGCTCGGTATCAACCGGAGTCGGTCTTGGCGGCAAAAGAGAAGTCGAGCAATCATGGTTATAGAGTCATTGTGGGGGTGATTATGCCGTCGAGATCGTCTTGGGAAAATATGATTTGGCGAGAGGGTGGGCGTCTTTGGCGATGTGCTTCGCCACCTTCATCGATGGATGCTTTGCATGGCGCATCTCTCCATCTTCTTTAAATGCGATTCGATAATGTCGGTGCTGATAGCATCCACCCACTAGACCATAATCGGGGCGTATCATGTGTGGATTTCTTGACTTTCCGACCTCTACCCATAGTAGGAGCCCTCTTTTGGGTAATTAGGACCTCTTCCGGGATTGCTCGGGATCAGCGTCGAGATGTTTCTTGACCTTTAAACACCCCTGCGATCTCCTTTTTTTTACGTTAGGAGTCTCTCCTTTGGCTTTTTGAGGAACTGGGTAAGGCGATTTTCTTCATATAACTTCCAAAGTTAATGAAGTAAATCGTGACAATCTTCGTATTATGTCCGATGTACTGCGTGATAATTACAATATTTGGAAGCATTAAGCCGATTCTTATACATTATGATTCTTAAGTGGCCTATCCAACATGTCGATCTTTGATTTGATTAAAAATTGTTTTACTGCTTGAAGCAGCCGAAGAAGAACCGTGGGTCGTTTATACCTCTTTTCTTGAATGGTTTGAAAGACCACGGGGGTTTATACCCCCTCATTCATCACTTTTTTACCAAAAACTTTCTTTGTTGTTGTTTCTGACCCGATCGTGATTGGGCGGCGAATCTGCATGGCTATGATCTTGGTTGCTTCGCTCTCGAATTCGGAATATGTGTTCGGCCAATCGATCCATGGCTTTCCACATATCCGTATTAGTGGTCGAGACCTCGACCCATAGTGAGGATCTTGGCATCCTCTTCAAGGGGGCTCCATCATACAAAACATTTATCAAATCTTTACGATGTATGCTCGTCGACTCACCCTTTAATTGGGAGAAATCGCCCACCTTTGTTTTTTTTGGTCTTTGGCGAGCACACATGGATGAAAATGGGGCGAAATTTCGTCCCGTCCCGAAAATGAAATGTGATGGGCCTTAGCGCAAAGTAGAGAACCATCTATGTGCCGATCACCCAAAGTCATGGGGAATGATCGATCTTGGTCGCGTCGGTGGCGCATGGCGATCATAAAGTCTGAGTATTTCTTTGAGATAAACATGTGGGTCGGACTTCGGCGCCGAACATGGGGATTAGCGGTGGGATCTTAGCCACTTTCTCTTGTATTTATTTATCATGATTTCGGTGTTAGTGGCGAGCAAGGTATTGTGCTTTCGCCGAAGTCCTTTAGTTGCGGCAGGGCGGCTGTAAGCCTTCGATGGCTTTTCTGCATTTCCGCAAATTTTGTGGGCCAGCGGGACTTGGATGGGTATGTCCCATCATGAGGACCCAGTGGGTCATGCTCGTGATAAATGGGTCCCCATTCAAAGTTAAATCATGGACTACCCAATCGATGATGGATAAACAATTTAGTTCAAATGGATTTTTTTAAAGGGATCTGACGATCATAAGGATGAGGAGGGCGGGCATGTTTGTCGGTTGTTCCCTCCGGGATCATCGCTTATAATTGCCCGATTCGGTCTTTGACGGAAAGTCTCAACGTCAACAGCCCGATGATGCGGACCCTTGGGCGATTCGTCATTAAACATATCATCTGCCTTTTTATTAGCCCTTCCGTGCGACTTTTATCTTAACTTGCTACATTCTCGGTGTATCTTACGAGTGTCGATCATCATCATCTTGAGTTTTTAACTTGGCCTTTCTTTTTTCGGCCCTCTCTTTACGTGCTTCGTAGCAAGAAAGTGATGGCCTTTGTTGTGGTCGTCGGATGGGTTGGCAATATCTTCAAGATTGATGGTCTCCTTTATCGATCTTTGTGAAATTTACTTGACGAGCCTCTTTTTAGTTAAAGTGAGGTCGGCTTTGTCCCGACCTCTCTGTTTTGAGTATTCTAGATTGAGGCATTATATTTCTTTTTTTACTCATTTAACTATCTGGATTGTGTATGGGTTGGTTTTTTGGTACCCTCCTTCTAGCTCCAATTGTTGCGAGTCGTTTTATATGGAGAATATTATGTGGCTAATTAGTTGACAACTCACAAAACAAAATATATGCGTGTAAAATATATTATAAATAACGAAATTTGTTGACCCATTCATCAAAAATGACTACTCTTTGAGGCGTTCAAGCGGGGATGTAGTATTATGAGTTTTACGTACAATACATGATACATCTCATGAAGATGAATCATTATAAATGAAGATGATTTGGAGAGTAAGTATATATGAGTCTTTGGGGATTTTTTGTGAGCTCTTGAATTTTTTTTCAACCTCACCACTCTGGAAATTTTTGTGAACATCTCTTCTTCTTTTTCTTCTATTTATAGTACTTTGACAAGCATGAAATTGGTTTGGCAAGCATGAAATTTGGAGACTTGAGACCTTGCAAGAACTCATGTAATCTTTGCCCGCGTTTCAACTTCGTCTTCTGGTTGATCTTTGCATTTTGCTTGTCTATAAAGGCACTCTTTTAATCGACCAAATCAATCTTTTGCTCGATTAGATGCTTTGTTCGCCCCTTCAACCACATCAATTTTATGCGGAATCTTGTCCTCATCGAACATGTCACGAGTCCTCGGGTTGTCTAAGCTCTCGGGTTATCGAGCATCGAACCGTCGAGCCCTCGGGTTATCCCGAGCATCGAGCATATCGAACCTTGGGGTTGTCACGAGCCCTCGAGTTATCCCGAGTCCTCGGGTTATTTGAGCCTTACGGGTTACTTTCGAACTTCTTGAGTTCGGTTCTTCAGTTCGGACATCGACCACGAGGTCACTTGACTTCATTATCGATTTCTTCTTTCACGATCGTCGGCTTGGTGATAAGATCAACATCTTCGAGGATCGTACTGTTTGCTTTCATAAGTTGGCGAACATACTGTTTGCTTTCGGTAAGTGGGAACATACCTTTTTGCTTTCGGCGAGTTAGCGAACATAACTCACTTTAGTCGGCGAGCATGCTCGCTTGGTTGACAAGTGGCGGTTTGGGAACAAACTTGTTTGGTTGACAAGCCGGCGAAACACACTTGTCCATCGAGCATGGTTATTTTAATAGTTGAATATTACCGTGTCCTTTTGGCGTGTTAGATTAATATTGTTAATTGTATCAAACACAACACTATACAAGTCATAAATCATAATAAAAAGATTAATAAATTTTAATAGTTAATAAGTTTTTAGAGTGTGTCCTTCAAATTATTAGTAAGTTTTATTTTTTACAAAAAAAAACCCAAAATTTAATAAATTTTACTAAAAAAATCCCAATCGTATCCGATCTGGCGTATCCTCGAAAGCAGAATCTGGCGTGTCCGATAATAAAAAATTAGGATTTGCCGCGTGGCTTAATCGGGTCGAATTCGAGGCAAATCCCACCAAAATTGCCCAGAACGAATCGTCTGGTATCTTTATTAATTTTTGAAGAATCCGTGCATTAAGAGATTAGTGTATAGAGAGAGAGGAGTGCCAACAGCATTGATGCGAGTGGATAAGATCATGTATGGATTTGTTGGTTGCGTTGTCAATCGTAGATATATATTATTAGTACTATTTATTTTATTTGAGGAGGTGACGATATATTATTGAATAACATAACTTGTTATACCTAGGTTGTATGTGGTTGAACCAATGCCGTTTGTATTACATGTAAGGTAACTTGTCTTTTCTTTTCAAGAATACAATATTTTAATGTACTGGCTGCTAAGTAAGCCCCTCATCCATTCTATACAATCCAACTCAAGAATTTGTCGGCTAGATATCCCATAAAACTTGTTTATGAAATTTATATTATTATATATTTTTAAATTATTATTATAATATTTAACAGTTGAGGCACACTGGCATGAGACCGTCTCATGATGAGACGAGACATAAATTGAACATTAGAGCTTTAACACTTTGAGGGAAGTGAGTGAGATTTGTGTTAGGTTGTACCCCGTCTCATAAATGAGACCATCGCATATGAGTTTTTTGTCTTATCAATCAATATTATTATACTTATAAATTAATATTATAGCATTAAATTACATATGTATTAGTTTATAAGAGTAATTATATCAGTTTACAAGTATAATAGTATCAATTTCATAGCATGAACAAGTTCACACGAGAGTTTGAGATTTATTAGATTAAAATATTCCTATATTAAAGGTAATTTTTAGTATGAGACCATTCTAGCATAAATTAATATTCATTTTTTTTAAATATTAAAGCGAAATTCTCAAATTATATTACGTCTCGTGAAACTTTCTCATCAGGATGAGGCAAGACCTACGGTATATATTAAAAGTTTATGTTAGGTGTTACCCATTGTGACACTAGATATATAAATGACAAAAACTTATATAGACCTGGTTCATACTATGAACTCGGTTATTTAAGTATCATTGTTACATATAAAAATTATCCTTTGTTATGTATAAAATTATCCTTTGTTATGAACATAAACAATCCTTTGTTTAGAAAAATGCTTTATATTTTTAAAGCGGTGAAAGTTTTAATGCATAATTGATGATAATTTTTTACACATAACGATAATAAAAAAATCATGTGTGAACTGGTTCACATAGGTGTTACTCTATATAAATATACGTAGATATAACTAATATAATGCTGAAGAATCAACGATGTCCTCAGTGTAATGTTGAATGCAAATTAATCCTTAATCTAAAAAAATACCCGCCTATTCAATTGACGTTTTCTTTCTGTATCTCCTTCCCCTTAGCTTTTCCGTTGAGTTTCTAATTTTTTTTGTATAAATGTATATGATCACAAAATCCAAAAATGAAAAAAGAGTTGAAAAGGCAAAAGGTAAAAATCAAAAGAGACATAAAAATCACAAAATCCAAATATCATTCATTTTACAATACAATTTGTTTTAGACTCCAAAATAGTAGTAATTAATTAAGTCAATCTTGTATCATCATCCTGCCTCCATTGATGAAAATTGTCAATACATCACAAACATAAAATTAATATATCAATTTGGCGTCCCGATGCCGCGAAAAAGCGTGAACAATACAAAATAAATTTCTCAAATCTTAGTTGATTTCCATATGAATATCGGCAATGAGGAAAATACGAGGAACTCTCGATAAACTTTAAATTTTTAATTCATAAACAACTCAATGAAAAGATTACGGGGGACTGACTTTTAAATAAAAAAAAACTCAAACACTAATTACGAAAATATAATATATACTATTACTAATAAATTAAATTGATTACATTAATTATTAATTTCCTAATCAAATCGTAGTTATAATCTATCAAGATGCGCCATCACGATTTCATTCTCCATCATTGTCTCCCTCTCTCTCTTTGAAAACGATTAGTCCTCAAATTGAAACCGATCTCATTTTCATAGGGATAAAAGAATGCCACCAAGTAATGATCTCATCTGCCATTTTGGGTATGGCTCAAAACTTTGAGGCGATGCGATGTGTCGGAAATTTAGAGTTTTGATGAAAGTTCAAAAACACTTGTAATAGGACAAGAGTTAGAACACATTAGGTGGTGATAAGCTAGATATCGGTTAGGATGACGGTTGATAATTATTGTATAGAACAAACCGATGTAATAGATAGGTCACATATTGAGGGGGAAGTCAATAAAGTCTTGAAGAAGATTAGATCGGACCATTAGTCGGATGATCGGTGAAGAAATGAAGATAAAGAACCGGATGACACAGAAGATCGGATAACTACCCGGAAGATCAAGATCGGAAGACCTACATCGGTCGATACGCTAAGTTGAAGCTAGGACAACTTAATAGACTATCGAAAACCGATCGAGTTTATCTAATCGGTCGACTCTCAACCGGTGTCAACCCCATTTCATGCACCCGGATCATACGTCTTATCGGACAAGAAAAATGTCAACCTTAGTTGGTATACAAACAATCAATCGGTGTATCTATTAACCAATGTGATCAAGACACATACGACAGAAATTTGAAAATCGAGATTTGGCAATCGAAATCAAACGGCTAGAAAGGACAAACATACATGCTTTCGGTCATATAGTCCACGAAAACACGTCACATCACCAAAAAAGCGCCAAATATAGCACGAAATTCAAATTGCTCTCCAACGACTATTTGATTTGGGGTCTATAAATATGGGATTGCTCTTGAGTGAAGGCACGAAAATTATCATCAAGCTCAAGCTATATCAAGATTTCCCAAAACAAAAACACAAAATTCAAGTTTATTTTATAAGTGTTCATTCCATTGCTCTTAGCATAGAAATCTCATCCTCTAGTTTTAGGCTACATAAACACTAGGATAGATTTCGGTTGGAACAACAACAAATTTTACCCAAACCCAAAAGTTAGGTTAAGTTTGTTTTTTGCAAGATTTGGACTAGGGTTTACAGTTCTCGATTTACAGGATCGGTTGGTGAGAACTCTTAAAACATTTGTTGGTTGTAATGTGTTGGACTAACACAATAAAACTAAATCGATTGGTTAAGTTGGTGCCCTTTGATAGGGGAAGCGTGGGCGTAGGGGCCCGGTTGTCGAACCATTTATAAAAATCTTGTGTGCCTTTACTTGTTCCTACTTTTTTACACAAGGCGCACACAACTTTGAGTTTAAACCCGAATACATATTACGAGTTAGGATCGATCTGCATCAAGCAAGCCGATCTGTCGGTTGACACTTTATTCATCGATTGAAAAGCAATTGCGAATCGATTTTTATAAAATAGGTTTTTCTACGGGTTAAAACT
This sequence comes from Stenogyne calaminthoides, assembly GCA_037126765.1. Taxonomy (NCBI): domain Eukaryota; kingdom Viridiplantae; phylum Streptophyta; class Magnoliopsida; order Lamiales; family Lamiaceae; genus Stenogyne; species Stenogyne calaminthoides. The sequence continues at coordinate 44,848,038 of JBBCBC010000006.1, forward strand.
AGCTTCCTTTAGCACATCAAGAAAGCGACAGACACGAACTTATCACGCCTTGGGCTATCGGTTAAGTTGGATATCGATCCAAATTAATTCACACACTCGATCGGGCAACCTTCCATCACACGATCTTGCCTTGAAAAGTTTTGAAGTCTATTCACCGCTTCACCTCTGAAACACGCCTCACCAAAACCGTTCGGGACCTACAAGTGGTATCGAGGCGGTGGTTCTATGGACCACGGCTTTGACTATCATCGGTTCTTGAGGAAGAACCTTTGTTGTCAACGAGCAGATCTTGAAAAATCATTTTAAAACTTCATCTGTTTTTCAAAACTCACTAAGCATGGATAATACATCATACGGCATGTATCATGATCTACCAAGTTTTCTATTGATGAGTATCTCAGATTGGGTCATACTCATGAGCAATCATTTAGGAGCTATAAGCGGCCAGAATGATGGAAGTTCTTGAACAAGGACCTATCATCATCTACCACAACAATCCTGCTTTGAAGGAGGTGATCGAGATTTTCGAATTGGAGCTCGAATAAGAAAAAGTCCATCTACGATGGATGCGAAAGAAAAGAAAGTTATCAAATATGGATAAGGTTGCAAGACACATCATCATGAAGACTATGGATAAGATCACAAGAAAGTTCTTGAACAAGGACCTATCATCATCTACCAACCATCCATTGAAGGAGGTGATCCAGTTTTTTTCGATTAGAGCTTCGAATCGAAAAAAAGTCCATCTATGATGGATCTGAAGAAAAGAAAGTTGTCAAATATGGATACGGTTGCAAGACACATCATCATGGAGACTATGGATAAGATCACAAGAGAGAAGATCAAATACCTCAAGGCTACTTGAAGCGAATGTGGGACACTCTGGCGAGATATCTTTGAAAAATGATCGGATAAAAATTTGCAGTTACAAAATTTGAAGCCCGGTTAAGTTCGAAAACTCAAGATGTTGCCCAGCGAGACAATCAACCAGTATATGGAAGAATTACCATGTCGATCAACAAGCTCGGAAGAGTTGGGACATGAAATGGCCGAAACAAGGATATCAACTACAAGATTAGAGATCTTTAACGAAGAAATGGGATATGAAAGTTCTTTGTGATCAAAATTTGCCAAGATATAGCAAAGATGAAGCCCAGCGGTTTGTTCCTAAATCGAAAAGCCCATAAATTAGACCCTAATTGAGAGGGCAAGAGGAAGATGATGAGTCGTCTGAAACCACACCACCGCAACAACTAAGCATTAGCGTTCAAAGCGGTAGCGGTACAAATCTTCGAGCCTATTGGAAATATTGTTAGTCAAGATGAGCAGTTGCTCTACTCACGAAAAAACTTGAAAGATCAAATATTCAATTGGGAAAGTATAGAAGATTCTCAAAGACTATCGAGAATAAGGAGGAAAAGAAAGAAGATCGTCGACGGATCGCGAGAAAAAGCAGTCGATGTGAAAGAGGACGAAAGAAAAAGAAAAAAGATGATCATCTTTGAAGATCACCGTCGAAAGGAGAATTCATATCAAAAGCCCAGCGGAAGTCACTGACGGATCATCTGAAAGACATGACTCACGCGAGAAGAAATTGATGAAAGAATGCCTTCTTTGCGCCCGACCATGTCACTACGGTGAAAGGCGCACGACCTGCGCCTAAAAGAAGATAAAGAGGAATAGAAAGAAACCTTAGCGATAATGAGGCAGAAAAGCTATGGTTCTTTGACCTTCTGAGGAATAGATGACTCTTTATACGCCATCGGAAGATTTACTCATCTGTTGAAGACTTACTTTGATGAGCAATGTTGATGACTTCATGACCGATGATTTGATGTTCTCATCTGATGATGACACTCTGTTTCATAATCAGGAAGAAGATCATCGGTATCTTCTAAACCATCTGTGTTTTTACTGTTCCACCGGTGTCTTTAAAACACTCTTTGGAGATTCTTAACCTGACTCTACGGTGAGCAATTGCTTGATGATCTCTCCAACGCAATGAACACTTATACTATAGTGGAAGCTGAGAATGACAAGCTAAGGATTGGGAACATTCAACTTGTTAAAAAAATGTTGTAAGAAAAGTTGGCCGAATCGGTGAAAGTGTTCGAAGATATGACTCTGAATCAAGTTTTAGAAAGTCGATTCTACTAATCCGGGACAAACTGGTTAGGAACAACTAGCTATTAACAAACATCAAGTTGATGATCTCAAAAATCCTCCAAGCTATGTTTGATGAACTCTTCCGTAAGTACAAAAAGTTCTTGAGGATAGTTTGCGTGAAAATAAAGATTTTACAAAATCATCTAACAATGTTCAAGATCGAACAACTATTTTCATTACATCAACTAATAAGAAGGGGAATTGGGTATGAACACCCTTCTACATCCTCAAAAGCCCGTCTGGTTCACTTGAAGAAAAAGTGTAATCAAAAGCGAGTTTTTGATCACGATACCTAAAAAAAATCAGATCGAGATAAGGGGAAAATGATCAGATGACCGAGGCAAGGGAAAACCGATACGTCGAAAGGAACAAAATGGACCCCAACCCATCAAGCATCACGGTGAGGAATCATCAAAGAATCGAGTTCATACGAAAAAAACCTCAACTTTAATCTAGATTAGGAATCGAAAAACAACAACCTCTCAAAGGAAATCTGGATAAGAGGAAACCTAATCAGTCAAAGTAACAAACAAGCAAGATAAGGTAAATAACAAGACCATCTATGCCAAAAATATATGAATCTTTTAATGGTAGCGTCATTACCTACCCTTACAATCATAAACCTAGGGTGCTACACAGGCCCCTGGATTAAAGACAAATTTCAATAAAAAATCCCAAGTCTTCTAATTCATTCAAGGCTCACACTAATGATCATCTTGGCAGTTGCATATGAAAGAGGCGTATGATTATGTAGATGTTTATGGAGACAAATCAAGCCCTCTTTTTTTTCAACAAAGGTGCGAGATATGTTTGGATCCCGAAAAGGTATTTCTAACCCTCGGGACCCGATTCTCTTGGGGTCCTAAAAGCTTGATCGATTGCCCGTTCGCGTGGGTTTGACCAATAAAGGAGGTGTACAAGCAACTATCTCGGTATCGATAGTGGATGCTCAGGCACATGATTGAAACAAACATCTCTCACTCATACACCCGCGACAAAGAAGGCCCGTGTACTCTTTGGTGATGATAACTTTGGTTTTACCCGGAGGATTGAACCTTAAAAATGATGATTCTGATTCTTTTGAGTCTCGTTTGTCGGATGGTTTTGAAGCACAACTTCTTTATCGATTTCACAATCCTCGACCATGATTCGGTGTTGAGTTCTCGTACGATCAATGCACTATCAAGAATCGAGCTTACTCAATGAGTTTTGTTAAGCGGTTCAAGAAAAAGGCGATTTACATTTGCTGCGGTGGAACAATTGTCCGAAAATGCATGCCTTATTGTTAAGAGTTTCAAAAGCGGCTGATTGGCTCAAACACCAAGATAGAGACATCACGAACTTTAAAACTCTTAACAAGATAACAGGATGTCACTGGTTGAGGTCTCCCGAATGAGGTATTCTCTAAGGACAGGACATGTGTCGCATGTCGGAAAGGAAAACGGTTAAAGCCTGGGTTCAAGGGAATCCCCGGGACCAACATCAATGATATTACAAGCCTCCATATGGTTTTATTGGACCCGATTACCTGTGATCTCGGTCTCAGGCCTTAAATACACTCTGGTAATCGTGGATGATTGTTCCATTTACAGGTGTTATTCTTATATAAGAAGAATGAAGACAATAATAAAAGATACCGAAATTGCTCAAGAAATTACAAAATGAGAAGGGTCACCGATGTATTGTGAAATGGGATCAGATAAAAGTGCAATTTGAACTCCTTTATTCTTGACTTTTGCACTAAGTTTGGAATACAACATGAAACATCGGTTTGCAAGAACACCTGGCACGAATGGAGTAAGCGAGCGGTGAAGCAGAACACTGAAAGAAGTTATCATTACTATGTTAGTTGAACATGCCACTCAAACGTTTACGGAAGCCATCAACCTTTGCATGTCACACTTCAAACAGAGATGTTCTCGACTAAGGCTCACTTCAAAACACCTTATGAACTTTGGAAGGCTGAGAAAACCTCGTTTTCTTGCTTCCGTGTTTTTTAGTGCAAGTGTTTCATACACAATAATGGGAAGGAGTCGGTTGAAAACCTTTGAAGTCAAGTAAGATGTGGGTATATTCTTAGGATATTCCTCAACCCGACCAAGGCTTTTCGAGGTGTTCAGCGGGTGAACCCTGGTTGTGGAAGAAACACCTCGTGGTCTTTGATGAGACATCTTCCGAACAAAATCTGCCTCTCGGAACAAAGCGATGCCGGATCAACAATGGATCATTTAATTATCAAAGACAAGGGATCGGATCATGTAACAATGTATCCCAAGCTTGATCGGTGACTCACGGGTCAGTCAAACCAAAAGGTCATCCTGGCGTCAATGAAAATCGATGCAATTTGAGGCGGTATCAAGCCCCGAACCATCGGTTCGGGGGAACACGATGTTCCCTCTGGCGGAACATCGGCATATGATGATTTCAACATCGGTTGAGACTTGTTCATATCAAGTGGATTATATTTCTGCTGCTCCCAACTACTTAGTGACTCAATGTCGGATGAGGATGATGGCATAGAAAGCGATATACATCGAGGAAAGAAGGACTTGGTTATCGACCATCAAGCCCGAGCCGATAATTGGCAATCTGAATGCTGAGTCGAGCTGAACATCGAGTTGGTTAGAAAGTGCCATGTATTGTTGTTATATGTCTTTGAAGAACCAACCACCATAGAAGAAGCTCTCTGAGATGCTAGGCTGGATCCCTAACATGCAAGAAAAATTAGAAGCGGTTGAAAGGAATCAAGTGTGAAGCTGGGTGAATGAGACCAACTCATCAAGATGTGATAGGCACAAAAGTGGTATACAAGAACAAGAGAGAGATGAGAATAATATCATAACCAGAAATAAGGCAAGACTTGTTGCTAAGGGTACTCTCATGTCGAAGGAATTGATTATGATGAGACCTTTTGCACGGGCAGCTTCCTTTGGAAGTCGTCCCGGTTTTTTTTGGCTTATGTTGCCCTGAAGGTTTATTGTGTATTAGATGGATGTAAAAGTGCATTCTTAAGCGGTACTAGTTGAGAAGTTTATGTTGAACAACCTCCAAACTTTGAAAAAACAACCCGGTGTCTGGTTTTAAAAAAGCTCTTTATGGCACTGAAAACAAGCTCCTAGAGCACGGTATGATACACTATCTGATTCTTAATAAGCGGTGGATTCACCAAAGGAATAGTGGATAGAACCTTATTAGGAATAGAGGATGGTGAAGATATTTTGATGGTTCGGATCTATGTGGGCGATATTATTTTGGATCTCCCAACAAGAACCTATGTGATAGATTGACAATGCAAGGGAAGTTGAGATGTCCATGATGAGTGGGATGAATCACTTTACGGGTCTTCAAGTTATGCAAAGTGAGAAGGGATATTCATCGCGGTATCTGTTAAGGAATCTGTTGGCTAAGTTTGGAATCTGAATAGTAAGGAAGCCAAAATTCCTATGATGGGCGGATTCAAGATGAATCCAGATGAAATTGTCAGAAAAACTAATCGAAAAAGAATACGGGGCTCTCCATTGGATCTCTACTATATACGTTGCCGGCGAACCGGATATAAAGCACTGCGTGAGTGTCATGCGATTTACGGCAAAATCGATAAAAAACCACACAGGCGACTAAGCCAGTTCTTAAGTATGTCACGAAGGGGCGATAGAAACCTTGGTTTTATTCTACCCATCGAGATGATAATCTAGAAACTTAGGTGGTATTTTCGATTACGATTATGGAGGTTCGCGAGTCGACGAGAAAATCAACCTTAAGACATAGGTTCATAGGTAGTAATGATCACTTGGTTTTCAAAAGCGGAACATCGATTGCCCATCTACTCTTGAAAGCAGAATATATGGGCTGCCCGGAAGTTGTTGTTCGCTTACTCTGGCTTAGTCGGCGGTGGGATTATAACATAGTAGCTAGGAGCGTCTTATATTCTATGGCCGGTAATAGTCTTTATGCAATCCTTTCGAATCGGGTTCTACACACAAGATGCAAGCATGTGGGTATCGGACATCACTTTATAAGAGATCCGTTGAAAGAAGAACATCGGAATGGAATAGATCCATGTCTTACGATAAGCGGCTTGATATCTTAACCAAGCCACTAGCTGAAACCAGATTCAGAGAACTATGTAATGAGCTAGGACTTCTGGACCTTAGAGAAAGTGCACCAGAAATGTTTGGTGGACTGGTCTCCAGAACCAGTTGGGTAAGAGAATAACCAGATAAGGAGAATCAGTTGAGTAAGATACCTCAACTGATCAGTAAGATCAGTCTGAACTGATCAGATAAGGGTTAACAGTTGAAGGGGGAACGTCAACTGATCAGATAGGATCAGATAAGTGGGACATTGTTGGGAAATACAAAGGGTTAGGCAGAAACTAAGATCAACAAAAATCAGTCAGATCTACGGCTACAAGTGAACCAGATACGCATTTCTGTTCCTTTGTTTTTACTGATTACTTATATGAAATTATCTGATAATATCTACTTTTACTGTGCATACACTTTTATGATGTGTACCCTGCAAAGCATTTAATGCGGACGTGGGGAATATGTATTAATTGCCATTAAATGCGTTTTTAAATCCAAAAAACCGCGTGCAAATCGACGCTTGATCAAAACCATGTTGAATCAATTTATTCTATTTTTTTAAAGCGTTTGGTTTTACGGTCTCGATTTTTCCCTCATTTCCTTTATATAGTTAGCTTCGTCAAAACCCTTCCAAAAATTACACTTCTCAAAATCTCTTGCGATTTACACTCTTGCAAATTTCTCAAATACAACCAAATCTTGCATTTATTCGATTCACCTTTATTTCAATCCTCAACAAAATAACGGTAATATGTGGTTTTTATTGAAATTATTCCATTTAATGTTTGCCCACATTTTTTTTGTATGTCGTCTCTAATGTTTGGTATCTACGTGACTATGATATAGTATGATTCAATGGGTTATTTGCTTTCGACAATCGGATAAATGATATGATTTTTTTAATCATTATACTCAGCGAGTTTTCTTCTTAATATATGTGGCTACTCGCGAGATTGGCAAATCATGTGTAACTATGCGGTTTTAGCGGGCAATGCGTGGAAGACAAATATTTAATGTTTGGAGTTACGAGATCGAGTCGATGGAAGTTGAGCCGGTTGTTTAAAGTTGTGGACTCAAAAATCATCTTTGCGCTCCAATTGATGATCTCGGTATAGTAGTATTCAAATTCTTGAAATTTGGGTGTGGCCGCGGGGATGAACCGTTTCATGTTAAATGGAGAAGAGATCAAGATTCGAATCTTGAGATATTACTCATTGGCCCGGCTAAAGGAAGATCTCTCC